>OW285237.1:39464885-40064885 GCA_935421215.2 Melolontha melolontha | reverse complement strand
TGCCTTTTCAATTATTTCAGTAATTTCCCAGTGTTTTCTATCAGGACATCTAAATAATGAAACTCATTTACTTGTTGAATAGTTATTCCTTCAATTTGGATATTTAATTGTTCTTCACCTGTAGTCATTACTTTTGTTTTATTTTTATTTATACTCATTCCTTTTTTCTTAAGTGTTTCATTCCATATATCTATACTTTCTTGCAGGTTATTTCCATTTTCAGCTATTGGTACTATGTCATCTGCGAATGCTGCATCAGCTACTTGTATCCTCTCTAGATTCTTCCTGTACCCAATTTGAATTCTTTCCGTCTTCATTGAGCATTGCTTTATTACATCGTCCATAAATACAGTGAACAGTGCTGGACTTAACCCATCTTGAGATACAAATCCCTCGGATCTCATGTTCCGCCTTATAACCTGGATATAATTTACGTTGTTCTGATATAACCGTTGGATATTCCGTATTATTTTTTTGTTGACTCCCCTTTTTCAAAAGCTTTCCATATTTCATATCTTGGTACTCTATCAAAGGCTTTTTCTAAATCAATAAATGCGAAATATGCCTTTTTCCCTTGTTGCAATCTTTTATTAACTATTTGTTTTAGTGTAAATATATGATCTTGTGTGCTCTTTCCGGGTCTGAATCCACTTTGCGATTCCGATAGTGATAGTTCGATTAACGGTCTTATCCTGTCGTTAATTAACTGCTCATATATTTTGACGACTGTGCTTAGAAACGTTATAGCTCTGATTAGAATTAATTCATATTAACAAACATGAAGAAATGTCAAATCTTTAAAAATTATGTTTCCCAATAATATAACACCTAACATAAAAAAGCAAAAATTAAATTTCAATACAAACACTTAAATATTTTCAAACCCACCCACTACGAAAGTATCAAATTACAGGCAAGGACAATACACAAATTTTAAAATATGCTTTAGATCTCCTAAAATTCAGTCTATTTTCATATGTAGAACGTACAAGTGACACATTATATGTTTAATAAAATAGCTAAAACTGTATAAAATACAACTGTATACAAACTGTATAAAATAAAAGTACCATAAATTATATATAATTTTGTATTTAGGAAAAACATTAGTTATTATTAGAGTGGACCAATTCGGAGCGAAAGCAGAGGCGTGACTTTCAAACTTACTTAAAATACACTCATTTCTTGCGTCTTCTATCGAACATAGCTGTGCAACATTATTAAATACACAGAATACACTTTCCTGCTGCTATTATACGTGTACACGCGATGACCGTGAACAACATACTAAGTAATCGTGAACCAATTCGTTAGTCACGCCTCTGCGCTCGCTCCGGATTGGTCCACTCTAGTTATTATATTATTATTATTAGTTTAAATTTACCTTTACAGAAACTTCTAGTATTGTAAGCAATTATGCTGATGAAGACGATAATAAAAGTCGAATCGTTAAAAATATTTTTATTTGATGAATAGTTATCAAGCCTAATTCCAGGAAATAATTAACCATTTATAATTAAGAGAACGGCTAAGAAATATATATATATATATATATATATATATATATATATATATACCCTATCCAGAAGAGGTTAAAAAAATTGTCCTCTAAGAAATTCATAATTTACTTGACGACAACAACTTCCTATACCCAGATATTAAGCACGATGAATCGCAAATAAATACATATTATATCTTGTTTAGCAGATATTTGGAAACCTATTTTTTTTTTTTTGTAATCAAAGTTAATAGCACATTTCTGATAGATTACTTACCTTGCCGCGAGCTATTCTAAATATATTATTTCATTTTTAAGTAGTTTTGATGTTTTGCAGCATTTCAATAAAATTAACTAATGGCGGTAAAACAACAGAAACAAATTTCGTACTCAAATTCACGTGATGTTTAGATTTGAAACTAAATAGTTGTAATAACCTCGTGAAAATTTAATGAAGTGTTAAAATATGCCATTCATTATTTGTAAATGTGTTTATATGTCTCTTGTTTATAAACAGATTTATTGCTAAAGAAGCTATAAACTATTTGATAAACATATTGCAGGAGTGTCATAATATTTATAGTCAAGGCTTTATTGAATGAGATTTTATGTATTGTACCAAAATATATTTTTTTATACATGTATCATCATTAACAAAAATGATATGTAGGTTTTAGTTACACGGAAAGACCAGAAAGTAGTACCCGTTTACATATAATTAAAAGAAAAATAAAGGAAAGTAAATAATGAATTTATTAAATAAAAGTAATACATATTTACTCATTTTTTTAAGTAGTCGCCGCAGTCGTTGTAACATTTGTTGTACACCTTCTTTTAAGTCATCACCTTGGAAACGTTCTCCTGACAAGAAATCTTTCAGTTTAGTGAACAAGTGAAAGTCACTTGGAGCAAAATCGGAGCTATACGGAGGATGGTTAGAAACCTCTCACTTGAACTTGAACACCCACGAGTATTGTCATATAAAAGAAAAATGCATGTCATTATTCCCCATCCCAGTGCTTCACAGTATGCGTCCGCATTGATGGTCGTCCTTTGTGGCAAATTAACCAACAACACACCTGCTCGATCCCAGAACACATAGGCCTTAACCTTTTTCGTGAAAATCCATTGCCTTAACTTGCGTGGCCTTATTGGTGATCCTGGATAATGCCACTCCATGGACTTGCGTTTAGTTTCAGGTGTGAAATGACACACCCAGGTTTCATCCCCAGTCACAATTTGGTCAAGGAATGCACGCGATTGGTCTTGAGCTCGTCGATAAGCATTCTCGGCACCCATCTTCAGCAAATTTGTCTATAATTCAGATGGTCCGTCACGATTTCATGGAATGAAATGGAATGATGTGAAATTTGAGGAAACTCCTGACTCATTTCATTAAGTTTTACGCGCCGATCTTCCCTGATGAAATCATAGACTCGTTTCTTCAGATCGTCGATGATAAGGAAAGGGCGACCTGACCGCTCTTCAACGTACACATTATCTCTTTCCTCTTTGAAATTCCGAATCCAACGCCTGACAGATGACTTATCCATTGTTTCCGTACCGCACACTTCAGTAATCCTGCGATTAATTTCGCTTGGACGGACGTTTTCTGCATTCAAGAAAAAACGAATCATAGATCGCACATCGCATTTGGCCGGAGTTTCTATCATATGCGACATTGTAAACAGTTACAAAATTAACATTACGCATCTGAGGAACTTTAACTATTTCTCTCCACAAAGCTACGATGACACTGTCGATACCTGCGTCGCTTTGCTTTTAATTGTATCAGTTGCGCCATGTGTATTAGTAAACGGGTACTACTTTCCCTCGTGATATACAAGGTAAAAGATCTTTATAAAAACCTACCACATATTCCTTACACAAAAATAAGCCAATTAAAGACAATTTACCTTAGTACAAAGTTGCTTAGTTTGGCGCTGAAGCTACAATTCTGAAATGGTTTTTTTATCATAAATATGAAACGGCTCACGCGATTTTGCTGATATTCGGTAGGTTGATATAGTTTAATAAGACAAGAAAGCCCATTCGAAACTTGGAGTAACACGTAGAACTTGGGTTTTTTAATAATTGTGCATTTCAAATTTCTACGCCAATGGAACAAGAGGGATTTAAGTATAAAATTTAGATTGTGTAACTTATTTACTACAGAAAAGGTACTCTTTGTTACTTGTTACTATCCTGGTTTTTGGTGAAATTTGTATTTTAATAATTCAAAGTAATAGTTAACAGAAAAATTATGTTACTAAAACGTAAAAAAAATAATAAAAATGTCATAGAAAATGTTGAAAGTGTCCACCATTTACACGTATCCAAAGATTTACACAACGAAAATGAAAATTAAGATGTACTCTTTGCATGTCCTCTTCATCAGTTTTAGTTTTTTCAATTTCATTAAATGTTCGAAACCATTTAAATCAACACTGCCAAATAAATGGATATGTACAGGAAAAGCAACGTATCAAAAATGGAACGATGTAATTTTATAGAATATATACCCAAAATTCCATCAGAAACGAGAAAAAAATAAAAAAGACATCTTAAAAGTTGACCGACAATCATGAAAAGAATAGTTTGAAGTGTGCTCAACACCATGTAGATTTGGAGATGGAGCAGTGGTCCTCAGTGCTTTTTAGCGATGTGTCAAGATTTTGGTGACACGTTATGATGGATGTCTTCGAATTTGGGCGCGTACAGGTGAACGCCATCGTGAAGGATTGGTTCAGGAAGTGGACCGGTTTGGAAGAGGATCTGACGTGGTTTGGGCTGGAATATAATGTCATACTCGTACAGATCTTGTTCATATACCTGAGCGAATGAATGTTACCCGATATATTGAAGACATACTTACGAATCATGTGATACCTTAATAAACAGGCGACAAATATCCTTGCCGAATTCCTTAACTTAACCTTTCTTTAACAATTTTATTATACATTTTGATTTAGAAATTTAGAATAGTATTGACAAAATTTGTGCCAGCAGTTGCGGTTATACAGATAGTGCAACTCTTATAGGCCCTAGATTTCTGTTCCGGCATAATAATGCAAGACCATATGCATCAGGTCAGACAAGACAATTCCTGGAAGAACATCAAATTCAAGTTATAGATTGGCCACCTCTTAACCTAGATCTAAATCCGATCGAGCATTTGTGAGATGAGCTGGATCGGAAGCTCAGAAGTCGACCTGTGGCTCCCGAAACTTTTCAACAGCTTCTACTAGCGCTTCACGAAGAATAGGTTGCCATACCCGAAACATCCAGAGGTTGATTAAAAGTATGCCACGAAGGTGTCGAGCAGTTGTTCAATCTCGTGGAGAACACACCCGTTTTTAGATTCCCTTTAAATCTTAATTTTCTTTAGTTACTTAAGTCTAATTTGTTAGTTCGTGAAAAGTTTTTTTAGTTTATTGTTTTGTTTGGCAATGTTTGATCGTTTATTAATTTGAATTGTTCAAATTGAACTCATTTTATGATAAATAAACGATAATATGACCAGCTTACGAGATTTCGTTGGTTTCATAAAACTATGCATACGTTATAACTATTATTCCTAATTTATTGGAGCAGTGTACATTTGAACGTATTGCAGTGAATTGTCAGAAGTTATTGAAGATAACCCACAATGCACCACAATGAGTCCGGGCTGCTCTTCGGAGAGTTTATTTCTTTTATTAGAGTCCTCTAAAGTCTCAGGTTCATTTACGAACGTGGACAGAAAAACAAAATATAAGCATTAAAACAAGCACTTTTCCACAATATGTCTTTATTACAAAAAAAAAGAAAAAAGAAAAAATCTTAATCAAATATTAAGATAGCTAATTGCATTAATAAACAAAAAGCAGGAGGGAAAAAGATTGCGAGATAAGTGACACGCTCGCAATGAAAACCCTCTAATTATACGCGAACAAAATTTAAACTAAATTTAAACTAATGTTATCACGCGTGTCTAAGACCAGATCATGCGCACATAAACATGAATATAACTTTCCCTCCAACCTGATTTCAAAAAAATATCTTATTCGTGAATAAAGAAAAAAAATCCCTCATAAGAAATATGAAAATTTTCCCTGCTATTCAAACAACTATTAAACACATCAAACTTAAATATACTCAATAATGAATATCACTCTAACAATCAATTAAATATAATCAATGCATTGAAATATTAAATCTTTAATATTACTTACGTTTTTAAAATCATAAAAACTATATTTGAAACACACGTGGCAAATAAGTATAAAATTAATCAAAATTAACGAGTCAAAACCCTCGTTAATAATCCCGTAATGAATTCAAATCACCAACAACCAATTAATAACAATAAACGTGATTTTAATCAAAAAACTATAGTTAATTAACTATTTCTTTGAAATCAACTATATCTACCGATATTCTCTGTGTGTCTGAAGGTTACATACACCCCTCTAACCTCTTTTTCCCGGAGAAAAATGCGACCACATGTGAAACTATAACTATTATATACGCCACAGAAATATACAGATATAATCAAAAGAATCAGTCCAACATCAAAATAAACTAATTTTCAAAATATATAAAAAATATCCTGCAAAATAAATGTACATAAATAAAATATATTATTCAAAATTATCTTCGGGGAAAAATCTACGACGGTATGTATGTATAATGACAGTCTAAATTTTTAGAATAAAGTATTTGATTTCGTACCTACAATAGATTCAGCCTTGCATTTGATGAGACTACTTACCAAATGCAAGGTAATACACTACAATCTGTATTTTATTTTGGCGTTCACTAATCATAATGTTTGAAGAGTCACATATGGTAGTAGAGCGCGAAATAAATACCTATGTGTGAATAGACATTTTTTAATAAAATTTAATAAAATTTATCAATGGATTTTCCAAAGAAGGATGTTAAGAAGCGCTACTTCCATGAACTTCGTACTTTCACGTTTATTTAAAAGTTTTGATTTAAACGATCTATTGTTATTTTATTATAGTTAAAGTATAAGACAGCAATAATAATTATAGAAATCAATTAAGTAAATGCTCTTCTTTTAGCAAAGCGTGATTTGCTGCGTTTAAATATTCAACTAAACAGTTTTGTTTCAATTGGCTTTTAATGTATTATGCAAGAAGAGAAAGGGAAAATTTTTAATATTAATTTTATTAAGTCGTATAAATTTTATTCATGACTCTCTTTGTTATAAGAATGTTGAAAGTCTATGAAGCAATAAATTATACTTCCTCTTTCAGTTGCAATTATAGCCCGATGGCAGTGTAAAAAGTTCATCCATCATACGAGTATATAAAAGCAGGGAATCTTGAAATTTGACTACACATTTTTGAAACGTATTTTCAGAAGTGTGTTTCATTTTATTAATATGTAGATCGAACATAGGGTAAAGTAAAATTCATGAAAGATTACCAATGCGTTAAAAATTTTAGGCTAAATTTCATACATTTTATGCTTAATGAGGCGCTGATATATATTGATACGGTGAGCCATCTTATAATAAATAAATAAAGTGTAAATCTAATACAACATTGTGTGTGTTTTTATCATTTGAGCCATCTTCTTAAAAATTGCTTTAAAATAAACACTCAAATATTTTTCCCAGTTTGATGCGTTTTTGATAAATTATCCCATTAGTTATGGAATATTACTGTGGACAAAAATTAATGAGACTGATTAAATAAATCATAGAAAATATTTTATTCATCTAAATTTATTGCGTCTCCTTCAAAGTCAGCCCCTCCCACTCGAATAAACTTATTCCAACGTTTCTTCCAGTCTTCGAAACATCTATTATACCCAGCTTCTGGTATAGCCTTCAAAGCGGCCAGCGAATTCTCCTGGAGGGCTTTTATTGACTCAAAACGATGTCTACGAACTGGTAATCTCGATCGAGGAAATAGAAAAGAGTCACACCATATTTGGCGAATACGGAGCTTGCGAAACGACATTCCCTAGATTTTTTATGAAAAACTGATGAATAATGATGACAGTATGTAATGGTGCATTATTATGATGCGAAAACCATGAATTGTTTCGCCATAATTGTGGCCGTTTTTTACGTAAATGAGGCAAAAGCCTAAATAGTATTCTTTGTTGACTGTTTGGCCTGTTGGAAGGAACTCTTTAGACAACGCCACGGTAGTCATGGAAAGCAGTCTTGACTTACTTTGACGTGTTTTGTTTTTGGTTTTGGTTCACATACAGCATGATATTTACTCGATTGTTGAGCTGTTTCCGGGTCATAAGCATATATCCAAGCCTCATCGCCAGTGATTATGCATTTCAGATCATTATCAGTCAAAAAGCATTTCTTCAGACACTTCAACACTGCGATGTTTTCCAAAGAAATTCTATGATTTTGGAACAAGACGAGAAGACATACGAGACAAGCTCAAATCGTCCATTGAAATTGTTTGTATTGATCCTTTTGATATACCAACAATGTGTACAAGGTCTTTTTGAGTAACTGGACATTTGCAAAGTTCCTTGATTTTGTTCATATTTTTATTAGTAGTTGAGGAGCAATCAAGCAAAACCGGTTAAATCTATTTTACATGAAAAATAAACAAAGTATGTACTATTAGTAAGAGCAGTCAGATAAATTCATTGGTGAACCCAGAATCAAGTGAAACACAATATTTCCTGTCGAAACTGAACAACAATTTGGCGCTAAATGGGAGGAAGACAAAAATTTGGGTTGGTACAAAAGAATACTGCCTGAAGTTGGTGATGAGCCCGAAGACAGTGACAACGAAGAATGTGACCGACCGTCTTGAAGATGACTCTGGCGCACATATTTAAAAATCAAATCAAATTTCATCCAAAAAATAATTTTTTGGAGTTTTAGAATAAAATTTTATTTTGTTATATTTTCCATTGGAATGTTAAGAAATATTAATATTTTTTTAATTGCATCTGGTAAGTACTAGTATCCAATAGGTATACAACTAGGTATATCCACTTCTAATCAAGCAAAGCACGGTAAATCCATTTTATTTTTGTTTATTTACCCTGGTGTGAGTGGAAAAAAAAAATTGAAATTTGTAGTTTGATGTGTAGTGACAAAGCTCTATAGAATACACGGGTTACTTTTTGTTTAAATATATGAGTTTCATAAATAAACGTTTTTCATTAATATCTCGAAACTGTTTATAATGGATTTAACCGGTTTTTCCTGATTGCTCCACAGTTGTGGTTGATGTCCTTCCTGAACGAGATTCGTCTTCGACTACTTCACGACCCTCACCAAATAATTTGTACCACTTAAAATCTTGTGACATTGATAAACACTGAGCACCATAACATTTTTCTATCATTTTCAATGTGTCTGTACAAGAAATTTCTTTGTTCAATAGATTTATCATAAGTAAAAACACAAGCGCTTTTTTTTTATCGTATAAATTTCTCTTTGTAACGAAATTATTTTGCCAATCAGTAATTTTACAAGGAAAACTTACATGAAAAAATCGCGAGACCGAAAGGTCGAGCGATTTTTTCTAATGTAAGTTTTTCGGGCAAAATTACTGATTGGAAAAATTTTGAGTTAAAAAGAAATTTATCCGTGAAAGAAAAGCTCGAGTGTTTTTTGGCAAGATAAATTAACGATATGAATCAAATTCTTTAAATTGTCTCCATATTGACGATCTTGTATTTCTTGTGGATTGTGGTATTTTCTCTAGTTGAAATTTCCCCAAACCGACTCATATAAATACATTTTACGTTCAACGATACTTAATAGTTATTATAACTGACAGCTGCCAAAATAAATTAAGTGATGCAGGGCTACTAGATAAGTAATACAATTTTGAGGAAGAAGCATTTTTATCAGTGATAAAAAGCTATGTAGCTTTTTATCGCTGTCAAAGTGACAAAAATGTCACCATCAAATGGGTATTTTTATATAGGAGTTAAATTATCCATATTAAAAAATCCCTGCAACATTACAAAAGACGCTGGAATTTCTAAACTAACAAAGCAAATGACGATTTCTATCAGCTGTTCACAACAGTCCAACCAACCTACCAAATAAATATACATATCGAATTCCTACCGCGTGTATTTTTGAAAAATACAGTCTCATTACTTTTTGTCCACAATAGTCCTTCCTTCAAAAAGCTGCCCCGATTGGCTTTACGGTAGTGTGTTCTGTAAGTTTGAAACTTTGGACTACATTTTCGATGGTTTGTTTCTCTATTTCCTGAAATGGGAAAGACGCTACGACCAGTGCATAGCTATGCAAAGAGACTACTTCGACGATGACAATAACCGCCAGGAATAAAAGTTAAGTTTCGAATTTTTATAGCATCGGTCCGGGAACATCTGGATGGCACCCCGTATATAATGACGCACCGATACATTGGTGACTTTTACCTAGATTTCGTGAAATATTCACCCCGAAGGAAATTAATTGGAGCTTTCTTAAAGAAATATTATTTAATTGCTTTTTGTATTATTATTGCGTTTTTGCAAAGAATACAGAAGTATTTCTTACATTATGTGCACGCATGCCATAGTAATATAACTCATTTATCATTATACGTAGAGTATATAAATATTTTAATTAGCGTTCACATTATGAAATGGGAATTATTAAAAATATATAATGACGTAAGGTCGACAAGATAAATTCCTTGCCTATAGTACACAATAATTTCTTCGAAACATTTTCTAAATGATCCAAGTTTCTTCGAAGATAATTAATGAATACTGACAAATTAATGTATTTTACAAACTCATTTAGTATATTTTTATATATTAATTTCTTTTATGTTTGTCAGAAATTCATGACGATGTAGTTATTTATACTACGGGTCTTTCAGGTACCGTTCTTAGTAGCATCTTCATTGTTATTAGCTGTTATAAGACCTTGGGGAAAATTTAATTCTAGGTGGTGCTGAACAAATGCTGCATATCCAGATTTAATTTAGCGCCTTAAATATAATGTTAAATTCATCTGCAATGTAATAATAATAAACAATATCGCTACTGGAATATAATTGGCACGTATATTAATAAGCTTTCGTAAAATACAAATTATCCATGTGCCTCTTGGAAATTAAATTTTAGCATTTTAGCTAGAAAGTAATTGATAAAGGCAAGTTTGTTTTGACTGTATTCTTGGACTTTAAGAGGACTTTTTAGACTGTTGACAGAGCCTTGTTATTGTGTAAATTAAATAAAATGGGAATATCCGGGTTAGCATTAGGATGGTTTGAATCGTACTTAAGTAATAGATATCAAGTTGTAAAATATAAAAATGAGACACCTGATAAGCAGAGAGCGGACTCGAACGATTTATGACTCATAGCCCATAGGCGTCTGCCTTGTATTCGCAATAGGTTTGTTTCTGTAAGCGATCCGTGCGTTTCGAACAATTTGATACGTGTGACTAGCTGCATAAAAGGCACATACCTACATATTCAATTAGTATATAGCTGTCAATGCACAACAGAGCAAATGTAATAATCGGTTTAGTAAGCGGCAGCAACTACTGCTGAAACAAAGGTGATGCTGACAAGCGAATTGCATATCGTATTTTGAATAAAAATAATTTACAAAAAATAAAACTCAAAACTATGTATTTTCTGTGAAACATTGAAAGTGTAAAACATTACTATGAACGACTGAAATTTGTTCAAAGTGTTCCTGTGTTAAATTAGTTCTTTTAGATGTTAAAACGCCTTTAAAAATAGAAAATATCCGTTCCACATCACAACTGGTTATAGGTGCGTGATTAAAATGTTGCAAAAGTGCACCATACATCGAATGCATAGATTTTTCAATCGGCTCTGTGCAGAATTGATATAATATATTCAAATCTGGATTTCTGCTAAATATGTCATGAACTTTTTGTCTCAGCTTATTTCCAAATTCAGAAGTCATATTTTTCATTTGATCGATAGCGGTTTCTAATATCTTGATTTTGCATGTAAGTAATCATATCTGTAAGACATTGGAAATTAGCTGCCGTAAAGTTTATCTGGTTTTGTAAATTTTCAATTTGTATGAGGTATTTACAATTAGAATTGCTTTGCGTATCATCATCCTGAAGACGAAAAACAAAGGTTTTTTAATTCGTCCAAGTGTTGCGAATAGAAAAATGCTGCTTCTAGCTGATGAAAATAAAGAGAAATACTAAGAACAGAAAGAAATACTCCAAAAATAAGGTAGTAAATTAAATTTAATATTAGGTAATAAAAAATTATAGGATAAATATAACAATATAAAACGGTTTTTTTTTAAATACTAAAAGTTGTAACCAAATAACACTGAAAGAAACGAAACCAGAAACAATCTCTTATAAAATAGAATACAAGAATAAATACATATATATATATATATATATATATATATATATATATATATATATATATATGTCACCGAGCGTCCGATAGACGGTCGCTCGGTGGTAAGCCTCTGTAAATTTGCCACTGCAATCCTAGATGTCCATATCAGCTTTTGGCATAAAAATCTCGGGGACGTTCAGATGCACATTTTTGTGATGCTTGTATAAAAATAGTTCACGGAAGTGCCATCACTAGTCGCTGCCAGCGGTCAGATGTATATCTTATACAAAAAAATTGTTTCAGCGGTCAGCCTCTATTCATAAAATATATTTTGACTCAGACATAAACCATTTTAGCGTTCAACAGAGCGCCTACTATTTTCTTGTAACTAAAGCCCCTCCCTCCCTTCTTATCGCTAGTGTAAACTTCTGTTATTAGCCATGACCTATACAAGTTTCGAACAATGCGGTATTCTGTTACGCGTAAAAGGGAATTCCGTACTTGGTGCATTTCATTTCATTGGAGCACAGTTTCTGTGTTGAACACCGAGCGTCCAGAACGAAACAAATTGTAAGATAAGAAATATGAACCAGTGTAGTCAACGTATTCGTGCTATCGTCCTAGCATCAAAATTTTCAAAACTTTTGCTTATCTCCTAAGAAAATGAGTTTGATAAATATAAAGGTAAAAATTTAGATCAAATTGAGGTTGATAATGAAGTGGAGGAAGGTGGGGTAGAGAGTGGAACTGACAATGATGATGTTAATGTTGAGCATCATGAACATCAAACAAGTACAAAAAATGAAATTGGAACCTCTCAGTCTACAAGGAAGCAGAAAATTGTGAGAAAGGGATGGAGTGAAGAAGAGAAACAAGTAACAGAAAAGTATTTTATGAAAAATATTCGAAATAAAATTGCGCCGAAGAAAGAAGAGGTCATAAAGTTGATGGAAAGGTATCCGAAACTTTTTAAGGGCAGAACATGGACTACGGTTAAAGCATATGTTTATAATAAGTATTCTAAAAATTAATATTATAACTATTAAACTGTCTACTTTTATATTAAAATTATTAAAATAAAAATAGTTGTAGCATTTGGGTTTTTATTCCAGAACTTTATTTTCTATTTCTTTTTTGCATCATTCTGTTCAAGAATAATGCAGAACATAATAGAAAAAATGCACAAAGTCACAATATAATTGTGAACGTATTGGGCTGTAATGAGTACAATTTATATAATAAATAATTACAAAGTTAAGTTTCAAATAATTTTTATTGTAAACAACAACCATTTTTTCGCCATACAATGGCTTCATCCGGTGGATAAAAAACTTTAAATTATAACAACTTCAATTTTTCATCCACCTGATGAAGCCATTTTACGGTGAAACAATTGTTGTGGTTTACAATAAAAATTATTTGAAACGTAACTTTGTAATTATTTATTACATATATGAAAATTAAGTTTCAAGTACCTCCACTGCAATGGTTTAGCACAATTTATGTAATAGCTAGAGAACGGACATTCTTACCACATGACTCGGCGTAATTCAATGAAGTATTTGTTGTCTTACCCGGCCATCTGGTCCGTTGCGATTACAATGGACAACACAGCTATTGTATTCGGAGGGTATATTCCATTAAACGCAATCCGCAATTGGAAATGTTTATAAACTTCGCCGAGTACATCCCGCCGTAATACAATGAAGTATTTGTGTTTGACTTTCTCGGTCACCCGATTTTTCGCAGCGTTAACAATGGACAACGGCTATTGATTCGGAGTACTTAGTCATGTGGTAAGAATGTCCGTTCTCTAGTAATAGCATATATTAAAAATATAAATACGATCGGATGAAAAAAAACACTCAGGGTTTTCACTTGTTTAAAATACGAGTAATTTAATTTACATTGCTCCCTATTATCTGCAGTTTTGAGTTTAAACAGTACTTTAATAAATTAATATAAATTTCTGGACCTGTTACATTATCTACATAAACGAAAATCATAGGAATAGAAAAATTATGTTCACCTAAATTTCTAAAGCTAAATAATAAACAAAGCAGCAAAAAATTTCAAAGAAACGATTGTGATCGCCTTGATATCAACTACAATAAACCTGAGTAAGCAGTCTAAATATAACGGTCAATTGTTGAGGACGCTCCCTCTGCCGCTACATGGGTCTGGGTGTTCGGTTGTCCATTAAAACAGTTTTTCGATATACAGCCTCTATATACGGCGGCGCTCAGTGGGAATGTTTTTGTATAGACGCTCTATAGTACGGTAGATATATATATATATATATATATATATATATATATATATATATATATATATATATATATATATACATATATGTATATATATATGTATATATATATATATATATATACAGCCGAAACATGTAGAGTTTTTTAAATACATATATTTTGAAGTAATATACAGACCTTTAATCGCCTACTGATTAGGTTTACTATATATATATATATATATATATATATATATATATATATATGCATGTAACGAGTGATCATTAAAATTTTCGCTCAAGTAAGCCATGTACACAAAAAGTATGTCCTAACTTAAGTTATTAGAGGAGATCTGTCATTATAATTTCAAACGTCATGATATGATTGTTAAAAAATAATTTGAAATGCTGACTTTTATATTAAATATATTTATATTTTTTATACAAAGTAATAGAATATTATAAAAAAAATGTGTAAAATGTTGACCATTCTCCACCAAGCATAATCGCACTCTATTTCGTAGAGCATTGAAAACATTGATCAGTATTTGCGGTGAGTTATTGATGTGTTCACATTTTTCTATGATTTTATGTCTTAACTCTTGTAGATTATTAATTGGTGTTTCATAAATAATATTCTTTGTATATGGTCACACAAAAAAATCCATGACTGGTTAATCACACGATCGTGGTAGATATGGAATCGCTGTATTTCTACTTATTATCCTATCGCCATAAAATTGTTGCAAAAACTGAATATTTTCAAGTGTAACGTGAGATGTGCCCCATCCTGTTGATAATATCCGACCTGGAGTTCATCATTAGTCAATTGATTAGTAAAAACACTGAGAATTTCGTTACGATATTTCTCCGATGTTATCGTGCCCTCAAAGAATATTGGTCCTATTAATCGGTGACGGCTCATACCTACCCATACGCCTATTTTTTCTGGATGTAGAGGAACTTCTCTGTAGAAATGAGGATATTCACTGGACCACATACGCATATTTTGCGAATTAACATAACCTTTCAAATAAAACCAAGCTTCAAAGGTGAAAAAAGTATGATTTAAAATATTGTCTGTCATTGTTTGAATAAACCATTGGCAAAATTGTGTTCTTTTTTCATAATCCGTAGGTAATAGATTTTGTACAGAAGTTAATTTATATGGATACATGTGCAAGTCCTTTTTTAAAATTCTTTGACATGTTCCATACGAAAGCCCTACTTGTTGCGAAACTCTGCGAATAGATGTTTGAGGAGATTCGTTAATAATTTGTCTGACATTTTCAATTACGCCGCGACTTCTCTTGAGAGGAGGACCGCTTCCTTTTTACCTTAAAATACTGCCTGTTTGACGAAAAAGATTTACACAATGCATTAGCGTATCACGGAAACTTTTGTAGCTAGGAACAGTATTTGGATATCTCTCTTCAAACTCCGCAAGGCAATTTTCTATTGAATGCTGTCAAATACCACCAATTTTTTGAGATGTCAGGATGTAACATTCTACCATAAACGCTTTATGCATATCATTAAAGGCCATTACTTTTTCTTTTGATGAAACTTTAAAACATATATTTGACACTGACAGATGTTTGAAATAACATCTTAATGACTAAAGCTACGACATAATTTTTATATACACGGCCAGCTACGAGTGAAAATTTTAATGATCGCTCATTATAACAGCATGTAAGCACTTTGGAAATTAGCGGATATAATTTTTAAGCGATTATTAGAACGAAGTCTAACGAAATAATATATAAATGCATATTTCGTCTTACACCCCGTTGGAAAATAAAATTTATGAATGAATAGACACAATAACGACGGAAATAAGAACACCTGCTCGAAGAATGCAATCGAGCAAGCAAATAGTGGGACTGTTATAACATGCATACTATACGTGAGACCGCCACAACGTTTTATCGGGGTAATTGGTCATTCAATCGCTTGAGTCCGCTCTCTGCTGATAAGATTACTACAAAATACGGAGTGCCCCAGGGAACAGTGTTAGGTCCACTATTGTTTATTCTGTACATTAATGATGTAGTCAAAGCGGTTGATAGTTGCGCTATTTGTATATGTATCTGCTAATGATACCATGATCTATATAGTTGATGATGATATTAGGGAGATGGTGGATAGCCTGACTGTCTAATTAAATAAACTGTATAAATGGGTATGTGAGAATAATATAGCACTAAATTTAAGTAAAACTAATATAATATTTAACCTATGTTTCTACAGCATAGTAAAGAAGATTCCTGCGAATTCGCGCTATCACGAAATTACGGTTTCCGGGTTGGAACATGTTTTTATCCCCACTACTCACACAATGGTGTTTTTTGAAGCCTTATATATCCAATACACTCTTCTATAATAAATTTATGAATAAACGGAAAAATGCCATCCAATGTGGTGACCTACAATATATACTTCTCAATTGCATTCAAATACCTTATTATTTCTTTGGGAAATATACATTCTTGATTTGATTACGGAAGTTAGGAATATATCTGTTATTTTTATGGGTGTATATTATTTTTTTGACAGTTACAAGGTGTGCGTAATGTTATTCCATGCTTAGTAAACAATACATTAAATGAATGTCGACAATGAACACATAAATACCACAAAAGTGTTCGGCGTCAAAAGAGAAATATTACACTACACACAGGCTTCTGCAAGCAATTATCACCACACCATTAACACCACAGTGGTTTTTTATTGTCCAGTAATGTACGTACCTGTATTGTTCGATACATTTTGAAATTGATGTTTGTGTTGACTACCATTTGTCATAATTTCTGATGACTCATAAAAAAGGATTAAAATGATTTGTTGACGGCTTTGTACGAATGTTAAAAAGAAGCGATAATAACAGAAATCATCTCCGTGTACCTATGTATATTGCCATGTCATATGATGTTTTTAAGAGAAGGTCGAATCGGCAATTTGAGCCAGCTTAGGACTATTAACACAAAATTGTTGGATATATTTTGTAAATTATGGCTGCGGTAGTAAATTAGCAAGCCTTGACGAATCTGTACAATCTTTTTCCGTGAACATCATGAGTTATTTCGTTTTGGAGGCAGGGTATCTTGCAAAAAGTATTTTCTCTTTTTATCTTACACATACATCCTCTGTCCGTTGTTTGGTCAGCATATTCTGTTTCATATGTGAATGTAATTATTTAATTACAAGCCTGTTGCTAAAGGTCGTGAATACAAGAAATGTGTTCTTATATTTAAGTAATACTGTAAATTTTACATTGAAATCGTGTCTACACTTACCGCACCCACGTTTTACTCTTCATAATGTTATCAGTATTTTTTTAACCTAGTCCTCATACTCTACCATAATATTTATTTACTTTATTTATTTATTTGTACTGTTACACTTTGAATATATCGACAACTTTTTTTTAATCCCGCTTTAAATTAAATAAACAAAATTTAAGAATGTTAAAAAATTCATAAGGCACTTTGTGGAATTTTATTCATCTTTTCAAGAGAAAGCCTTTCTCTTTTTATATCGGCGGACTGGTCATAAAGGACAGCATTCCGAGAAGATATCTACTCAAGAATCGGTAAAAATGCAAAAAAGGTTTTAAATATATCTATACGTTAATATGCACGTATAACGCTTTTGTTTAATTATGAAACAGACATGTAAATAATTTACATATCTGTAACTGTATACTTGGACAATACCTCGTATTTTCAGCATTTACTTCTGCTTAAGACATATGTTTCTGCCATCTATAGGCGTCGTCAGTTAAGCTAATGAAGCAATGTATACAAATAATACAAATCTTTATAAATAGATCTGTATCTGTATATGACATTTAGCCGAAACCGCCTATTAGATAAAGCAAATCTCTTCCTATCAGGTGGCAATTATTTAATAAGTGACATCTGACGGACGAAAGAGACTTTGCCGAAAAAAGCGATCTTTCATTTGACCAGCTAAGCTGGTACGAAACGAAACAATACGGGTAGTCCTTCAAAAACGAGCCAGATGGCGGTAAATATACAAAAAAGGTTTTAAATATATCTATACGTTAATATCCACGTATAACGCTTTTGTTTAATTATGAAACAGATATGTGAATAATTTACATATCTGAAGGACTACCCGTATTGTTTCGTTTCGTACCAGCTTAGCTGGTCAAATGAAATATCGCTTTTTTCGGGAAAGTCTCTTTCGTCCGTCAGATGTCACTTATTAAATAATTGCCACCTGATAGGATGAGATTTTCTTTATCTAATAGGCGGTTTCGGCTAAATGTCATATACAGATACAGATCTATTTATAAAGATTTGTATCATTTGTATACATTGCTTCATTAGCTTAACTGACGACGCCTATAGATGGCAGAAACATATGTCTTAAGCAGAAGTAAATGCTGAAAATACGAGGTATTGTCCAAGTATACAGTTACAGATATGTAAATTATTTACATGTCTGTTTCAAGAATCGGCTCAAATATTTGAAATAATTCTGGAACTTTATTTCGAATTAATATTTACATTTTAGATTAGTTATTAATTAATTACATATACACTGCTCAAAATCGTACAGGGATACTTACAGAATTAAGAGAAAAAAGATTATTTTATATTGTTTATTGACCAGATTTTTATATTTACAGCGTAATTCAACAAAAAAAGTATAAAATTAAAAGTAAATTCAAGAAGTTTTAATAAACTTGAGTTTGCAAACACGAATTTTGTTTACACCGATGTAATCTTAATTCTTAAAGGTGTTTAAATTTAGAAAACAATCCTAAACATATCATCAAAAGCAACTTCTAGCATTTAGTATGACCTCCACGATTGTTTATTACTGCCCTAATACGGTTACGTATTGTTAAAATTAAATTGTCAATCTCTTCCTGTGGTATTGCTCTCCATTCTCTTTGAAAAACTCTAAAAAGGTGTCGGGGAACATTAATGTGATCATTTGAATTTGTAACCCTCCTTTGTAACTTATCCCACAGATGCGCTAACGGATTCATATCCGGAGACTGAGCTGGCCACTCCAACAACGAAATGCGTTGCTGTTCTAACACATTCATTACAATTCGAACCACATGTGGAGGCGCATTATCGTGCATGAAATTGAAATTTTCTCTTACTGCTCCTTCATATGGCACAACAACAGGTAAAATGACCTGTTCCACATAAACTTGAGCTGTAATTTTACGTTCAATCAAAACGAGACCTGTTCTTCCACCAATACTTATGCCAGACCATACCATGATTGTACCACCTCTGAAAGAGTGGGCTTCTTGGACTGCATTTAAAGGATTTACGCGCCCTGGCTACCTCCAAACTCGAATTCTTCTTGAATCATTGTACATACCAAATCTAGACTCATCAGAGAACGTTACATATGACCATTGTTCGTTTGTCCAGCTTCGGTGATCCTGTGCCCATAAAAGACGTTCTCCGCGATTAGCTCCTGATAGAGGTGGAACTCTTAAGGGTCGTCTAGATCTTAAATGTACCTCAAATAACCTATTGCGAAGAGTTTTGTCACTAATCAGTACGCCATATGTTTGGTTAAACTGATTTTGTATCTGCCGAGCAGTGCAGGTTTGATTACGTCGGGCAATATTTGGACGTAACGGTCTTGTGCTGCCGTTGTAATCCGACCGTTACCATGATGTTGATTGCGTACTTCATCAGTATCCCTATAGTGGCGCCATAAATGACTTATGACGCTTTATGTAACTTGAAATTCGGCTGTAACTTCAGTTTGACGCCGCCCAACTTGTCACATGTCAATAGCACGTAACATTTCTTCCCGTGGTAAATGACGCCTTTCCATTAATAAAACTACTCAAATTATACACAAAATGTTTTAAAACTCTGCAGCAAGAAATGACATTACAATGTAGTTAAACGGAAAGTGACAAATAATGCCGTTATGACAACTAATAAATAGGTGTTGCAAACAAAACACAATCGCTTCATTGTTAGCAATATAATATGATAAACCTTTGCGCATATTATTTTTGTTCAAAATATTTATATACAATACGATATTCTGTTTTTACATCTTATTTTTAAAAATATCCCTGTACGATTTTGAGCAGTGTATTTCTATTTTAATTATATCTTAATTAGTAATTTTACTTATTCCTTTACTTCCAATCAATTGAAAATAAATTTGTCTAAATTCCCATCCGCCCGTGATGTAAAACAACAAAATTTGGAATAATTCCAAATTGGTTATAATTGCTTCAAAGTGTCTTCGAAAATATAGGGATCGATAATTTTATCATAATTCAACACCACACAATTATTCTCTTAAATCTTTGATTTTTATATTAGTTCTACAATTTAGATTTACTCCTGATCAATACTTGAAATTTTAAGATGACACCTATTATGAGAGACGAGAAGTTGATTGTACATGCCATAAGCATAAGCAAAATTCTAATCTCAACACATAATCTTAAACAATATGTTCTCTATATTAAAATCATACCAAGCGCTCATTTAGACTGGCGTAATTTAATAGCCGCATTTAATTCACTAGTATAAACGTTATCTGAATCATATCGTGTGATATATCATTTTAAAGTATTTTTTCAAGGATTCTTTTAATGATATTAATTTCATTGACGCCGCAACGCTTTAGCTCGCGTCGTTAATAAACTCTAAATTGTTTAGACATCGCTATTTGCAATATGATTAGTTATCCCTAAACTAGATCATAAAAATGAGTCTTCCTACTGCTGGTTTTTTCTCTCTTGCTTATTAGCCTTTCTCGTGTACAGTCCTCCAGCAGTATTCATCCATCAGCGAATAAACATAGGGAACCACGCCGTTCAGCATTTTTTTCCACGTTTTTTTTTGCTTATCCGTTACAGAGAAATCATTTTATCAATTTATTAAATCAAAATAAATAATATATAATCATAAAGCAGTAACATTTAGATTCATGTGTTGCACATTAATTATACAAACAAATTATAAGAAGTATTTAATAAATCTCTTTCCTGAAATGAATTTATTAGCATACACAGCCGACTTAGAGGATTGTACCCATCTTACTTAGAGTCTGTATAATAAGAAACGCAAGTTGGACTTAATGCAAATGAGAATTAATAACAATTAAAATCTCATTCCACATGGATTCTTTGCCTAATGCGTTACGTTAATTTCTACTATCCGCCAAACTAAGTTTGTACTAGAATGCAGACACAACACGGTGCGACATCAACCTTCTCTGGTTGAGGACAACAACAACAACAACAAATGAAAAAATGCGTGAAACGCAAGCTAATATTTCTATTCTTTCATTGTTTCGACCTTTGCTTGATGTAAATCCATATCACAAATAAATAAATAAAACACACATAAGATGTTTTAGGTTTACACTTTATTAATAAGATAATGACAGCTGTTTCGCTAACACAGTAGCTTCTTCAAATTCAACTTAAGACTAAAGATACATACAATATACAGCGTTAAATCAGGTAGTTGACCCAAGTTAAAATTCTAGGAACTACATATTACATTTATATTTATTGCTTTTTGAAAACTATACTATGTCCTACTTGTGTGAGGTTTAAGTTTAATAATATAACATAAGCAACTAAGAAACAATATTTCAATGGGTGAACAGATTTAACAGTGGGGATGAATTCAAGTCTAATTTATCGTTTAGTAACATTTCTGAGTTTTGAGTTTATTAATTTCTAAAGACTCTAAACAATTTAGTTTTCTACCTTTATTTTCTACATGTATAATATCGAATTGTAAATTAAATTCATGTGCATTCTCTATTAAATGATTAGAGTAGGTTGAGTCAGTTTTCTTATTGATATAAGAATGATAGTGGTCTTGGATTCGTTTTTTAAAAGTTCTACCTGTCTGTCCAATATATGTTTTGGTACATGATCCGCATGATAACTTATAGACTCCTGATTTATTCTCTTTGGTAGTTTTTTCTTTATTATTTTTAATATATTTGGCTATTAAAAATAATAAAGAAAAAACTACCAAAGGCAATAAATCAGGAGTCTATAAGTTATCATGTGGATCATGTACCAAAACATATATCGGACAGACAGGTAGAACGTTTAAAAACGAATCCAAGACCACTATCATTCTTATATCAATAAGAAAACTGACTCAACCTACTCTAATTATTTAATAGAGAATGAACATGAATTCAATTTACAATTCGATATTATACATGTAGAAAATAAAGGTAAAAAACTAAATTGTTTAGAGTCTTTAGAAATTAATAAACTCAAAAACTCAGAAATGTTACTAAACGATAAATTAGACTTGAATTCATCCCCACTGTTAAATCTGTTCACCCATTGAAATATTGTTTCTTAGTTGCTTGTTATATTATTATACTTAAACCTCACACAAGTAGGACATAGTATAGTTTTCAAAAAGCAATAAATACAAATGTAATAGTTCCTAGAATTTTAACTTGGGTCAACTACCTGATTTAACGCTGTATATTGTATGTATCTTTAGTCTTAAGTTGAATTTGAAGAAGCTACTGTGTTAGCGAAACAGCTGTCATTAATCTTTTTAATAAAGTGTAAATCTAAAACATCTTATGTGTGTATTATTTATTTATTTCTAATATTTCTACAAAAAAAAAGGTTAAAAGAAAAAAATATATTGTTTTTTCCCTATTCCTTATTTTTTTCCCTATTTTTCTCTACATGCATTCTCTGTTTTACAACTTAGTTTCTTAATGTTGAGCGTGCGATATTTTTGCAGTTCATCTCCCGAAATCTATCTCAAGTGATAACAGTCCATTTCGTATTTTCTTGTTTCAACACCATGAGTGACAACTTTCTAAAATGGTCAAGTATATTTTCTTTTCGTTATTTTAAATTTCTACTGCCGTAGAAAAGAATGTAGTTGCCTTATAATATTAATAAATCTTTATTGTCCAAAAATCGAGCCATTTAAATGACCATATAAGTTCAAGAAAACAAAAGGCAAGTACGTAATTGAAAATAATAGTTCTACTAACTAAAATATTTCAAAGTATATAAATAAGCACTAGCTAGTACATAATAACAACAGAAAAGCAAAAGAAATATCTATGCACAATAATTAGAGTTGCGCCTCTTGTCCGTACAACAGAGTCGAACCCGCCCACCGCTACGTGACCGTGCATATACCTTGATCTACAGCATTTATTTAAATATGCTTTCATTCTCCAATATTTATTATATAAATATAATCTTTATTTAGAAAGTATATAACGCATAAGTAGCTGTTTAATGGGTAGTCCGTATTGCCGCCCGTATATTTAACTGCGACAGGGCCGGACTCGAATAAATAAAAATCATTTTCTCGTTACTACGTGAACATTGAACCGCTATTTTTTGTATGAAAGCATTACTCATATGCAACTTTCACTCTTTTTTTTCTTTGTCGCTATACAAAACTAAGGCTGTATACAAATCACTAGTGGTGAGATAGGTTCACATTCAGCTTCAACGCATTTCTTGCCACGTGACAAAGTGATGCTTTGTAGTAGACATTGGTTCGAGCTGAGTCAATAAAGAAAGTATCTGCAGAACGCGTATAACGCGCTGATACACTAAAAGCGACAAGAGAAAGCAGCAATGCAAAATTGTTTTCGTTATTAGCAAGCAACTAAAAGTTTACTGCTGGCCACATCTCTTTGAAGAAGCTAATGAACGAAAGTACTTTCAATTTAGAAATAGACAGGTTCAATATGTCAATCTCGTATACATACGGATACTAAAATTAAAAGAAACGTAATTTACGAATTATGTGTTCAGCCAGGTAAATACGATCCTACAACCCTTCTCTTGTGTTCGAAACTTGCGCGTAGGCTATATTTAACCCAATTTCGGACAGCAATTCCGAAATGTGGTGGTGCACCATCCATGTGAAACCACATGTCTCGTCGAACATTCAGTGGGACATCCTCTAAAAGACCTGGCAGTTCGTCAACAAGAAATTGAAGGTAATTGTCCGCATTTAACCTCCCAGGAAGAACGACAGGACCAATCAACAAGTCATCGATTAGGGCCGCCCAAATGTTAATAGAAAATTCATGTTGAAATTTAGATGGGCGTATAGCTTTGGGATTTTCTGATGACCACCTGGGCATGTTTCTCAGATTTGTAACATCACTTCTCGTGAACGTAGATTCATCTGTCCAGAGGACTGTTCTGCAGAAATTAAAATAAAGCCGTGACTGTCTTAATATCCAGGTATAATAAACTCGACGAGCATAGTGATCTGCCTCAAGCAGATATAAGCCCTCACGTCTTAAAATTCGCCAAACTGTCGTTCGTGACACTCCTAGTTATCTAGCGCTTCGACGTACACTGAGAGTTGGAAAACGTGTCCACTCACTAATGAACTGAAACGTAATGTAATCCTTTATTAAAGAATGCAACGTTAACAGTCATCTGAACATTTGTTTATTGTATGATATTCATAGTTCAGCACTTACGAAATAAGTAAGAACCTTCTTTATCATAAATCAATTTCCAGTACTCTTTTTTGTAAATATCCAAGAAATTACTGTATGCACTACGACACGTGTTTATTTATTTTAGGATAACATTTTATTATGCGACGTTAACAATCACTTAACAATTTATTGAATCGTATAACATTTTTTAAATAAAATCAGTTTGTATTGACTTCAGGAATTAGATTTTTTTTCATGATCTGACAATCACATTCATAGATCTGTAACTTTGAAACAAATAAAAATGGATATACAAGTTTTGCGTTTTTATTACTTGAAATGAAGTCTACTTTACACTCCTAAAATTTGTACATAACGATATGGAACACCTTGTATAATAACTTCAAATAAGTATAAACGCGCTTACCACACTAATATTCGTATCCTATCACGTGTTTCGTCAAATAAGTTGTCGTTTTCAGTAAGAAGCAATAACAGTATTGAACATGGGGTACAGTAAAATTAGCACACAAAGATCGCGAAATACATTACTAGTCGTCCACGTATACACATAGGAAGAAGTTTTAATATCTTTTTTAAGATTTTGATAGTATATAATAGATAAATGTATTGCCAAATGTTTCTACTATTTTTTTTTTTGTTACAGGTAAGCGCTCCTAATGGTGATATTTTCCTTTTTAAAGTAGGTAAGTTTTCTTCATTCACTCGCTAATTCACAATTTCATATATTGGAACTTTAACAATAGATTACTTTGATTCAAAATACAAACTTTTCCAACATAAAATTTTTCATTATCTTAAAAGGTTTCTGAACATTAATGTGAAGCACTGTTTTTTAAATTAAAATCATTTAATTATTCGTCTGTTTATCGTATAACAACAATATATGCAAATTATATAATTTTAGTATCCGAAGGTGTAAGGTAAATCATTAACTTAGAATTTCACATACATTTACTACATGAGCCTTATTCCAACTGCAGGCTTTTACTTTTAAGTTTCATAAAATATACTAGCTTCCAACCATTTTTGTTGCCTAAATACAAATGTTCTTCATTTCTTGCGATCATCTCACGTTTTTGTGTTTGCCATTCTTGTCCTGTATCTTGACAATTCCGCTGTCTACTAAGTTTGCGATGGGAGAGCTGAGGTCTGCTATTAAAAAGCGCAAAACAAGCAAAACGTCAGAACTGCACGATCTAATGGTGGAACAGATAAAGCACTTTGGTTTTGCAACTATGGGATGGCTATGGCAGTTCTATAATAATTGCTTGACGTGCCAACAAATGCCTAAATTATGGAGGAAGACAAGGATTATAACCATACTGTAACTTGGCAAGAAAGCTTCCGATGCCATATATCTCTTCTATGCCATGTGTATAAGGTCCTTAAAAGAATGTTGCTTAATCGTCTTAACCCTGTAGTTCAATTGATCCAAAACAGGCTGGATTCCGACCTAACAAAAACTGAACAGCACAGATTCTTAATATCGAATACGCCTTTGACGTGGGGTTGGTTACTGGCGCCGTATTCGTCAACATCTCCGCGGCTTATGATACGGTGGACCACAACTTGATGATTCACGAACTATCTCTCTAGTACCGAAGCGTATTTAAGTTTCGAAAGTGCTAGGGAGAAAAATAGAACTTTGAATGTTGTGAGATTTAACAGCTCCCTGCAAGATCTCATTACAAAACTAAAAGTATGAGAAGTTTGATTATATATGCTAGAGTGTGCTTATTGTCATTTTTCCTTATTTATAATCTTTCCCATGATGTCCACCTCGTCTCTACTGTCCTGTGTTATTGTAACGCCCAGATACTTGTATGAGGTAGTGTGTTAAAGTCCTCCCAATTCCAAATTTCTACCTGTGTCTCCAATTACCATGTAGTGTCTTCTCTAGGTTCATTTCAAAACCCCATTTACTGCAACCGTCAATTAGTTTTCTCACCATGTAATTGGCATTATCTTCATCTTGTGCTAATTTTAATTAGTGATTGACGAACAATATGTTCTCGTCGTTTAACCTCGCTCCCATATTCTTGCATTTTTTCATTCAATTTTTGCAGGGCTTGACTCAGATACAATTTGATTATCTGTCTTAAACGGATCCGATACGCGATTTCCTACTTTTACTTGCCTGTTTGTTTCGATGTACATATTTCGTATGGCTTTTATCGTGTGTTCATTTATATCTGCTTTTCTTATTCCTTCCACGAGGGACTGAATCGTATGTCTTTTTCAGATCTGTAGAAAATGTATCTAATTCTCTTCCTTTATCAATACATTTTTCTTTTTCTAAGATCTATTTAAGATTGAACAAATTATGTATGTAAAATCTTCCTGTGCCTTTCTGTTCATTTATTTCCTGAATTTGTGTCTGCTCTTTCCTTCAAAATTCGTCCGTACAGTCTTCACATTGACGAGTTCACTGCACTGCCCCTATAATTTCCACAATATTTTTTGTTACCATTCTTAAATATGGAACTTATATAAGGCTTGTTACAATCTTTTGAAATGTTATCACCATCTAATATCATTAAATATTGTAACGTTTGTCTTTCGGGTTCTTAAATAAAACTAACAATAACTTTAGACACACACACTATATTAATATTTAAAACGTATAACAATATAAAACTAACTATTAACAACAATAAGTACATTTATGTATTCTATATTTATGTAACTATATTTATGTGTACTTCGCGAGACTGTAGGATTCAATTAATGTCTATCCCTTCTTCGACGCGGCTTATATATCTCGTTCATATGTTCCAAATCTGTCTAGAAAACGTCCAGAGCGATGACGCGCCTCGCGTCATCGAATGAGTCATTACATTGCCCCCTTCTTAAAAATGAAGTTTCGTCCCGAAACATGTCATGCTTTGGTCTCCTTGAACGATGACGAAATCGACAGGTAGGGCCTTTGTTACATTGCGACGTCATATCGAAATAACAGTCCACGGTCTTATCTTGCCTGGATGGACAGGAATATTCAATCCGGTAGCTGCATACCAGAATTTCCATGCCAGTATGTCGGAAGATTACTTCCAACATGCTCCTTACAATTCTCCAGTCCAGGCGGTCTAATCCACAACCCAATTTTGGAACTGCTAATTTCAGAACGTCTTGCTGTAACATTTGTTCGCGTAAGTGGGCCAGGGCCTCCCATAAGGCACGATAGGTTGGCTTCAGGCTTGACAGTTCTTTCGTGACCAAATAAAATATGGGCTGTCCTTCATTTACTATTTGGAGACTCTTCCCAATTGCTGGTCCCTGCTGCCTTAATTTTTCGACTCTGCCAAATCTCTCTTTAAATTCACTGGCAATTCCCTTGGCCATTCGCAGATCTCGGGCTACGCAATGTGCAAGCGCGTAGTCTGGCGCCACCGTAAACAAATCTTGCTGTTTCTCGATGGTTACTCCAAATCGAGCTTTTCTCGAACCAGAATATTCTTGCATAAAGTCTTCGAAGGTTAGTTCATGGTATTGGCTATCCAATCGGCGCAAGTCAGCGGTTTCGTCATTATTGTCTCCAGAGTATGGGGCTAATCGATTAAAATGTACGACTCTTGGCTTAGTGTGAGGTGTTCGCCTGATGCGGTATATTACGTCGTTGATCCGCTTCAACACCTCGTATGGCCCCTCCCAATTCTTTTGAAGTTTTGGAGATAGGCCCCGTCGGCGTTGTGGATTATACAACCAAACCCGATCGCCTTCATGGTAACCACTCTTCTCGGCGTTGATGTCGTAGCTCTCTTTCATTCTGTCACTAGCATCTTGGATATTATGTCTGACTTGTTCATGGATATTATCTAGTCGTCGTCTGAGCGTGCTGACATAATCTTCTCCGGCAAGATCATCACCAGGCTTGCTCCCAAACTTTAAATCACAGGGCAATCGGAGTTCCCTCCCGAATAGTACGTTGGCTGGTGATTGGCCTGTTGTCTCTTGAACGGAGGCCCGATACGCCATTAGAAATAATGGTAAATGTTCGTCCCAATCTCTCTGGTGTTCGCAGACCACTTTGGATAAGTGTCTGATCATGGTCTTGTTCATTCGCTCTACCATCCCATCTGATTGTGGGTGCAAGGGAGTTGTTCTCGTCTTCCGTATGCCCAAAAGTCCACACATCTTTTCGAATAGATTGGACTCAAAATTTCGCCCTTGATCGGAATGAAGTTCCAAGGGTACACCAAAACGGCTGACGAACTCCTTCACAATCACGTCTGCTACAGTTCCAGCTTCTTGATTTGGTAGAGCATATGCTTCAACCCATTTGGTAAAGTAATCCATGACCACTATTATGTATTTATTTCCTTTGTCGCTTTCTGGAAAAGGGCCGGCGGCATCTATGGCGATCCTTTCAAATGGGCTTCCTACATTGTATTGGCGCATGGGTGCACGTCGACGCCTCTGGGGACCATTGCTTCCGGCGCAATTAGCACACTTTCGGCACCATTCTTTCACATCTCGTGAACAATTCACCCAGTAAAATCTCTGGCGCACTTTCTCCAGTGTTTTATGGACTCCAAAATGTCCCCCAGAAGCACCATTATGGAGTTCTCGCAATACCTCTGGTATTCTTTTCTTGGGAACCACCATTTGCATCTTCCGCTCGCTTCCATCGTGATTTTCGACCTCACGTCTCAGGAGATCGTCTTTTATGGTTAAAGAATCCCATTGTGCCCAGTATGACTTCAATTCTCGTGAATGGGGAGCAATTTCTTGCCAGGTCGGTCTTTGCCCATTTCTTTTCCAAGCCATGAGGACTGCAAGATCCGGATCAGCTTCTTGATCTGCGCGCAAATTGGCAGGTTGCCATTGGTCATCAACAACGGTGGTTCGAAGAGCGTTGGCCGATTTGTCTTCGATTCTGTTGCAATGTCGACAGTCTTCTGGACAGGGCCTTCTGGAAAGGGCATCTGCATTTTGATGTTTGAGGCCTGCTCTGTGTTCAATGACAAAGTCGTACTCCTGTAGCCTCTCAATCCATCTAGCTACTTGACCCTCTGGATTCTTAAATTGCAAGAGCCACTTTAAGGCGGCATGATCAGTGCGGATCAGGAACTTCTGCCCATACAGGTACTTGTAAAAGTGCTCAATGGTCTTAACTACTGCCAATAGTTCTCTCCTGGTTACGCAGTAGTTCCTCTCTGGTTTGGACAGGGTCTTGCTGAAGTATCCAATGACCTTTTCTTGTCCATCTTGGATTTGAGAGAGTACGCCACCAATTCCGACGTTACTGGCATCCGTATCCAAAACAAACCTCCCAGATGGCAGCGGATAGTTCAAAACGGGTGCACTGATCAACGTACCTTTTAACAACTCAAAGGCCGCTTGGCATTCGTTGTTCCAAATGAATGCTCGATTTTCTGTTAGGCGAGTAAGTGGTTTTGCAATGTTGGAGAATCCAGGAACGTAGCGTCGATAATATGTGCATAATCCCAAAAAGCTTCTTAGCTGATGTTTGTCTTTGGGTACCGGCCATTTTTCCACAGCTTTTACTTTTTCTGGATCCACAGCAATTCCTTTTCCGGAAACCACATGTCCAAGGTAATTTACCTCCTTGCGGAAAAGGTGACACTTCTTCGGACTTAATCTCAGGTTGGCATCTCGCAACCTCTGGAATACTACTTCCAAATTTTTCATGTGATCTTCAAAGGTCTTCCCTACCACAATCACATCATCGAGATATACCAGGCAGGTATTCCAAGACAATCCCCTCAGTACAGTGTCCATGAGTCGCTCAAAAGTAGCTGGGGCGTTACACAGTCCAAATGGCATGACTGTAAATTGCCAGAGTCCTGTACCTAAACTGAAGGCAGTCTTCTCTTTGTCATTGGGATCCATTCCCACTTGCCAATAACCGCTCTTTAAGTCGAGAGTGGAGAACCATTTTGCTCCTGCCAAGGTGTCTAGCGTATCGTCTATTCTTGGGAGAGGATAGCTGTCCTTTTTGGTCACACTATTCAAACGACGATAGTCCACACAGAATCTGGTAGATCCATCCTTCTTCCTGACAAGGACCACCGGTGAAGCCCATGGACTATTCGATGGTTCAATTACTCCTTGGCCTTCCATATCTTGTATAATTTGCTTGGCTTCCTCACGTTTTGCCAGTGGTAACCTTCTTGGTCCTTGTCGAATTGGACTTGCATCGCCGGTATTTATTTTGTGCATTACAATATTGGTTTTACCTTTCGTACCAGTCTCAGTTTCGAAGACGTCTTCATAATGTTTGATTAGGTCCTTAACTTGATTTTGTTCCTTCTTGCTCAATCCTTGACAGGCGGAGTCGATTATCTTGGACAATTTCTCAGGAACCTGCACGAATCCATTCTTCTTCGCCTCTATGCGATGAACGACGGCCGACACTGGCGAACACCACCCCAGAATAGTACCCTTCTTCAATGAAACAGGGTAATGGTTCACATTCATTACCCTTATCGGTACAGTCTTCTGAGTCTTAACCAGTATTTTGGCAACTACTATTCCTCGGCCCACCTCGTCATCATCAGCCTTTGGTTCCAACATTGTAACATTTCCGTCCAAGTAATCACCTTCCATACACGCCGTCAAAAATGTCTCACTTCTTGCATCCAGAACAACATTCTCTGCAGTAATTACTTGTACATTTCCACAATCTTTCCCATGAAGAAACAATTCCTCATTATTTATTTTTAAAGTGCCTTCTTTCATGTTTAACTGGAAGCCGTAGGTGTTCATGATGTCTAATCCCAAGATTATTTGTTCTTCTATGTCGGCTACGAGAACACGATGTCGGATTGATGTTGGTCCTATGACAAAATTAACATCTACTTCACCTTCCACAGAAGCTGCTTCTCCAGTAGCTGTCCTTAGTCTCCATTTGCTAGAAAGTAATTCTTTATTCCTGGATATTAAATCGGGTCGTACAATGGTTTTCGTCGATCCAGTATCTAGCAAGCAAGCATAGGTCTTTCTTTCCATAACAGCGTCCACATACAGGCCGTTGGTTTGATGTTGCAGGGATGCGACTTGGCCAGGCGTCTTTGGGGCTTCCTGATGCTGGATCGATGATTGCCCTCGCTCATCGACCCGCTTTAGTTTTCCTGCTGCTCAGACGATGCTTTCTTGGCCACCTTACCACATTTACTCCGAACGTGACCAATCTCTCCACAATTCCAGCATCGCAGTACTCTTTTATTTGATTTGATCTGGTTTAGAACTCTACTAACCACCTGCTCCATGAACTCCTCATTTTCCTGCTTGTCAACAGTGCAGACACGAGCATGGTTCCGAGAGGCTTGCTTTGCAGTCTCAAACTCAAGCGCGTGCGCCAAAGCATCGATCAAGGTTTTCGGTCTTGCCAACCTTAATGCTTGCTGCGTATCAATATCCCGGAGACCATCTATGAATGTCTGGACCGCTAGGTGTTCCATGAAATTATCTGGTGCCATCGGATATGCAAGTCGAACTAGACGAGCAATATCTGCCTCAAATTCCTGAAGATTCTCGCCTTTCTTCTGTGATCGATTCTTCAGTTGGGTATGGTATACTTGCTCCAAATGCGCATGGCCATATCTCATCTCCAAGCGTTTAATGAGTTGAGAATAATCTTTACGTTCCTCAGGAGGCAATGTCTGCAAAATATCACTAGCATCACCCCTCAATGCTATGACTAAAGCAGTCGCCTTCTCGGCAGAAGACCATGCGTTTGCTTCTGCGGCCGCTTCGAATTGCGTCAGGTAAGTTGCCCATGACGTCTTTCCATCAAAGGTTGGTGGCTTGATTCTGGTCCTTGAAATAGCCACAAGTTCTTCTTTTATTTCGATGGGCCGCGGTATGACTTCTTCGTTGACCTGCCTGGGATCAGAATGACTCATGGTAGCGGGTAATTTCATCTCAATCATTATTGCCTCTAAAAGTCTAGAATGTTCTCCAATTTTCTCTTCTACAGTTGTGAAAACCTCTTCTTTTAACGCTTCTGATTTTTCCGCTAGTCGCTGTTCTAGAACTTTTTCGAAGTTTCTAGAATTTTCTAGTAATTTCTTTTCTAGATTTTTCTCGAGGATTCTAGCGGTTTCTAGGTTTCTTTGTTCCATTTGTTCTAGAGTTTTCGCTAAGTTTCCAGAAGTTTCCAGGTTCTTCTGCTCCATTTGTTGCATTTGAGTTTGTGAATCTATCAGACGCTGTTCCATATTTCTCGCACTATCCAGATTCTTCTGTTCCATTTGTTCTAGAGTTTTCGCTAAGTTTCCAGAAGTTTCCAGGTTCTTCTGCTCCATTTGTTGCATTTGAGTTTGTGAATCTATTAGACGCTGTTCTAGTTTCATAAACAGCGAATTCACGTCAGCATCTCCGCCTGGAACTTGAAAGACATAATTCTCTGGATCCTCGCCTTCTTGGATCAACACATTGCGAAGCCGTTGCTGGAGGATCGACTTTTTGCCAGTTGTATCCTCATCCCTCTCTTCTAATTCTCGTTTTAACTCGGACACTTTTAATTCCGTGAGTTTCATTCTATTAGCCATCACGATATTTAAAATAATGTCTTTCCGCACTGTATATTTATTTAAACGAATACTTAATTAACACTTAATTGTCTACTTAGTTTATTATTTATTAATTAGTCCACACCTGACACCACTGTAACGTTTGTCTTTCGGGTTCTTAAATAAAACTAACAATAACTTTAGACACACACACTATATTAATATTTAAAACGTATAACAATATAAAACTAACTATTAACAACAATAAGTACATTTATGTATTCTATATTTATGTAACTATATTTATGTGTACTTCGCGAGACTGTAGGATTCAATTAATGTCTATCCCTTCTTCGACGCGGCTTATATATCTCGTTCATATGTTCCAAATCTGTCTAGAAAACGTCCAGAGCGATGACGCGCCTCGCGTCATCGAATGAGTCATTACAATATGGTTCATAGTATCTCGCTAGCATGCTTAACCAATTCAAGAGGATCATCACCAGGTGCAGAGATCTGTTATTTTGTCACAAGTTTACGAGCCTCCTTGACTTCGTCAATCGTGATGTGTCTAATTATTTCTCAATCTTTTTTAATCTGCTTATATACTTCCATAATTCTCGGGATTTGAGCTTCCTAACAGTGAACTAATCGGCTAGCATTCTGTCCTCTGCCTTTTTTTGCTAATACGTTAAATTTAATATGGCATCTAGTCTGTATTATTCTTAAGAATAGCTTCATAGCAATTCCTCATACTTGCGACCAAATTTTCCAAATAATTCATGGGTTGTTTTTTATATGGCGAGATAAATGGTAAATTTTATATATACGAGGTGCATTCAAGTTCTAAGGCCTCTGATTTTTTTTCTCCAGACTGGAAAGAGATAGAAGCATGTGCATTGTTTTAAAATGAGTGTGCGTTCGTTGTCAATACGTCACAGCGATGGCAGCACTGTACGGCAGATGGAATTGTAGCGGCAGCGGCGAGAATGAGAACTGTTTTAGATACTTAAAATGGCTACGTTTTCCTTACTTGAACACCACGCAAATTCAGAAAACATCATTCGTTTTCTGAATTTGCGTGGTGTGACACCAATTGAAATTCATCGACAGTTGAAGGAGACATGTGGTGATGGAGTTATGGATCTGTCGAACGTGCGTTCGTGGGTGCGACAGTTTAATGAAGGCAGAACATCGTGTGACAACAAACCGAAACAACCTCGGGCTCGCACAAGCCGGTCTGACGACATGATCGAGAGAAAGTGGAGAGACTTATTTTGGAGGATCGCCGAATGACAGTTGAACAGATCGCCTCCAGTGTTAGCATTTCCGTGGGTTCTGTGCACACAATCCTGCATGACGACCTGAAAATGCGAAAAGTGTCCTCCAGGTGGGTGCCACGAATGCTGACGGAGGACCACAAGGCTGCTCGTGTGGCATGTTGCCAAGCAATGTTGACGCGCAACCAAGGCATGAATGGGACTTTCTTTTCTTCGATTGTGACAATGGATGAGACGTGGATGCCATTTTTCAATCCAGAAACAAAGCGCCAGTCAGCTCAATGGAAGCACACAGATTCACCGCAACCAAAAAAATTTCGGGTAACCGCCGGTGCTGAAAAAATGATGGTGTCCATGTTCTGGGACAGTTAGGGCGTAATCCTTACCCATTGTGTTCCAAAGGGCACTACGGTGACAGGTGCATCCTACGAGAATGTTTTGAAGAACAAGTTCCTTCCTGCACTGGAACAAAAACGTCCGGAAAAGGCTGCGTGGGTGCTGTTTCACCAAGACAACGCACCCGCACATCGGGCTAACATTACGCAACAGTTTCTTCGTGAAAACAACTTTGAAGTGATTTCTCATGCTCCCTACTCACCTGACCTGGATCCTAGTGACTTTTGGCTGTTTCCAACAATGAAAGACACTGTCCGTGGCCGCACATTCACCATCCGTGCTGCTATTGCTTCAGCGAAGAAGCCTTCGCCGCGGCCATGGAATCATGGCGTCGACGTTGTGAAAAATGTGTACGTCTGCAGGGAGATTACGTCGAGAAGTAACGCCAGTTTCATAGTTTTCGGGTGAGTAGTTAGTTAGAAAAAAAATCGGAGGCCTTAGAACTTGAATGCACCTTGTACATTTCTCGCGAAGTTTCTGCTTTATAAGAATGCAAAATTTTTAATTGTGCTCTGGAGATTGCGCAGACCGTTCTATTGATATAATACCATTTCTCGGCTGTCACTCCCTTCACAGTGCTTTGATGTTTTGGATCGTTGTCTTCTTGTAGCAACCAATCTTTCTTATCTTTAAACGGCATTTTTATCGATCTTAGAAATCCATTTTGGTATCTGTTCCGCGTTTAAAATACCGGTAAACAGAAAGTTCCGAAACCCATGTTAAAGCAAACAAGATGTTTTACACTGTGCCGCATAATACGATCTTTGTTCGTTGACTTACCTTTCTTCCAGGCCCAGAAAGATGATTCATTTGTTAACGCAGCGTCGAACCAATTTCTTCCGGAATTTTCTTGTGCCTGTAGGTGTTTATTGGACTGCAAGGATTTTATAATTGTGCTGTAAGCGATATTGTCTTCATGTAATTTGATTTTAATTGTAATTGAATTAATATTTATGTTCTTGGCTAGATCGGATTATCCCTTAAACTAATAGTACTAGTGTCGTTTTCTCCGTTACCTGGAAGATCATAAACATTTTGGGTTTGTTGATACCCCTTGTTCATTGTCTGACGGATGAGTAAGTGTTATCAACAAACCCACTGTTCCGACTTGTATAAATGCCTAGCTGTGGCAACAATTGTCATTTCAGAACCTTGACAGTGCTTATACGAAAACACTACTTCGAGAGTTTTCCATATGTTGCACTCATTTTAACAAATACTCTTACCTGCGCCACATACAACGGAGAACTGAACAAGAACTGAATAGGCACATTAGAAGGAAAATGTTTCTACTTCTCTCTTAAGGGGGTTTGCTCGATATTGTAAATAAGAGGTGTGGTGGTATCACTGTATTCTGGATTTTTTCATGAAAGGGTGACTATAACGTCATATTAACGATAGGAACAGTCGATATCCCATACAAACGCATAACACACCATCGAGAACGTTATGATTTAAAAAAAAGGAGCGGTATTTTAGACAGAGTAATGATAGATTTATGATTTCTGATATGGTCTCGTTTTAAAAGCTCCGTTTTAGAAAATAAAAGTTACATTCGCACTTTTTGTATGTAGAATCAAAATTCAACAATAGTTTTGTAAATAAAAGTATGTATTCAAACAGAAATAAATAAATAATATAACATGTTTGCCAAAACTAGCCTAAAATCTGGCAATGCATGTATATTATAATGTAATACCATAACCACAATGAAGTAAGAGTGTTCTCTTGATAAACCCGTAGTAAACTTAAAATTATAGACCTTTAAAAAGTAATCGAATATTTTTGCAAAATATTCAACATTTCTAGTACTATTGCTTTCAAATTCAAATTGCTTGGTAACATAGGGCCTATATAGTAAAAAAACCTAAAAAAGGTATAAAACTCCTTACCACAATTAATAATCGTATTCTAAATACGTATTTCGACAACTAGGTTGTCATCCTCAGTAGGTAACTTTAATAAACATAGTGTTGCACATGAGCATAAATATTTATTTTTATCGCTGAAATTATAATTAAAAAATTGCTTCTTTTGAAATGATTTTTTACCTGCTTTAATCATCATTTTTATTAGCTTATTTTTAAAAAATATTGTTTGTCATTCTGTATACTACTGGGTATATATTAGTTTTCTTTAATTTCTTCTTTTTTTGATTTGATGGTGTATGATTGATTATCCCTGATACAACATAATACAATTTAAAGTTTCAAAATTCAGTACTCTGGTTAATATATTGAATACATAATCATAATATGAAATTGCTATGCTTTATATAATCAAGAATGCGATTTAAAGACATATGTTTGCCGTTAGTTAAGTTACATAGTTCTGAACAATGACTAACAACAACGATGCTTAACAAGATCGCTATTGTGGTATGAATACCAAGATAGAAAATTAACCTAAATACCTAAACAACTATAAGATTATATAATGTTTGATTATAATTAAATCAAGGTGGCAGTAACAATTAACTCTTGAGAATATACTTAATAACGTCGCTGGATTTCAGTGTAATTTAATTTCGTTTCACAAGAGGTGTTTTAGTTGATACTAATCTTTATTTAATTTTTTATTGCTCAGTTATAGTTTCATACGATATAGGGATATATCAAATGTTTCCGGCCTTTTTTTACAAAAACACATATTTCGAAGCAAAACAAAATTTATTTTTCAACGTAATCTCCCTGCAACTCGATACATTTGGTCCAATGTTTTCCCATCCCTTCAAACTGTCAGAAGAAATTTATTGTCCAAGCCTGAAAAGCACTGATTTACAGCGCCTTCCACCTCAACATTTGACGCATATTTTTTTCGCCGAGATATTTTTTCAAATTAGGGAACAGGAAAAAGTCAGCTAGATCTGGCGAATAGAGTAGATGCAGATACAATTCTGCATTCAACCCCTAGCGTTATCCTGGGGAAATTAGATTTTCTTTTTTTTTCCAAATGTGAACGTTCTTTCATAATTGTGGCCTTCAATTTATCTAGCAATACAGCGTAGTACTGTTCGTTGATTGTTGAACCCTTTGCAAGATAGTCGACAAGAATTATTCCTCGGCTATCCCAAGAAATTGTCGCCATAACTTTCCCTGCAGAGAGAACGACCTTTGCCTTTTTCGGAGTTGGTCCTCCCACCGCAATCCAATGCATTGACTGCTGTTTGGTCTCGGACGTATGATGGATGTACCCAGGTTTCATCAACGGTTATCAATCGCCGCAAAAATTCCGTCGGATTTTTTTGGTATACGCTAAGACACTCGCCTGACATGTCCATCCGTATACGCTTTTGGTCGATCGCCAACAAACGTGGCACCCATCACGCGGATAATTTTCTCATATCTAAATCATGATGTAAAATCTTGTGCAACCCGCTCAGATAATATCCCGCAAGCCTTAGTTATATCCATAACAGTCAGTCGACGATCTTCCATCACAGTTTGATGCACTAAATCGACCATTTCGTCAGATGAAGCAGTTTTCGGACGCCCGCAACATTTCTTGTCTAAAATGCTCGTACGAGCATGTTTGTACTTGGCCACCCAATGTTTCATCGTTGTAAATGAAGAGGATGCTTCACCGTATACAGATTCAACTCATCTTCATTATTTTCAGAGCCTTTTTCCCTTTCAAATGAAGGAATTTTATCACTGCGCGATACTCAAGTTTCTCCATTGTTGAATGACAATGTGAACTGACAACTTCAGAAGCGCACCATAAACAAACTAATAATCATTATGATTTGCAATTTTGACAGTTTACATATGTCGAGCCTATCGGACGGCGAAAGAAATTTTTTCTACAATTTATGTTGGTAAGGCCGGAAACATTTCAAATATCCCTCGTATTTCAATGAAATTTTAACGGTTGTACGAAAACCAAATAATGTACAACTACGTACTGCAGACATTCTGAAAAATTTCTTTATTTGGATGAGAGATGGGCTCATTCTTCCTACTTTCTCGAAATTTTACTGGCTGATTTTTTATGTTTTCTTAGCACTAGCTAATAATACTTACAAGTCGTTTTTATATTCCCGGACTGGGCAAGAAAAAAAGTTTCGAACAGCAAGAAAAAATTATTTTTCAGTATAGCCCCCTTGCTTTTGTATACAAGTATTACATCGTTTTAATAACATCTGTAATCCATTATAAAGAAATTCCTTTGGTTTTTCTGCAAAATATATTTCAACGGCAGCTAGAAGTTCGTCATCGTCCATAAATTTTGTTCCCCTTAGAGTTCTTTTGAGATTAGGAAACAAAAAATAGTCGCACGGAGCAAGATCTGGACTATGTGGTGGATGGTCTATTTCTGTGAAGGTACTTTCGCCAACCGCAGCTTTTGATTGAGTCTTGATTTCTGGACTGGTGCATTATCGTGAAGCAACAGTCCTGTTACTTCACGATAATGGCACGGAAATCTGACGCAAGGTGCCCACCTTTCATTAGTTTTCCGTGCCTTTTCGCTTTGATAGAATCTCTTAAGCGATCTATTAATCTTGCATAATACTCTCCTGTTCTATAATCAGCAGAGCATAATCTCTCCGTACTACCCTAGATAATCAATCATTAGTATTCCCTGACAATCCCAAAAAATCGTTGCCATTATTTTTCTGCGGAAGGGGGGCGGGGGCGGGATAGAACCCTTAATATGCCACTGCATTGATTCTTGTTTTGACTCAGGGTCAAAATGATGGACCCAGGTCTCATCTGCGGTGACAAGTTGATTGATAATTAAACCTGGTTCGTCTCCACAAAGCGCCAAAAATTGTTTACACGTCTCCATCCGCACACGCATTTGGAATGGTGAAAGCATTCGCGGAACCCATCTGGCACTAACTTTTGTCATTCCAAGATATTCGTGTAGAATTCTGAAAACCGTGCTTTCTGAAACTCCTAATGAGGATGCTAATTGTCGCTTCTTTAATCTTGCATCCTCCAGTACCGAACACTTGGTTTTTTAAATAACATCGTAGGTGATCACGTCAACAGGCCGACCTGGACGGGGATCATCATCCAGTGATTCTCGGCCATGTTTAAACAATATTGACCATTCGCAAATAGTCGACTTTGAAGGACAATCGTCCCCGTATACAGCCAACATTTCTTCACGAATAATTTTTGGAGATTTTCTTTGTTTTGTCAAGAATTTTATAACTACTCGATATTCAAGTTTGTGCATTTTGATTCATGACAACACAAACTGACAGATATTAGAACTAATACTGCTGCAATTGTTTTGTAAATTGTCAAAGTCGTTACCAAGTCATGTATGATAATAAAACACTATAATGAAAAATTACATTAATTGAAAAATGTCTAGTCCGGGAATATAAAAACGACCTCTGGTATAGTAGAGAGCTTCATAATAAAGAAGAGTTGGCATATTTCTTGCCTGTGAAAACAGAATATTGTTTTTTTAAATTATTTATATCTGTTTGCGTGAAGGTGAGTGTTATTTACTGCCACTGGCGAGCTTATAAGGTTTGTGACAAGTTTCTCTGATTAATAACCAGTTACTTTACGAAATATTGAAAAAATATACGACTGTCGGAAATCTAAATTATCTGGTTTCTATTTTATTGTTAATCATTTTCTTGTAATTAATATTGCTTCTCTCTCTGTGTGAATTTTTTGCCGTCGAGCTAACTCAACGTTGCCCAGGATGTCCCACACTTACACCTACTAACATATTTAAAGACTGACGAAAAAGAAGAAAAAGACAACAAAATTCTCACATTGACATTTAATTAATTTACCAAAAAAGGCAGGTCAAAAAGAAACCATAGCAAGCAAATTAGTAAATTAATAAAATTGTATCAACGATAAATGGAGAAATAATAATGTCTACAATAAGAATTGGTGTAATCTAAAGGTGTCACTTTGGCGGCTATAACTAAGATTGGGTTATCTCAACCGAAAGTCTGCGAAAATAACAAATCCACATATAATCAGGAACACAACCAACAGCTAATCAATGTTTCATTAATAAAAAACATCACAAAAACACAAAATTATAATTTAGAATCTAAAACGCGAAGCACATTTGAAGATGTCGTATGTGTGGCATGCATATATGAAATCTAATTCACTTTGTGTCTGGAGGAGCACACTGATTATTGCACAGAGTTGTATATTGGAAACGTTTTGAGTTCAGTTTTCAAAACTATTCTCTGTGCTCTGATCAATTCCTACGACAGTTCTCAAAATTCTGAGAATTTGGAACTTTATTGTAATTTATTATAGACGTAAAATAAACGTACCGAATTTTAAACAATTAAATAATTGTCTAAACCAGATAGGTGTACTGAATAGCAAATTAAAGCTGGATTTACTATATACAGCCAACACAATAGTTAGTGTTTTGAAACCACAATACTTGGAAATATTAAGAGGATTACCGGGAATTCCCCAGGTAATCGAACAACGAGAAACAAATATAGCGGGGATTTTCTTAATTTTAACAGGTCGTTTTACATTCCAACAATCTGTATTAGTTGTGTACTAGTTAGAATAGTAGTCAATATGTGAAGGATTATAATGATTTTACAACAGATGGGCATTTGTTATTTTGTAAATTTTGTAAACGGCGAAATTCATGTCACGGCGATAAAAAATGTTCAAGTCACTCAACATCTTCAAACCGGAAAACATCCAAGCAATAAAATTCGTAAAAGGAGAAATAATGAAGGACAAATGTTAATTTCTAATTTACTTCTGCATGGACCTAAACGCGTGGACAAACGAGAGGTACAGGAGACTCACTTTACCAGCCCTTCGCGTGCTATATGTATGTAGTGCATGAATACATGAACAAACAGCTATTATAGTGTGAAGTTATTTATAGACGTATTTACGAATACGTGTAATTCGAATGGAAATCATCTTTTTTTAAATAACGCCACTTTTGTTTCAGTAGTGACGCCGCTGCTTGCCTACATAAGTGGCGGTCTCTAGCGACTATTTTGATAATAATATAAATTTATTTCTGAAAATTGCTTTCCGTGTTTAATTTTTAAGATACAAAACCACATGAACCTTTTTGACGCTTGGTGTAAAATAAAGCTGAAAAGTTATTGGAATAGATCTCATTAGATTCAGATAAAAAAATCACTTATCTTGTGCTTAAAATACATGTTTTTAAATTAAGAAAATATTAATAATTGCAATGTAATTAAAGTAATATTATTAAAATAAGTCATTAGAAAATTTTTTGAAACGATGTTTCACTAATACATATTGTGTTTACCATAATGTGAAATACACCTTTTGTGTATATACATGTGTACTGTTATTTAAAGAAAACCTCTGTTGGATAAACACAGACTTCGAATGCAGTAAACCAATATATAATTCCAAAAGTAGATATCGAAACAACAAAAGTTGTTTAAATAAATTAGCGTCCTAATATGTTGAAAGTATATTTACATTTACATTACTTCACGAAAAATGCAACAAATTTGCACAACGACATACTACGGACAAGATATATATCATCTGTTTCCTTGATGTAACTCAAGGCATCCCCACAAAGATTCTAAATCACTGCCTTTGATAGCTTAGTGGTTAGAGCGATGGTCCGGCAAACCATGCACGTGAGTTCGAATCCTACTTAAGGGCGATTTTTTTGTCTATAAAAAATTCGAATAAATTGGCGTCGTAATATGTAGATAGCATATTTACGTAAATTTCACTCAGTTTCTTCTTAAAAATATTCGTTGCATAACAAATATTGTTTTATGGCGAAATGAAAAATTTTTCCAAGGTTCTAAGAACGATTTTTTTAGTTTACGTTCACATGTTTACACACAAATATATGGGAAGTGTGTTAAATTAAATAAATTTTGTAATAATTGTACTAATATTGCCTGTTATCTCTAATATACTTTTTAAACAAGTATTTACAAATTGTTAATGTAGAATTCTGATGGTAATTAATATTCAAGTGGGTTCTGTGCTAGTTTAAAAATCGTTCTTAAAAACTTATGTAAAGCATCACTTGGTGTTTATGATTTCTATAGTTTCCTTAGAACTAAAAATACTTTTTTTGTGCGATTGAACTTTATTTTATCATTCACCGTGCTGTGCTGGTTTCCCAAACGGTAATTATTATCGAATAATCTGTAGCAACTATACTGGTTGCTATAGATTAAACTTGACGGTAAGTAATTTTAGAGTTCTAAAACGGCAAATAAATTGAGTTAAAGTATATATTATTTGTATGTAAATTATTTATTAATAAAAACATTAACTGTAGGTACAATTATTGCAAGTACCAATTAATATAGGAGACTAGTTTTGTGTAATAATGTTTAATGAAGAAGCTGCGCCATCTATAATGGTCTGCTGTTGTTAAATTTCTTTATGACTTCTTATTTTAACATCAGGTTGGATAACTAGAGAGTTATGCTATTAGTCAAATTACTTCATCATCAATTTAAATTAACTGTTCTTTCAACTAATATGTTTATTTTTTAATATTCTCGTATGTGTCATAATATTAAAATTTCATTTTATCAATTAAATAAAACATTAATTTGACTTTGCAGTATCAGTTTGATTTATGCAATAATATATCGCATCGATATACATTGATGGCTTCTACCTTACAAATAATATGTAAACTGATTTTTTTTTGTAAGATTTTTGCGTACTTTTTAGCAACTTGCACTTGAAAATCAAATTAAATTTCGTATTATTAAAAATTGTGAGTGATAATATTACTGAACGTGTTGTGATTAGAGTGGACCAATTCGGAGCGAAAGCAGAGGCGTGACTAACGAATTGGTTCCCGTATGCGAAACATTATTAATATCTAGAGATATACTATCACGAACGGTGCTGTTATTATCTTAGATACAAAAAAAATGTAAGACGGTTTTTCTAGATTATGAAACGTTCTCAATGATAGTATAAAAAATAAAATCTAAAATGTATGTAATTATATTATTAAAAAAAACTTTTTATTAAATTATGATTATTTCTGTAATCATCAAAAGAGAAATTAAAAAAAAGTTATAATACGCTTTTTCTTATATAAATAAATTATTCAAATTTATTGTTAATATCTAAATTTATGTTACTTTTTTAATAAAAAAATAATAAAATAAGAAACGTTTTTCACTCTATTTATTCGTATATGTTACAACCAATTAAAAAAAAATTAAATCCTTTAATTCATTAATTCCCTTCCCGTTTGAAGCTGATAAATTATCATGCCCTCAAAATCTAGGCAACAATATTAAATTGCGTACAAAAGGTTTATGGAATGGTGCAGATGCAATAATGTGATAGGTAAATTTTGCGAAAATGTTCTACTAGCATATTTTAAGGAAAAGTCTAAAATTTGGAAATCTTCTACTCTTTGGTCACATTTTTCGATGATAAACTTTTGCTAAATATAAAAGACAACCATGATATTAGTAAATATTATAAACTTATCCGTTTTTGAAACGGAAAGGAGAAGGTTACCGACCAAGAAAATCAAAAATATTGACAAGACAAGAAATTGATAGATTTATTTCTGAAGCATCAGATGAAAAATATATGCTGTTCAAAGTAGCTGTTGTTATGGGTATATTTGGCGCTTGTCGCCGGGAAGAGTTATGCCGTATGACTGTGGATGACATTGAAGATAGAGGAAATGTGTTAGTAATTACTATACCAGATACTAAAACCAATACTCAAAGAATATTTACCGTTATTGGCTCATATATAAACTTATATCGCAAATACAAAGCATTACGTCTATCTAATATAAAACATCGACGTTTATTTACTAACTACGCTAAATAATAAATGCACAAGTCAAGCGGTTGGAATAAATTCGTTTGGCAAGATGCCTGCAATTATCGCAATGTTTTTGAAATTGCCGAATCCAGAATCTTATACGGGACATTGCTTCCGACCAGGCGCGGCTCGTGATGACGTATTTGGGAGTGCAAGTACAATGATGCGAGTGCCTCGTGTGTTTTCGGTGTTTACTAAGGAAACGTTACAGTTAGTATACGAGAATATACGAAGCACTCGCATCATTGTACTTGCACTCCCAAATACGTCATCACGAGCCGCGCCTGCTTCCGACGTTCATCTGCTACTTTGCTAGCAGATTCTGGTGCAAGCTTATGCTCAATTAAGCGACATGGAGGCTGGAAAAGTTCCACCGTTGCTGAAAGTTACCTAGAGGATTCTCTAGAAAATAAAAACAAAATTGCTCACTCCATCTTCCCAGATCTATCTAATAATTCTATTGCAAATGATAATTTAAATCACGATATTTTAGTTCCTATGAACTATTTGTCTGCAAATAATAATTCTGCAAGTACAGCAACACATGGAATAAATATCTCCAATTGCACAAACTGTACATTTAATATTAATTATCCAAAGAATATGTAATTTTCATTGTAATAAAAATCATTTGATATGTACGGAATTTTCTCTTGTCATTTTTGACAAACTGTCATTTACTTTTAACACAAGTGTTAAAAGTGGCCTTTTTAACACGCTAAGCAATAAAATCGCATTTTTAAGTGAAGTTAGCCGTGTCAAAATGTCAACTTTTAACGGTGTTTGTAGAAAAAAGTTTTTTTTTAATAATCTAATTACATACATTTTAGATTTTATTTTTTATACGTATCATCGAGAACGTTTCATAATCTAGAAAAACCGTCTTACATTTTTTTTGTATCTAACATAATAACAGCACCGTTCGTGATAGTATATCTCTAGATATTAATAACGTTTCGCATACGGGAACCAATTCGTTAGCCACGCCTCTGCTTTCGCTCCGAATTGGTCCACTCTAGTTATGATACATGCAGTGACTTCAAATCTGGCACCAACTAATACGTGAGACATTGATAATGGAGATGAGTTTTTTCAATAGCATTTATTATATACCTGTCAAGAAAGATATTAACAGTTCTTCTTGTTTTTTTTTAATATTTCGCAACCAAACTCCCGCACAAAATTTAAGCGTTAGAATCTCGCTTGTTTTTGTTGAATTTAAAGTTTAACAACCTCCCTTTCTAAATTATTTAATACAAATAAATTTAATGCTACTTATTGATGATTGGGCTATTTAGGTTTAAGTATTGTAATATTTTAAAATATAGCTAGGACCTACCGATCAAAGTTGGGACAACGGGTGTTAACATTTAACTAAAATAAACGGTTAGTTAAACAAAGTTGCCTCCATATAAATTTATATATTTATCCTTTCGTGTCCTTTTGTTTCTTTTTCCATTTCTTTTTAGCCATTTTTCTTTTATTAAAATTAATTTATTTGATAGCTAATTTACTTTTTATTTGTTTATCACACAATAAAGCATTGAAAAATCTCCTAAACAAATCATTATTAATTAATGACCGGTTTGTTCGCATCAAATTTCATATCTCGCATGAGCAAAAAAAAGCTAATAAATTATACGTACGTCCTCATAATTAGACAAAGAGAATTTTAATTTATGCCTTTTTTCCTGCCAATGCCTCAAGCTGAAAGCTTGTCAAGACCCAGGCTCGCTAATTATACGTATGTGTGCATAAAATGTGTTTTTTTGGTGGTATCTGTATAGCGGCCCAATATCTTAAGCTGAAAGCTGGTGCATGTATATGGTATTTTTAAAGTGTTCTACGGCTTTGTTACTACAACTCCTCATCATAAGTGGGTAAAAATGTTAATTTAACTTTCACTTCCTCAACATTTAAGAGTACATGAAGAGGATACCAATCCCAGAAAAAAACAGCCGCTCACACACTGGCCCCGAGATTAGAATTCTTGAACAACGCGACTACCGATTTCAGACGCTCTTACCACTAACGCCATTCAGCCGTTAGAAAGCCTTTGACAAATGCAAATAGGTTATTTACAAATCTAAGCTTACAGAATATTATAACACAAAAATCGTTTATACTGTTCTTAAGCTCAGGTTCAATGATGGCTTCGCCTATGGAGGACGCTAATTTATCTTTTAACGTCCTCCATAGATGACGCCACTTTTGAGGTCAGAGCAGGTGGAGGTTACCTCTAAGATAGTGTGCTGTCACCTCTCTTGCGGGCGATCTTAGTAACTCTCCTTAAGAGACTATCCAACGAAGGTTTTCACTGCTTGGGCTTCAATCGTCGTCCGGAGACGTCTTGCAGAAGTTATTTAAGAAGGAGCGCAAACTGCCCTAAATATCGTAGACTACAAGTGTAAAAAAGACCGGTTATCTATAAACGCTCAGAAGACACATATTATCGTATTCACAAGAAAATAGAGAGTACCAAAACTTAGAGCCACTAGTGCTTGGAAATACAGAAATTCCATTTCCCAAGGGAGCTAGGTGCCTAGGGTTACTGTTTGACAAAAGACTTACGTGAAATCCCCACGTTGCAAAAACCACCAATAAAATAAGAGATATGTTTGGGAAAAACGAGGAGTTAATCCCAAAATGACTATGGTCTTGGAACGGGTAATTAGATACATGATACTCTATGAAGCGGTCGCATAGTGGCCAAAAACTAAGTGACTAAGTGACATTTAAAGACTAGCATGCTTAAGTGTCACAGGTGCCATAAGAACAACTTCTACAACTGCGCTGGGGATATTACTAAATCTACCACCACTAGAATCCACCAAAGGGCAATGAGATAGGCGCGAACTAGCCAAAGAGGGTACTAATGGGCACTTTATAGGACCAGCACCTGTGGATTCGCTAAGGATTCCGTTAAAAGGGAGCTTCCATTTGTTTTTATGTTCTCATTCTAGCCATAACAAGGGCTAGAAAGAGAACATACAAAGAAATGAAGGTTAACGGAAGGCCAACTCCATACTAAAGCTCTACTAAGGGAGCTGGACGGAAAGTTTTCAGCCTCCCTAATTCGTAGTAACAAAAAAGAATAATAACCGGACATTGTCCTTTAACGAGGTATCTATACATGGCTTGGTTAGCGAGCCCTGGTGTAGGAGATGTGAAAAACAAGAGGAAACTAGCCTTTATGTAATATGCACGTATGAGGAATTGAAGGGACTCAATCACTTGGGAAGAGATCTATTGGATTCTGCGAGTGTACTCTAACTTTCTCTGAGGAGGATAGTGGCTTTCATCGAGGACACAAGACTTAACAGAGTGAAACTGATAGATCTATTGGGGGATAATACAAGGCAGTGTGCTCAAGTGTCTGGACGTGCTGACGTCCAACCCAAAACAGAAGAAGAAGGAGACGACCACTAGAATCCATATACAAGGAGAAGCAAGATCAGCAGCCTACAGATTAATGCAAGACGAAACTCCTATATAAACCAAGTCCATCATAAGTTGATAGAACTTTAGACAGATTCCATTACATGGAAACCGAGTGATGCCATGGTTTAAAAATTCTGTGAAAAGAAATATAAAATTGCATTTCTTTAGTTTCAATAGAAATTTACTGAAATTAAGATCTGAATAGCGTGATCTGTCAAAACTCAATGAAAATTGCCTTTCCACACTTTCTACACCAATTAGTCAATTCAAAATACTTTACTACCCTAAATCTACATTTTTATTTTGATCGAAGTTTTATTTGTCCACTAGATTTACGAAACTATAGAAAAGATCCTGGGTTTTAGTCAAGGGGGTATTAAACACCAGTAAACATGCGTGAACTGAATAGTGGTGTCATCTGTTGCCAGCACAGTGGAAGTTTTGTGGCGCTAAATTTAAATACTAAGGCGATTCGTAAAGTAAGTTGCGTTTCGTTATTAAAAAAAAACACCAATACATGAAGAAGATTTGGTTATGTATCGTATAAGATTGTGTTATAAAGAGCGATCAAGGTAATTTGTAATCGAGTCATTCATGAATCCGAAATCGTATGTCTTTACTTGAACTGCACTTACATTACAAACGTCAACTATGCAACAGTTATAATCGGAAAGGACATACGGGCTCAAATTCATAAATGACTCGATTACAAATTATCTTGATCGCTCGTTACTTAGCGACAATGTAATACGTGCTTCTCCACATGCACTGACGAGACTAAGAGAAATTTGAAACACGTACATATCTGTATGTAGAAGTAACGAATACGTAAAATATGCGTTGTGTATGTCTATGTACATATGCATATATGATTTTTAACATTTTTATATATTTGTGTTTATAGTTGATGTCACTTAAACATCGCTATGCCATCTTTTACATTGTTTATCCATCTTTTCAGAATCATTAGTCGGCATGATAGCCTTTTTTTGATAATAATGCAACTTATAATGAATTACCTTAATACAGCCTAAATTTCTTTTCATGAAACTTACTAAATACACTGGTACGCATAAGCTATAAATATAATTGTTATTTATTCTCTAATAAACGTCCTCATTTATTTATTATTTTAAACAGTGATCGCAGATAATAAGAACGCCTGTTTCTTTTAAAATTATATCCTGTCAAACTCTAAATACAGTATGCAAAATAATTGTTGGACAATAAACATAAAGCAAATGACCTAAATTTGCTGTTGCCGTTTTAATAGCAGCCGCCTGTTGTAAACACGATTGATTTAATTGTGCAGTACAGCATTTATGGTAGTAATGGGTTAGAGGAAATCTAATTGGAAGCCAACAGTCATTTTAATTTGCATTTTCTATTGGAGACCATTGAATATGTTGATATGTTGCGAGTTGCGACATATTGAATTTCCTACTTGTGCTTATATTCTTTAAAGTATTTGCAAATTAATAATTACTTACAGTAATATAATTAAAGAATATTATAATTTACCTTTCAAATACAGGGTTATTCAAAAAGATGGATCAAATTTAAATAATTTGTATTTCACGAAATATAAATTGGATGTGAACAGTTTAGATATCGAAGGAAAGAGGAAGTTCCAAAGTTTTGTTTACCGCCGCTTGGGCGGTGATACTCGTAGTTGCATAAACGGCTGTTAGGGTACTCGCGCCAACAGGCAAGCATTTCGTGTCACCGTCAGTCAGTGCTGCCAGTTCTACCGTTTTTGCGGTAGATCTGTTTTAGTCATATTTCTACCGTTTTCGCTTAAAATCTACCCCAAAATCGCATTGATACAAATTACATAAAAATTAAATTTTGAAAAGGAAAGAAGAAATAATAGTCATACAAAGGTATTTTTAATAATATAAAATATTATTAAAAATCTGGTGTGAAGAACACAAATACAGGTTCACTATTAATATTTTTTGTGAACGTGTCCGAACATATCCCTCCCCAGAAACGCAGATACGTATTTCGCCTTTCTACAGGCTCATCGGCACGCCTCTGCTGGAGAAAGGATATCTTCAGACACATTCACAAAAAAGAACCACATCATCATATCTCAGAAATTATCCAGACCGAGCGTAGAAGTAAATTCAGCGCTGCCTGTTGTCAGACAGCCGAAGTACCTCGCCCTGTCCACATAACCAATGCGAACTAACGACGCCCTTCTAAAGATGGCGCAACCGTGTCTCTAGAAACTGCATTTTGTCTGTGTCTTCACTTATACTACGGACTAACCGCATGTGTAATGTATCAGAATAATTGAAACATACATGAGTGGGTAAAGTCCCACCAATTATTCTGGTACAAATAATAGTCATATTTCCTAAATGGAAACATTTACTATTAATTCAATTAAATTTATATTTCATAAGTATATTATTGACTATGTATATTAATGTTTTGTATTTAATCAGCAGAATTTTTTTTAATTGATCTGTATGCAAAAGCATAATCTATGTCAACGACATATATACAAATATACATGTGTGTTATGTCAGAACTGATGCCGATTTTTACGAGCCCATAATAATTCTTGAAAAATAATATAAACACCAATAGCAATATCATTAAATTGGTAGAAACAATTTCATCTAATTGAGTTTCACATTTCAGTGTTATCTTAAAAAGTGTAGGTGATTACCTTATACAGTGATGGGCAAATGTGTGGAACCATGTAAATATCTTTTAAATTAAAAAAGATGTTGAAATAAAATTTTAGACACGAAAATCAGCGATGAAGATATAAGCCATATTATATGATGTTATTAATTGTATATCTTACATCTTGTATAACATCCTTATAGAACAAATATTGTTTATTCTTTATGTAAATTGTATTTCTTCTGTATAAAACTCTTCTTATATAAATATTTTTTGTTTTCTCTTTTGTACAAAACTCTTATACAAATCATCACCTTTTTATATCTAAAAAGGATTTAAATTAAGTCTACCGTTTCATATCCTAAGCTACCGCTTTTTTTACTGCCTGTCTACCGCTTTAACTTTTTTGCACCTGGCAGTACTGCCATCAGTTGTGAGTGAGATGGCTACCCTACAGCATAAGCTTTCCTGTGTTCTTGAGTTTTCAAGAAGTGAGTCTTCAGTTACAGTGCAGCGGACATTTCACCTCGGATTCAGCCTCGAACCACCAACTAGGAAAAGCATAAACCGTTGGTTTAAGCAATTTTAACAAACAGAATGTCTCTGCAAAGGAAAAAGCCCTAGCCGACCGCGTGTGTCAGAAGATGACGTAAGAAGAAGACAGTTTCGTTAATACTCCAACAAAGTCGACCAATAGAGATATTAAAGGATTAGGAATACCCAAACCAACTGTATGACGAGTTTTGAAACGGCGTTTGCTGTACAACTCCTACCGCTTACAACTTGTACAGGCTCTCTTTGAGAATTACAATGAATTTTGTGGTGATATGCTAAAAATTATAAAAAATGACGCATTTCTACCGTGCTTAATTTTTAGCTATGGAGCTACGTTCCATCTTAGTGGAAAAGTGAATCCACACAATGTTCGCATATGCAAAATCCCCGTACATTGCAACATGACAGAGACTCGGAGAAGCTAAATGTGTTCTGTGCCTTATTGCGGAGAAAAGTTTATGGACCAGTCCTTTTTACGAAAAGCCCTGTAAGTGCGGCTTTTTCGTCAACTTACGGAATATTAACAAGACTTCATTTTGCAACAGGATGCAGCTCCGCTCCATTGGCACCGTAATATCCGAGGATTTTTAAATCAGTCTCTTCCTCAGCAATGAATAGGTCGCGTGAGAAATCAAAACTTGGCTTTACACTTCTGCCTAGCGAGATCTCACGCCTTGTGAGTTTTTCTTGTGGGGCTAAATTCTGGTCATCAAATTCTATTCAAAGATGTCCAGCTTCTGTCCCATAAATCGCATTATTTCCCTAGGAAAATCCGTGAATTTATTTAAATTTACAAACATCCCCGCAATCTCAATAGAGACGATGGCTATACGTTACATCCAACGTGGCAAACTCTTCTGAACTCTACTACGAAATATCACTCCCATACGACGCACGTGATTGGCTCATTGCCTCCCGCCAATAACAGGCCACCATCTGACCCGGTCCCCCCTATATAAGTTGTGCCGATCTCTATCACAGCATTCTTCAAGCTATTGCGAAACGACGAACAACTACGTACAGCCCTGAAGACGTCCCTTGAAACAGTGGACGAAACGTTGGCAATTACGCCTAACTCGACGCGGTTCCAACCCGGAAACCGAGATCTACAATTACTTCACTACTCCAAGTGTTCCTTGGAAATAGACTAGGGGGTTCAGTGTAATAACCGATGTACTCATTTATGAATGTAATTTATTTCTGAAGAAAAACTTAATGCCTCACGCCGCTTCTGTAATCTTAAATAACTACTTCGATTAATATCAGCGCTTAATTATGACTGAATAAACCAAAAAAATTTGAGTATGATCTGTACATATTTCTTACGACTTATCCTTTTGGGATTTAAAAGGATTATCTGCTACCTCATACCGCAGCTTCCGAGAAAACTTGCTAATAAGGTAATGAACCGTATTAGGAGAAATTAGATTTTCTTAGTAGAGAAGTAATTACGTTTCGTTTAATATAATCCACTGTTTACAATTTAAACTTTATTATTAAGAAGTAAGCAATTCTAATTTATGTGTTATGTGTATAACTGTATTATTATAAATATTATTGAATGGGTTTTAAATATTAACATACCTTTAACTAAATTAACTAATTTGTAAAAATCAAGGTATATAACAAGGTAATAAATAATAAATTGTAGTTGAAAAACAGTTGTCGTAAAGTTCAGACGTTTAGATTTGTGAAAGAAAAACATGTGGAGACCGTGGAGTACCGATGAAGACTCAATAAATGATGTATTCGCGCGTAGTATTATTTCGCAAAGTGAAAGTAGTGATAGAAGACGATGTTGATATAAAAAATATGTATATAGATATCTATATATATAAAAGAGAGTGGCGTTAGTTACTACGCTTATAACTCAAGAACGCCTGGACCGATTTCGAAGATTCGCACCAATTCGGATTGGTCTCCGGCCAAACAAGAATAATACCCAATAAAATTCCTGAATTATCGCGAAAAAAAAAATTATCAAGAAAATTCATTTTCCCATACATTTTGTAAGGAGTGATTTTACTACGCTTATAACTCAAGAACGCCTGGACCGATTTCGAAGATTCGCACCAATTCGAACTGGTCGGACTGGTCTCCGGCCAAACAAGAAGAATACCCAAGAAAATTCCCGAATTATCCCGGAAAAAAAAAATTATCAAGAAAATTCATTTTCCCATACATTTTGTAGGGAGTGATTTTACTACGCTTATAACTCAAGAACGTCTGGACCGATTTCGAAGATTCGCACAAATTCGGATTGGTCTCCGGCCAAACAAGAATAATACCCAAGAAAATTTCCGAATTATCCCGGAAAAAAAATTATCAAGAAAATTCATTTTCCCATACATTTTGTAGGGAGTGATTTTACTACGCCATCTTCATGATAGATGACGAAGTCTGCCGGGTCAGCTATTTAAATATAAATAAAATTTGAAGGCAAAACAACGTTTGCCGGGTCAGCTAGTATATTATAAATCGAACATTAATCTTTTATAATACACTTTTAGTATAATAATTTCTGTAAATACGTCCATGTTAACCACCCGGGCTCGAAAGGGATTACAACGGTAGGTAAACATCTCTCAAGTCGTAGGAAATATGGGCAGATTATACATCAATACGTTAGCACGCATTTGTTAAAAATGGAAGAGATATGTATTACACATATCTGTATCTGTACAGATGGACATACACCTCGTATTTTCCAACATTTACTTCAGCTAGCGACATGTATTTTGTTGTTATTAAGATAAGCAAAAAGACATATAACAATAAGTAAGTGTTGAAGTACTTTTATTTAAAATCAGAAACATCTACAATATTTTATCTTATATCCAAATCACACTTCTCACATGTTCACCATCTTATATCCTTCTTGGTTCTTTTATATATCAACCCTAACATAATAAATATCCCTACATCTAATGTAATGCACCAATTGATTAAGTGGCTACACTCAATACTCCCCTTCAATTTTGCATTACTTTACACCGTTTTTAACATTATTCTAAAACGTTTATTACATTCAAACACTGTCTAAAATACTTAAATTTTGTGTTTGCTAATGGTTTTGTAAACATGTCTGCCAACATCTCATTAGATGCAACAAATTTTAATTTTACTCTATTTTAAATAACACAGTCTTTAACAAAATAATACTTAATATCTATGTGTTTTGAACGCTCAGTTTCTAGGTTGATGACATCCTTATACAGGACTGGTTATCTTCATATATAACAAGTGGTGCAAGTTCAATATTTAACATTTCAGATATCATTTGTGACAAGAACAAACCCTCAGTTATACATGATGATAAAGCGACATATTCAGCCTCAGTACTAGAAAGTGCTACTATACTCTGTTTCTTAGATTTCCAAAAAATAACGTTTTCATTTATTTTGATTACGAAGCCCGATATACTCTTGCGATCAATTTCATCATTTCCAAAATCTGAGTCTGCATATGCAAATAAATCAAGAACAGATTGTTCACTTTTCATAAATTCTAAACCAAAATTTCTAGTTTGTGCAAGATATCTCAACACAGTTCTTAAATAGGTCCAGTGTTCCTTTGTATAACAATTCTGAAACTGGCTAAAATATGTTACGCAAAAGCACAAATCAGGTCTTGATCCCAGTATAATGTACATTAATGAACCAATCAATTCACGATAAGGAAATCTTTCCTGGTTTGACTCATCAACATGCTTAAAATTATTGTTTAGTTGTAACTTCGGTTGCATTGGTATATTGCTTTCTTTACAATCAAGCATTTCAAACTTAGTGAGAACCTTTTTAATCAATTCTTTTTTACTTATATATAGTTTATTATTACATTTTTTAATTTCTAAGCCTAAGAAAGTAATTCTATCATTCTGAAATTCTTTCGTTTTGAAATGTTTACATAATTCATTTTTAATAATATTTAATATCCTTGAACATTTTGAAAAAAAAATTAAATCATCAACATACACCAATAAAAATAGTTCCCCTTTATAATACAAACATGGATCCTTCCTAGATCTTTGGAAACCTAAACCTGCTAACTTTTGATCCAACAATTCATACCAACATTTTGGTGACTGTTTAAGACCGTATAATGCCTTATTTAGCTTACAAATTTTATTTTTATTTGATTTAATTAATCCTTCTGGCTGATACATATAAACAGGTTCCTCCAAACATCCATAAAGGAATGCTGACTTTACATCTAGCTGTTGTACATATAAATCATATTGAACATACAATGACAAAAGAGTTCTTAAAGTTACCATTCTTGCAACAGGTGCAAAGACATTATCATCAAGATTATTCTGCTGAAAACCACGTGCCACTAAACGAGCCTTTTTCACTATTTCACCATTCACTTCTTTTACACAAAACACCCATCTTGAGTCTATTATTTGCACATGTTCTGGTGGATTTACCAATTCCTAGGTGTTGTTGTCTTCCAAAGCATTGATTTCTTCTTGAATTGCTGTCTTCCAACCATTATCCAAAACTGCCTCTTTATAAGTTTGTGGTACTTCAGAAACAAGATTTCCAGCTGATAATGCTGCCATTAAATTTGCTTCATAGTCATCAAGATATTTTGGTGGTTTTCTAATTCTTGAACTTGTTCTTTTTTCTTTCTCATTTTCTATTTCTATATTTTCTTGTATGTTATTTTCCATTTCCTCCTCATTATCTGTTTCTCCATTTTTGTTGTTCATCTCCACAACTACAGCATTTCTTACTCCTATTTCATCAAATATTATATTTCTTCCATGAACTACCTTTTTGTCACTTTGATTCCACAATCTGTATCCATTTTCAGTGTATCCAATCATCATTCTTTTACTTCGAATATCTAATTTTGAACTTCTATCTTCTTTAGGTACCTACATAATTGTAGGCTGAGCATCCAAACAATTTTATATGTTTCAAATTAGGTTTATAACCATTCCATATTTCTGCAGGTGTCTTTCTGTCTGTCAGGGCTCTTGTTTCAGTTCTGTTTATAAGATAAGCTGCAACTCTCACAGCTTCTCCCCAGAACATTGTATCTAACATCGAATCAAACACCAAACACCGTGCAGTTTCCATCAATGTCGTATTAAAACGTTCAGCAACTCCATTCTGTTCAGGGTTTCTGGGTACTGTATACTGAATTTTTATTCCATGTTTCATGCAAACATCTTTGAAAGCCATGGATGAATATTCTCCACCATTATCACATCGCAGTCTTTCAATTTTGTTTCCAAATTTTCCATGAACCATATTAATATATTCTATAAATTTTTCAATGACTTCACTCTTTTGAGTGATTAAGTATACTACACAAAAATGTGAAAAATGATCTATGAAAGTAACAAAATAGTTCTTACCATCATGTGTTGTTGGATTAATTGGCCCACACACATCAGTAGATATAACTTCTAAGTGTCTTTTTGCTTTCTTTTCAGCTGGTATAGTATGAAAAGGCAACCTTGTTTGTTTTCCTTTTAGACAAACTTCACAAATTATATTTATGGGATATCTTGACAAATGACCCATTTTCCTATGAAGTAAAGTTGTATCCATTTCCGTTGTGTATGCAGTTTCAATCGGTTTTATTTTCAATGTCACTGTATATAAATTTCCTTCAAGTTTTCCTTTCAACCAGATAACATTTCCCTTTCTAATTATTGCTTCTTTATTTTTAAAAAGGACTTCACATCCGGCTTCTTCAAGTTTTCTTACCGATAATAATTTACAAAGCAGCCCTTCACTAACCCAGGCTTTTATTGCAATATTTTTATTATCTTCATTTAATACTCTCAAATTTCCTTGTATTATAGCTTGTATTGTTGCATTTGTTTTAGCAACCTTTATACTATGATTTATGACTTCTTGATCTGTCACATATTTTCCTATTTCACTTCGTACAAGGTGATTTGTGGCAACACTGTCAAGTACAAACTTGATTTTTGGGTAATTTATGGAATCCCCATGATCCGTCTTTATTACTGATTCTGTTAAAAATGCAATATCATAGTCTATCTCATTTGTACTTACTTGATCTGCCATATTCACTCGATTTTCTGTTCTTAGACCCCTGTATATCCTTTGTTGATTTCTGCAATTTATTCTCTTGTGTCCTATTTTTCCACAATTGTGACATTTAAATGGAAAATTATTTTCCCTGTTTATACTTGTAGTGTTTCCATAATTATTTCCTTTACTTTGATAATTTCTATATTTTCCTTTACCTTCTCTGTATCCTGTGAAAGCTACGTCACTATTAACTTCATTTTCTTGCTTGTTTTTAACTTGTCTCGCTTCTTCTGCCAACAGTTTGCTTTTTACAAAATCAAGGGTGACCTTAGTTTCATCTTGTGTAAAAATTACATCTATCGCTGTGGTAATACCTTGATAGGATTCAGGCATTGCTGATAGTAACTGTGATATAATCTCTGTTTGTTCTAATTTTCCACCGGCAGTAGTTAACTCACACATTATCTGTTCAAATTCTGTAAGGAATAGATTGAGCGAGGTACTTTCAATGTATTTAAGCGATCTTAATTTCATTTGAAGCTGTACTTGTGTTGCAATTCCTGTTCTTTGATATGTATTTTTTAGTGAGGTTATAATTTCTTTCGCACTTGATTTTGTTTTTATAACTTCCAGTATATTATCCTCGAGACACTGCACTATTATATTTCTTGCTTTAGTATCATTCTTTTTGAATGTTACCAACTCTATAGGTTCTGTTGGTGGATCCTGATTTATAACGTTTTCCACAGCTGCTTGTTCTAAAATCAGTTTCACTCGAAACTCCCAGTTCGAATATCCCGTTCCACCGAATGGCTTTATATTATATTGTTGGTAATTTCCAAACGCCATGTTTTACTTGCAAAGTTCACTACTTCAATTGCTTTTCCGTACACTACGTATTTCCGCGATTTCCTTGTTATTATAAATCTATTTTGCTTTCTGGGCCCATAACCTGTTGTTATTAAGATAAGCAAAAAGACATATAACAATAAGTAAGTGTTGAAGTACTTTTATTTAGAATCAGAAACATCTACAATATTTTATCTTATATCCAAATCACACTTCTCACATGTTCACCATCTTATATCCTTCTTGGTTCTTTTATATATCAACCCTAACACAATAAATATCCCTACATCTAATGTAATGCACCAATTGATTAAGTGGCTACACTCAATATATTTCTGTCTTAATAGATGTCATCAGTTTGGCTGATGAACTAAAGTTTTATGGCTCGCTTTAAAGGTAAGTAGGAAATTTTGTTCTATCAGGTGGTACCAGATAATCTAGTGACATCTGACGGAAAAAAGAGACTACGCCGAAAATAACGATTTTCTGTCGACTAGCTATACCGGTACACAAAGGAAAAAATAACGTATATTAGGTGTAAGTCCAATCAACACGATGCCAGATGGCAGCAAATATACTAAACAAATTTGAATACATCTGGCATCGTGTTAATGAACTTACACCTATATACGTATTTTTCCCTTTCTGTATCGGCATTGCTGGTCGAGAAAAAATCGATATTTTTGGCGTAGTCTCTTTTGGCCGTCAGATGTTACTAGATTATCTGATGCCACCTAATAGGACAAAATTCACTACCTAGCTTTAAGGTGAACCATCAAATTTTACTTCATTAGTCAAACTGTTGACGTCTACTAAGATAGAAACACTTGTCTTGAAAAATACGAAGTATATGTTCATGTGTACATATACAGATATGTGTAATATATATCTGTTTCATTTGTAGTTTCTGAATAGACCTAACTTAATTTTAAAAAGCTTAACATACAAGCGCTTGGACTATACAGTAATTTAAACTATAATAACAAACAAAAATATTTGCCAAAAATGCAGAAACAGGTAGAATAATTATTTTCGTAGCATTTATCTGCCCGCGACGTCATGAGTTTCTCAGTTATTACGTCATATGCTTTATTTTTCAATAGAATGGTGTATTATGTGTGTCAGTTTTGATTAATACTTTTAAAGGCGTTTTAAAGAAACCAACACTTAATATCTTCATCATCAACAGTTTCTGAGATTTTGAAAGTTTTTGGAAAAAGTAGGATAAAAATAATACAAACTGAAAAATGTATAAATTGTAAGAACTTTATTTATTATTTCTTGTAACAACTACTCGAAATGTTTGCATCAACTTCTTAACATACTCTTAATCTATGATGGAATTGATTTCTAACATTGTTTAAAATATCAGGTGACATTTTTCTCATTTCTGTTGTAATTCGTTTTTTTTTAATTATCTAAATTATTAAACTACGTTTTATAAACTTTAATTTTTTAAATGACCCTATAGAAATAAATCTGTTATGAATAACTACGTTTAAATAATCGCGAACTGGACGAGCATAATGAGCTGGTGCTTCATTTTGTTGGAACCACGTACTGTGATTACGAATATATGTCTTCTTCACAAAGTTCAACAATCCAATGAAGTTAATTACTTAGGTATTTGCCTTGATTGGAAATTAACTTCGAAAAAACATACAATAACAAAAAAAAAAGCAGAAAACTAAAGTATCTACAGGAAATAAGCTTCGCCTATACAATGTTAAAATGTACGCAAATCTATGTGGACTTATAGTACTATAGTATAGGCCACAACAGCGAATTCCAACTTAGTCATACTGCAGCCCTTCGATAATAAACTATTTCGTCTCATCGTTGATGCTCCAGGGTACATACCAAATACTGTGGTACCTTTACTACCTCCTATCAAAAAACTGATTAATACTCTTAGTGCAAAATTCAGTGGAATACTGTCAAACTGTACCAATGTGCTGGGTTGAGGAGATTCAGCCCTTCTGGTCTTACTACCAGATATCAGTGATAGTGTGTTACGAGTTTAAAAATAGATAATATACTTTTATAAATTACTTAAATTATATTAAAAGTAGATATTATTCCCTGGAATAATACTCTCTATGTTATCAGCATGATGCTTATTGTTCTGTGCTGAAAAAAGATTTAGATAGTTTATGGCGAAAATACAATTTGGACTGGCAATACAGAAATTGGTTCAAAATTGAATGTAGAAGAAGTTAACAAAGTTAAGTTTGCTTACACCAAAATTAGAAAAATATTTCAATTTTTTAAATACTTTTATTATTGCATTTATATACAAGATTTATTTAATGTAATTATTATGACACAACTAGGAATATCCTTCAATGTTTCCAGTGCTTGTAGTTCTTACTTAACATTTTTCCAAACTGCAAATATATAGGCTATTAATTAGTAATTTAGTAATTCTTACTATTTTGTTTTTAATTTAATTGAAGTGACTTACCATTTTATTGAAATACGTTTCCAAATACATATTTGAAAAGTAAAGCATTAAGTTGCAATCAATGTGTTTGCTATACAGTTCAAAACTGTTTAAATTTTTTTTTATTTATATTTTTTATATGATAGCGTACTTACTGGGGTTGACGCGGTGAATGCGGTGTGTTTCAAATTGTTCTACTTTCGTTTTTAAACATTGGATACACTTAGTGAATGTTATTCATTGACAGGCGCAACTGTGAAGTCAGTAAAAGCGAATTTAACGAACTAATTGAGTGCTATGGAACAGGGGCGGTACGAAATGTTATGTGCAATATTTAGACAAAGTGCATTTAGAAGAAATAAGATAACAAAAATCACAATTTATAATTCTAGCATTTTTTTCTCAGAACTAAAGCTATTTGCCAATCTCTGATGCTGCGGTTTCTATTATTTATATCTTATTGAAACGTATTTAGTTTTAGCAAATGTGTGATCTTTGTTCTCAGCCGTAAAATTGATTCTTTTATATATATAAGCAACCAATTTCCTACTCAAAAAAGTTCTTTCGTTTATTTTTTCCTACTTAAGTTAAGCGTAGAACTAACAATGTAGCTTAATTTTCTCCGCATGATAACAATTTACCCTATTATGTTTTTAATTTTCTTAGCATCCTAATTTATTTTAACATCTGTACAAAGGTAGTGTTGGGGCAACGTGCACTGGTTACGTGGACTTGATTGCTCCTGTGTATTGTTTCACCGCGCACGGGTTGTAAGGCCGTATACGCACTAATTATTTAATCGTCGGTGACAGTTTTTAATAAAACGTGGCCTCCAATATAACACCTTTATTTACAGAATTTACACTATTTGATACATCAGAATTTGTTTATTTGATGAAAAAGTAAGACTGTTGTCTTGTTGATAAAAGTGAGACTGATTTCTCTTAATGTTAAAAGTAGACTGTTGTCTTGAGAATTGTTCTTATGACTGTTGTCTAGAGCGCTGTTATATTGAGAGTCTTGTCTTGGACACTTGTTGACACTTGCGACTGTTGTGCAGGCTGATCTGTTGATACTTAAAAAATATTAAAAATTAGGTTTGTTCTTGCAGCAGTGTCATACACTAACGAAGAGAAACGAGATATGATAAGTATTTTTTATTCTTCGAACCGAAATTCAACAGTAGCGAGTACAAGATATCTACAATTATATCCAGAACGACAACAGCCTCATCGTACCATTTTTCTAGATCTCGACAGAAATTTGGTCGAGAATGGATCGTTCACTAAGCCGCGTAATGGTCAAGACAACAGGAATTTAAATGAAAATTAGGTTTGTTCTTGCAGCAGTAAGAAACTATTAGGTATTGTATAGCTCATGCGTAATACTAATATTATGTTCTGGCAAGTGAAATTACCAATTTCTTGCTAGTAGCAAGTCGTTCTAGCAGGCGAAAATTATAGTTACAGATTCATTGTGGATCATACATTTTAATTTTAATAAAATTTGAAATTTGGGACATGCGCATAACGCTATAACAGGTGAGGTGTATTTCAGGTCAATTTGAGTGTATTAACGTAAACGATATCACTTTCATTTTAACGGGAATAGTGGTTTAGATTAATTAAGAATTCAAAAAAATATGATAATATTTATAACCTAACCATATATAATTAGTTATAATGTCAGAATACCTAACAATCGGGAATAGGAACTATATACTTTTGCTATTTAGTATCACACATTTGGGGCAGATGCCGCGCAGAATGTTTCGCTTGTTCTAGCATACCCAATTGCAAACTAATATCAAATTAATCATTTGCTTGCACATGCGCACTACAAAAGTACATCAAACTGTCAGGGATTCTGAGCTAAGACAAACCTATTGTAAGCAAAATTTACCCCTAACTTCAATAAAGTCTGGAACAATTAACAAAAAGAGCCGCATCAGAATGCGGCCAGATGACGAACAAAGGTTGGCAAAGTTCCCAAGACCCGCCTTGATTCTAAACTGTGCCTACTAAAATAGCAAACATTGAAGATGGTTTTCAATTCTATATTAGCTATAACTAAAATGCCCAGCTTATGATGCTTGCATTCTTCATTCTGATATTTTATGGTACAAAATTTAGTGAACGTGCGTTTGATAAAGCATTTGAAAGTTAGAAACTGTGTACATAGTACGTTCACTCATAAAATAAGGTAATTTGAAAAATGTCTGAAGAGACCAGCAATAAAATAAGTACCAAATTGAATAAAGGTTAATAAATATGAACGATGCCATATCTTAAATTCAGAGTAAACGTTTGCCTTTTAATACAATAATAAAATATAGCTATACAAAGGTTTCAATTTTGACCTGACCATTAGGTTCAAATACTATATTCTAAGATTCCTTATATTTAATAACGAGTGTCCGTTTAATACTGAAGCTGATAGTTTCTCTCAAATTTTGGTTAAGTTAGCACTATTGTACTTGATTTCGACCGCAACAATTAACATTAGCGTCCTGTGCGGTAATCACGTTTGCCATAAATATAAAAATTGGTAAAATCAAACACAATAAACTTACTTTTCGAAATTTGCTCCCAAAGTGTACTAATTACAATTATTATTTAAGGAAATGGGATAGATTATGCCGCGTTCTAAACAAAAAATGTGAACAATAAAAGCTAACGGAAAACAGGCGACTACGGCAAAATATGCTAAACGTCAATTAACAATAACTATAGTTCTCGGTATGGCAAATATAAAGCAAAGAAATTTTCAAAATTTGGCAGATGTCAGCTTCAGTATTAAACGGACACCCGATATATACAAAATGAATAATATTTATATCCATATATATATATATATATATATAGTGTTTATAAGAATTTTATTTTTCTTATTTATTTTATTGGCCGTGTCTTAATATTAAAAATAATAGACTTTTTATTGGTTTAGCGACCTTTTATTGAATTGTGACGTTTCGACTTTTACTATTTTTCAGTCTTTTTCAAGTATCTAGAAACAAGAATTAATACAATGAGAATATGAGAATTGTGTTTGCTTTTGTGAGATTGAATTAACAATTAATTTAACAATTAAGATTAAAATTAGATTAAAGACTGAATTACCAATTAGATTAACAATTAGAGTTAAAATTTAAAATTAGATTAATAATGAGTAAGGACAATTAAAGTGATTACATCTGTGTAAACGAATAGAAAAATTTGAATTAAGCTACAATACAGTAAGGTAAATAGAAACAAGAATTACTACACTGAAAACGTGAGAGTTGTGTTTGCTTTTGTGAGACTGAATTAACAATTACATTGACAATTAGAATTAAAATTAGATTAAAGACTGAATTACCGATTAAATTAACAATTAAAGTTAAAATTTAAAATTAGGTTAATAATGAGTAAGGATAAATTACAGTGGTTAAATCTGTATAAATGAATGAGATGTTAAACTTTTGATGTTAAACTACATTACATGAACAATTAATGACAAAACTCACCGTTTCTTTTGGTTTTCAAAATCACGCATTCTGTGTAACATGTGTGTCGGGTACCCGAGACCTTTTTTTTGTAACGAACCGATCGCACTGGTTGGAATATTGTAAGTGTTTGTGGCTTTGTTAAGAGAGGTTAATTTTTGTTCTGTTTTTGGAATTTAGCAAATTGATCAGGACCGTGTTTAGGGGTATGTCGTAAAAGTATTTACAAATGGGAACTGATAAAAAGTTTTTTTGTTTTTTTGTTTTTTTGGTTTGTGTTTGTGTGTGCGGGGGGGGGGGGGGGGGGTTGATTTTATCTATTGTTTAATCAGTGGGTAATAAAGTTTAGACAGTCCATCAATTTCGTTCCTGTCGTTTATTGTTCTGCTGTTTTTGAAAATGTGGATCATTTCTAAGACCTCCCTAGCTTTTGTATTCTTTTTCTGTGTTATTACTTTGGTGTTATCAAAATCAAAATTATGTTTTAGTGTCAATTGGTGTTTTTTTAAAGCAGTTTGATTTTTTGCGTATTTGTGACCTTTCAATCTTTCTTGTAGTAACTGTTTTGTTTGGCCTATGTATACTTTGTCACAGTCTTTGCAGGGTATGTTGTATATTGTGTGTGATTGTTTTAGTGTAGGTGTTGAGTCTTTTAGTTTGGTGTGTAGGAATTTTAGGTTTTTACCGCTTTGGTGTGCTATTTTATAGTTAAATGGTTTAAATATATTGTCTAGTTTTTCGGATAATCCCGTTATATAGGGTGTGGGGATATATGTTAATTCATTGTTTTTTTATGGTTTTGTTGTGGTCGTTTGTTGTGTTATAAATTTTATTAAGTCTTAGTTTTATAATTTTTTGTATAAATTGTGGTGGATAATTGTTTTCTGTTAGTATTGTTTTTACTTTATTTAGTACTGTTGGTCTGAAAATTGGATTAGTGAGATTTAAGGCTCTGTCTACTAACGCTGTTACTACATTTTTTTTGTGGGCTAGGGGTTGGTTTGAAAAAAAGTTTACATATCTGCCGGATGTGGTTGGTTTGGTGTACCATTTTGTTTGTATTTTGTTTTTTGTTTTTATCAGTGTTAGGTCTAAGTAGTTTATGGAGTTGTTTTTTTCTATTTCAATGGTAAAGTTTAAATTTGGATGGAAATTGTTGAAACTATTTTGTACATTGTTTATTTCATTTTCTGGTAGCATCATTATGCAATCGTCGACATATCTTTTGAAAAAGGTTGGTTTTATTTTCAGGGATTTTATAACACTTTCTTCGATGTGCTCTAATACTAATTGGGCTACTACGCTGGATATAGGTGCTCCCATTGCTAGTCCTTCAATTTGTTTGAAAAATTTGTTGTCGAATTGAAAATATGTGGAAGTTAAAGTTAGTTCTATTGCTTCAATTCTTGTTTCTAGATACTTGAAAAAGACTGAAAAATAGTAAAAGTCGAAACGTCGTAGAATAAAACATCACAATTCAATAAAAGGTCGCTAAACCAATAAAAAGTCTATTATTTTTAATATATATATATATATATATATAATACAAATTAATTTCGTTTTTAAGACGAAACCGGTAGTATTATAAGTAAATTATGTATTTACGAATGTAGTCTGAAATGTTCTCGGCCTGATTGTGAAAATGGCAATTTATATTTTCAAATTTGTTTTATTTTTCAACGGAATCTCCTTTAATAGTAATATAATTCTTCCAGAAGTGTCCAGTTCCATTACTCCGTGGTATAAGTGTCATAAGAGCCTTAGTTTGGAACGCTCTAAGTCAGTCAATTTTGAAACTAGAGCATCGCGGGTGGTACCAATCGATTCCTTTCGACGAGATACACTTAGGCATAAATGACTTTGCAGTATTTCTTGAATTATGTTCACAAAAAAATAAAATGCCGGTCAAATTTGAATTGCCCTCATTAATAGAGAAAGAGGAATTATCAGAATTGACATTCATACCTAACAGAATTTTTTATTCGGAAAGGTGTTGAATTTACATAATTTATGGATGAAAATATTATAAAGGGTTTTCCATTAGAAGCGCTCGTTTTTTGTAACGCAATAAAACAAATTGTGAGAATGATAGTGATCTATTTTTATTTGTATTATAAAGTACATGTGTTAAGATTATGTTTTAAAAATTATATCAGGTAAATGTCCACCGCGGCTTTGCCTGGTTTGTTGAATCCTGGATACCCAATTTGTGATGACTTTATCACATAAAAGTGGCTCAATTTCAGCGATAACGCGCCTAATGTTGGCCTTTAATGCGGCAACCGTTCGCGGTTTGTGAGCATAGACTTTGGATTTTAGAAAGCCCCAGAGAAAAAATTCCAGTGGCGTTAGGTCGCAGGATCTGGGCGGCCAATTAAGGTCACCATTTCGCGATATAACAAAACCATTAAATTTCTCATGCAATAGTGTCACTGTATCACGTGATGTATGGCACGTAGCACCATCTTGCTGAAACCACACGTTTGTTAGATCGATCCCATCCAATGTAGGCCAAAAAAAATCTCTTATCATTGCCCTGTATCGCTCACCGTTGACAGTAAGTGCCACTTCTTCGTTTTCGAAAAAATATGGACCGATTATTCCGCCGGACCACAGTGCACACCATACAGTAACTTTTTCGGAATGTAGAGGGACCTGATGAATCTCCCGTGGGTTTTCGTCGCTCCATATTCGGCAATTTTGCTTGTTAGTAGAGCCACTTAATCAGAAATGAGCCTCGTCACTAAACATTATATTGCGCCCAAAATCAGGATCGACCTTCAGCTGCTCTAGCGCCCAATCAGCGAATGCACGCCGCTGTCTATGATCGTTGGGCTTTAGTTCTTGGGTTAATTGCACTTTATAAGGGTGAAACCCTAAGTCCTTATGCATGATTCGCCAAGTTGTCGAAGACAGGCCAAGTTCTTGAGCTCGACGCGGAATGGACTGTTGCGAATTCTCATGCACACTTTCCCCAAATGCAGCAATATTTTCAAGGGATCTTGCGTTTCGCTGACGTACAGACACTTTCTGATCTGCCACAGACCCAGTTGTTTCGAATTTGTTTATTAAACGGCGAATTGTGGATTCTGCAGGACGATCGTTGACACCATAAATTGCACTGAATGCGCGAAACATTTGCCGAATAGAACATTGGTTTTGATAATAATTTTTAACAATTTCGACGCGTTGCTCAGTCGTGTAACGCTCCATAATAAAATGCAGAGACTAACTGAATACGGCTGTCAAAGATAGCATCTGTGTGACTACCGACTACGTCATGCGCAGTTGCCAAACATCGAGCGTTACTATTGGAAAACCCTTTATATAAATGTTTTTGTAAATCGTTAAAATGGAATTAATTTTTTTAAATTTTAGAATGAATCTAGAATAGAAACTCAATTAGATTAAGAGAAAAGTTAATTTAAATAAATAACATAACGCAATCATTTAGTGAAAACTAGATGTAACTTTGTATTATTATCAACTGAAATTTATTGAATGACGTAATCATTTTCATTTGCGAGAATTTGTGTGCTTGTAAGTCTTCGCTTATGGAAAATCTTAATTAAGTTTTCGAAATTTGAATAGCCAGAGAATTATTTAAAAAGGCGGAAGTTGTTTTAAACTGTACAATACACGTCTAAGAGCTTGTCATTGATTTACAAACAACATATATGTTCTAAAAATGTTTACATCTTAAATTAATTTGCTAGCAGCTATTGCATACATACTCCAATAATTTCCGCTATGCTAAAACACTAGAGTGTATTGATTAAACATTCTTTGCTAATTAATTCAAGGTACTTATTATTTGTCGGTATGCACCATGTATTTTTAGTGTACATTATGTACATTGAATGTCTGTTAAACAATGTATTTACTTATTAAACGTCATAAATGTTCTATCTAAAGTGGCTGTGCATGTGTAAAGTGTAAAGTGGCTGTGTATGAAGAGTTTATTTTTTGGTAATTCGTTAAATGGAATAGAAAAAAATTTAAGCTTGCTTTACTATTTGTACCTAAATACCACTCAAATTACTACTATAACATCACAGCGTCCAAAATAGAGTATTATGTTGTGATAATGTGTTTAACTAGGAGTGGTTAAACACAACATAAAATTAAACAGCGTTTAGATAGCGTTCGATTTTTTTGCAATTTTCTTCCTATGTTTATTCTGAAAAATCTGGACGTGATAGAGAAAAACTGAATACATATTCCTAATCAGCGCATCAAAATACTTCAGAATCAGTCATCGAATTCAAAAGGACGCCCTGACTCCAAATTTACAGGCCTGTGAATTATTAGACGTAGTTCACACCATCTAGCGCTATAGAGCTGTACTACCATCCCTTCGCACGCCACATTCAAATTCCGGGAATTTCTAGGTAGCAGCTCCTATACTTTCTAAATATAAACCATTTACTTCATAGATAATATTTATTTATTATTATTCAGTGTATGATGGCATTTGTCAACTTAACTTTAATCCATCCCTTTCGAAAAACGAAATAATTTATAAATAAATCATTTTCGACGTTTCAATAGCTTGTTATAGCAGAAAGTTAGAAAAACAGAATATTTGAAGTAAATTAAAAAATGAATAAAAAATATTAGATATCGTACTAATTATAGCTACTAAGAAAGCTTAATAGTATATTAAGATACAAGTTTTATAAGAGATGATTTTTGCGCACGAGTTCAAGGTTTAGAAAACGAGCCGTAGGCGAGTTTTCTAATGAACGAGTGGGAAAAAATGTCTAATGAAACTTGTAAAAAAAATTAGAGGAGTGCGGTTAAGTAATACATTACGATACTGTGTAACCAAGCAACGGGGTATCGTAATTAGCACTTTACGATACCGGAATAGAAAAACCATATTGTGAATTAAAACAACCCCTTTAGCAGTGGCCGCGACACTAATTGTATGGTGAACCTCTGCGACGGGCAGAGGTAAACCCGGCCGCTTTAGGTATTTTAATCTTCCGCGGTCATAATGAGTTTTAAGTTGTATAGGTAAACCCGGCCTGATAGTCCAAGCTGCCCCCAAGCGGGCAGAGGTAAACTCGGCCGCTCTAGATATTTTAATCCTCCGCGGTCAAAATAAGTTTTAAGCTGTATAAGTAATTTGAGCCGAATAGTACACTTATCTAAAGCGGCTGAGGTTACCTCAATAACTCTATATACTAATTTTGTTAAATAAATTCACAAATGCATATGACATCATAAAAATTTATTTATATACATATACAAATTCAAAATATATTTTAATATTAGATATCATTCTATCGCACATTAGACAAGCGCATTAGACAAGCGTGGTCAAGTAGACGTTATATAACTAACTTTAGAAATGCTTTCGATCAAATAGATCACGTTCTTATCTAAATAAATTTAAGTTTTTTGAGTGCTTTATTTATCTTTATCTTCTCATTTTAGTCATATTCGAACATAATTATATGTGATATTTAGCAAAGAACAAACCTAAACCCACACTAGGTGAATATAAGAAGTACTCATCTTACCCACCTCAGAATAGATCTTTCATTATTAGGCTTATTCTTGAAATTAATCTGTTTGGATATAAGAAACTCTAGGGCAGATCACAAATATCTCCTAAATGTTTGTAATTTAATTTCTTCTCACATTTCTAATACCAGTAACTCCACCCATAATGCATTTTTCATTATTTTAGACTTCCATCTGTATAACACTACACTGTTTGTTTTGAATTTGGAGGTTTGTATAACAAAAAGTTATAAAAGTACAACCCGCACAACAACAAAAAAACATTTTTTAACCAAAAATGGACAAGAAACTTTATTCCGTAGCTAATTTTATTTAGGAAAATGTTGCTGCAATACCCTCAAAACATAAAGTTGTCATCTTATATGGCGCAAATTTTATCAAATAAGTCTGTTGATAGTTGAATGGTAAGTCACTGGCTTATGATGTCAGATATGATATGGAACAACGTCGAGAATGGCATCGTGAAACAATGGCGAGTTGGATTAAGAATCAGACTGATTGTATGTCCATTGCCAAGTCTGTAAAATATCGTTAAACAATTCTAAGAAATCGTACGTAAAACGTCACTTAGCATCGCAAACATACACAGAAATTAGACCCGTTGGAATCTGACAATTTTAACGAAGAACTCTGTGAAACTTTAATGGCGGCAAATATTCCATTAAATAAACTTAACTCCCACCTTCAAAATATTTCTCCAAAAATTTACTCGTCGAAATGTTCCTGATGAGTCCACCTTACGCAAATATTATTTTTCTAAGTGCTACACGAAAGCAGTAGAACGCATTAGAAGCCATCTTTCAAATCAGTACCTATGGATAAGTGCCGACGAAACTTTCAATATATTAAGACTCTGTGTAGTAAATGTTGTAGTTGGTGTACTACATCCAACTATTCCATATAATACATATGTAATAGCAACAAAAGTTATAAATACAGTTGATGGGGAAACAGCAGCTAAAACCATTTACGAACTAATACAAATTTCAAATTTAAAAAATCAGTTGTACTTCCTTCAAGAACACTTTGGAAATTTGCCAAAACTGATCACTTATTTTCAAAATTAAAATCTCAAATTAAATGATGGATTAACCACATTAGATGTGGCTATTAATAATTTGAAAAATATTCGGTGACTTCGGATGTGGCCTTCGGCAAAAGTTAGATGCAGTTTTTAATAGAAATCAGATTTAATAACATTACGGTAATTGTGTATGGAGACAATGCCTCAAACTGCTAAATATGCTGAAATTAAAGAATATTTCCAGTATGCATCTATACCAAGTTGCGATGTAGAAAGGACGTTTTCTATCTACAAGAATGTATTTTATTCAAAGAGAACAAATTTTGTAGAAGAGAACCTTGAGAAGGTATTGCTAGTTAATATTAATACTCCTTTACACAACTTGAACTACAAAATGAACAAATAAAAATGTATTTGGTATTTTATAGATCACCACCCGTTTGTTTTCCAATTATATATATAAAATTAAAAACTCTGTAAAAATACAAATTATCGATAGTACTCCCTCTCTTGTTCGGTCCTTAATCATGGCACCTCTGCATCTCCGAAATAAGAGCCAAACCAGATTATTTATGGTGATGTCATCATGAAAAATGTCATTTAGGTGTAGGCCAACAATTTAGTAACTAAATTATTTAGTTTAGTGTCGTTTACTCTATAAAATTTAATCGAATTAAACATTATATGGAATACATCTGAGACAATTAGCCAAACTTTTTTATATTATTCATAATATGTGGAGAGCTCCAATTTATTCTTGATTGCATAAACACCTATGTACACTGACTTTGCTAATGCATTGGAATAATACTGATAATTAAAAATTTTTATCCCATACATCCAAATCATCAGGTGGTTTGTCATCACTTTCTTTGTAGTTATCAAAATATCTAGTATCCAAATTGCTAGCGAGTTTAGTAGGCACAGAAGGTGGCTTTAGTTTTTTCGTCCGTAATTTTTCCCAATCGAAACCCTCAAACCACCTATATTTTCTGATATCGTTCATTCTGTTCTTTGAATATCCTAGCCTATTTTCTGGAATGGGTTTACATAATTTTCTCACGATTTCGATTGAATAATTGCTCATAAATTTCGGAAAAGTGACGAAATTAATACCCCTAAGTATTACGCTAAGAAATAAGTAATTAAACTTCTAGTTTCAAAAATAATTTTTTCTATTTTGCGTTCGAAATGAACTCACTATGAAACCCAAAACAGTATCGAAATGAGCTTCATTTCGATACGCTTTTTTTCATTTTTCAATGTTGGCGTTGTTCGAATACAGAAATAAATATCATTGCTGTCATTTGATTTTAAGAATTTATGTACATTTGACAGATATGATATATGTCCGTATTTTACACAAACAACGTATGTTGTATACAATTGACAACAACATATATATGTTTCTATGTCATTCATGTTTATATTTTTAAATGAAGTATCAAGTAATGTTAACGAAAATTGGTAAATAATATGTAATATAATATACTTCGCGGATAGCAAGATTTAAATTTGAAAAAGTCAAGTATCAATGTGACCAACTGCATGCTTTATATAAAAATTAAACTCTGAACTTTCAAATTAAATAATTCCAATTTCAGCAATTTATTAATGTAAAAAACGCAAAATAGAAAAAATAGTATAAAAAACTCGTTTCATAAGGCCTTTTGCCGCACTCGCTCTTTAGAAAACTCGCCGCTATCGCGGCTCGTTTTCTAAACTGATCTCGTGCGGCAAAATGGTGCCTTATGAAACTTGTTTTTTAATATACTATTTCATCCACCTGATGAAGCCATTGTATGGCGAAACAATATTGTAGTGGTATTTACAATAAAAGAATTTTTGAAACTAGAAGTTTAATTACTTATTTCTTAGCGTTATAATGAAGCTTCAACAAGTATCTCCTTCGTCAATTAACACCTAAGTATTAATTGATAGGTTTTCATGTGACTCGGATCGTTAGATTTGAATGGAATCTTACCAGCGAGTAATTCAAAAATAAATATTCCCAATCCCCAATAGTCTGCTGCTTTATCGTGGCCACTGTTATATATAATCTCTGGGGCTACGTAATCCGACGTTCCAGAGAAAGTGTAAGTTGTCTTTGTGCCTATGATCTTTGCGAAACCAAAATCCGTTATTTTGAAATAACCTGTATTGTCAATAAGTAAATTTTCTTGTTTTAAGTCGCGATAAACGCATTGGCGTTCATGTAAGTATGAAAAAGCTTCTATGACACAAGTGGTATAAAATTATTCAGGAGAGTCCACAAGTCTCCTCCCATACACCCTTCTATTAAAAAGTACAAGTATTTGTCATCTTTAAAGGTCTTGTATAGTCATACTATGAATATAGTATTGCATTTAATTTGAATATCTTTCTCGTTATAAACGTGAACAATTTGATTTTGTTGTACGATATCGACTTTTTTTTATATTTTAGCGCAAAGACTAAATTTATTGATCTTATTTTGTACCAATTCATTCGTATAAATTGGTCTATATTTAGATTTTGATGAAAGTCTTTTTCTAATAGGACGTCGTCGAATATTAATTTCTGCGTTTGTGATTGACTATTGGGCCAGGTGTCGAAAACGAGGTAGTCAAAATATTTTAGGAATGCCCATCAACTTTAATCCTTTTGATACTTTGAACATTCTGATCTTGCAACGATTTACCTACGGCCCCATTTTGGAAAATCCATGTTTCATCTATAGAAACAGGCACCCACAAATAACTTTCATTTTTCTTTTTAATGTAGTCCACCAGAAAATCTACTCGACCAAGAATATTCGTGTTTAGCACGTCGAATTCATTAAGAATTAGGTTTTCTTATCTTCGATGCATGAACTTTGTTAAAAATTGTTGTCCAGTGCAGTGGCGGCTCTTTAATGAGAGCAAGTGAGCAATTGCACCCCCTGGAATTATGACACAAAACAAACCAAGCGGCGACTAACTGAAAGTGTTTATTTATTATGTATATTATGTATTCATAGTTATTGACGAGGAACGTGGCACGCTAACAACATACATACACCGAGCGTCGTCACAGATAAACTGAGCAAAGCTCTACCGTTGCTCTTTTAAGGCATTAACATTACATTGATGGTGGGGAGAACTGTATTTTGCCGTACTTCAATGTCGTATAATTCATAACGTTGGAGCAAGTAAACCAGACTGCTCTCGAGCGTTATTGCGATGAACTCCATGTCTTTTTTAGAAAACAACGCGTTTTCGCGTTTAACGTATAATGAAAAAATCGCAGTGAAGAATCTTAAACGGCCGATGCCTCAATTATGTTTAGAAAATAAACAATCTGTTAAAGGTAAAGACGTTATAAGAAAATTCAAAATGAATATTTATCAGAAAAATGACTGGATTTGTGGGTGTGAAATTAAAAATACTTTGTTTTATTTTCAGTGTCTTTTGTTTGGTGGTGAACCGTCTTGGTCAAAGAACGGAATAAGAGACTTAATTCATCTTAGTGCTAAAATTATTAAACATAAAGATTCCGAATGGCATTTCAAAAATATATTTAGTCTAAGAAAGTTAGCAAAAAATAACAATCAGAATGTTTTAGATTCATCATATAGAAAAGCAATTCAACAACACAATGAAAAGGTAACAAAAAATAGGCATGTGTTAAATTTAATAATAATTGCATTAGATTTTGTGGCGCGTTTGAACTGGCGCTTCGGGGTCATGATGAACAGCAAGCGTCGAATAACAAGGCCATTTTTCGGGAATTGATAAATTTTACGGCAGAATTGGATAAATCGCTCAGAGATCACATCGAAGCAGCACCGGTTTTTAAGGGATTATCAAAAACGATACAGAAGAATGAGCTGCTTGATGCAATGTTGAACGTGTATCATGAACAAGTTGCCAGTGAAATTAAAGCAACCGACTGCATATCTGTGATAGCTGATGAAACCACAGATGTGTCCAATCAGTTTCAGTTGGTGGTTGTTTTAAGATATTTTGTGAACGCGAGACCGGTCGAAAGATTTTGGAAATTTCTTCTGCCTAGTGGACATGATGCTAATTCTTTATCTGCCTCCATCCTTAACGAAATTAGTTTGCTTGTTGATGACCCAGGAAAACTTTCATAAAATTATGCCACATGTGGACATATTGTTTAATCAATTACAAAATTCAATACAGATGCATTAAAAATCATGAATAATTTAGATCATTTTGAACGCGCTATTGGAAAAATTTGAACCGAAATCGCTGACACAGATAATCAGTTGGTTAAACAAAATGACCCAGAACTGACTCCTCGACCATCAAAGCGGCGAAGAGTAAATGGTAGCCAAAGAAGGAGGGAAACTATTGAAGTGTGCGATATTATTTTGCTAGAAATAAAAACTAGATTTCGGTATACAGGGCACTTAATATTAGCAAACTTAATTTCTTTTAAACAGTTCTCCTCTTTTCAAAAAAAAATTCCGGAAGATTGCCTTAAAGAAGCAGTAAAATTTTATCCATGCCTCAATGAAAGCAGACTACGAACTGAATTAAGCGTTCTATATTCTAGAGAAGAATTTAGGCAAAATATAGAAGTCGGTGCTGTAGGTCTGCTAGGTCTTCTGCTGGATGGATTAAGCGACTCCTTTAATGAAGTTGTTTTGCTTTTAAAAATTGTCATTACAATCCCAATGACAACGTCCGAAGCGGAACGCCAGTTTTCACGGCTGAAGAGAATAAAAACTTTCCTGAGAAATACAATGAAAGAAGAGAGATTAAATTCCCTTACTATGTTATCTTGTGAAAAAGAATGTATAAATGATTTCCCAAACTTTAATGAAAAAGTGATAGAACTGTTCTGCAAGTCAAAGACACGTAAAATGGACTTCGTTTATCGTCAGATGTAATTAAACTGTGTAGTGTAATATTTACTATTCCCTCAAAACAAACTCTACAATTAACAGTACCTGTCTGGAACAGTACGTCGGTGAAATTTATAAGGATTGGGTAAGCGTTTTTGTATTACACTTCTTAATTTTGAAATTATGCGCTCCCTATGTGAACCACCCCGAGCCGCCACTGGTCCAGTGTAATTAGTTTGTGTTTAGTAATCTAATATAAGAGGTTCAGGTCTAAACAACCGTGACAGGCCATATAAAAGCGAAATTCATGTTTGTTTTTATGCGTATCTATGAAAGTGATCACTGATCACTATTAACTTTACGATGTAGTAAATATATAAAATTAGAAGATAATTATATTGAAAAACAAAAAAAACACTTCTGCATCACTGTTTTTTCATAATTAAGCGGAGAATTTATGGCCTTAAAATTAAGTTAAAACTGTCATAATGAATAGGTTCCTAAAACTTTTTTATCTGTCTTACATTCGATGCAGTATATATATTTTATTACGACCGTGTAAGTGTGTATGTTAACATTTAGAATAAATTACATCATTAATACCTGAGAAAATAAGGATATCCTTGATGTTGCTCTACAAAGATTTGACACGTGTTTAAAAACGTATGGTTATTTTGCTACTACTATTGTAGTACTGGAAACAGCTCATTAGTTATTTGCTTGTGTATCCGTGTATGATTATAGCATTTAATTTTTTTTATTTCATTATTACACTTAAATTATAAAATTATCTATTAAAGTTTTAAATGAAGAATTCAACTAGCAGTAACTAAAGTATTACTGCTAGTTGAATTCTTCATTTAAAACTTTAAAACTATAAGTATAGAAATATTTAGAATCATCTGAGTATTCTTTGAACAGTAGTTTATTGTTATTTTGACTATATCTGGGCTATAATTTTCTGGTACATTAACGAACGTTTTGTTATTTTAATATGTAATTTCACTTTCGTTTAATGATGCAAATTAAAACACGAGTAACCTTCGGTTTACCTTACGTTCGAGAGGAATCCTGAAGCCACTCCTCTTACTTACATCCTTTTAATCTGGATCATAAGTTCCCTGTCTACTAGTGTTAAGTAAAAGTAAGAGCGCTTTTTGCAAAAATATCTTACGATTATGAATATTTATATAGTTTTTGCAGTAAGAAAAAAAAAATAACAGAAAAATAATTGCGTGCTCTAAATGTCGGTCATATTCTTACAGACACCAAGTCAAATACTAATTATTTGCATTTACAAGATTAATTATGCACGCAATACTTTAGAAAATGAATTATTAAATAGTTATTTAAATAAATTGAATATGCGGCGGGGTCAAGGTTACTTCTATCTAAAGTTATTTACATTTGTATTTACAAAATATTAATGAATTTAAGTTCAAAAGCAATCTGGTTGACGCCGCGCTTTGTTTATAGGTCAGTGTCGTATTCATAATGTGACCAATTCTAATTATTTTGTTCGTTGTGTAGAAAAAGATAATTTTTTTCTTAGGCATCGTACGTAACGATCGTAACAATTACATAGCCAATTACTGACCTAAATGTACATGGTGTCTTATGTTGTTTACAGCAATAAACAAATTTTAATTCATTTATATTTTTCGTAAGATATCACATATTTTCTATATCCAAACTTACTGCTCTTGATATTTCTTAGCTTGTATTTAATTGTACGGTGCGCCCAATGTGTATTTAATTATACAGTGCATCTAAGGACATATGGTTTTCATACAGTGTTCATTGATTCGTTTGGATAATTAAAAGTTCATGAAAAGTCACGCCTATCCTGGAACGCACAGATGCATTTCGCTCTTATTGGAGCTTGTCAATGTACGATATCCGGGACAGACATGACTTCTCAGTTCTATACTTTGTGTATATATTATTATATATGTAATTCGTGCGCGCTTGCTACCTCTTAAATATCTCTTGCTTATAATATAAATTAAGTAAAACTTTTATATCTTTTACAAATGTCTTTATTTTTACAAAATATATTAAATATATCATTAGTATTTTAAATAAGATAATTATAAGTGGACGTGGTGTTCTTTAATTACTTTCTTCCCCGACTAGCTATTTTTTCGTGGGCACATGGTATCTTTTTTTTTTCTCAGGTGTTTATTGATTACTTTAATTTTTTTTTAAATTGTTATTTTCTTTTTTTGGGGGGTTCGTGGATCCCCGATAAACGAGAACAAAAAACAGCTAATGTATTTGAAATTCTGTGACTCTTTGTAATATGATGTTTTAATTATGAATTTAGTTTATGAATTATTTTCTTCTATTTATATCAATGATTTGGTATTAACAAAAGTAGGTGTTTTTTTATTGGCATTTATCTGACCTTATTTTACTTGATGACAGATGGCTCTTTCTTCTTCTGGTAATTTTCTTTTTTTATTTAATATTTGTGTTTATTTTGCTTAGGCAGTACCTAATCTTTAATGGCTATTTGTCTTTACTTAGCTTCGTCTTTTTTTACACGAAGTACGTGTATAGTTTTAACTTGGATAATACGAAGTACGCATTATTTATTTTACTTGGACAATACGAAGTACGTATCCCCTATTTGACTTTTTCTACACGAAGTACGAGTTTACTAATCGATGTTAAAACAGTCAGTTCCTCATTTTTTTTCGGTCTCTGGATTACCAGTTCAGACAAAAGCTATACGAATTTTTAAGTACTTCTTCTTAGTTTTTGAATGCCTTTTTGCAATTTTATGTTATTAGTTTTGAAAATTAGCCCTATTTTTTTCTATTACTATTCAGGTAATTATTTTAATTATTATTTGTATATTAAACATTTTCATTTATCTGTCAAAATATTTCTAATTTTCCAAAATTTCAGTTTATTTTTGAATTAATGCTGCATTTGATGTTATAATATATTCATTAAAGATTTATACCCTTTCAGAAAATGTTATCTTATTATATTTTACTTTATTTTACAAATTTCAAAATTTCTAGTAATATTTTCCAAAATCTCAAATAAATCCTTTTTATGTTTTGTTATTTTACTTGTTTTTGTAAATTTAGCCCCTCTTGAGTAATTTAAGTATATTATTGTTTTATTCGATATGTTTTTTAGGTGAAAATCTTCCTTCAGTTGGTGTGTAGAATCCTAACGTCTATGAATTCTGTTCGAATGTTATTCTTATTGGCTGGTTAGTGTGTATTTTGGTTCCTTCCTTGACTTTTAACTGTTTCTTCTTCTTTCAGTTGTAGATATATATATATATATATATATATATATATATATATATATATATATATTATTCTATTTAAATGGAGTTGGAATTATTATACTACGATGGTTTTTTTTTTTAATAAAATGTATAATTTTTTTTAATCTTTGGTGCATCCTTTTTAGTAGAATTTTAATTTTAATATTAAGCGAAGAGGATTTTGTTAATTAAAATCCTGAAATGTCCTATCTTAAGGTAACCTCTGGCCAATTTTTCTTTTATGTCGAAAAATTTTCTCGGTTTCATTATATTTCATTTATTATATTTGTATATTGTATTTAATGTATTCATATTTTACGATAGGTTTAGAGATTTCTGTTTATTGAATTTTTTCTGTATTCTTCGAATACTGTTCGTTATTTCTAGCCCACTTCCTGTTTATTGTAATTTACGTACTTGATATATTGCCATTCAGTACCTGTAACAATTGTATTGTGTACTTAGTATTATAATTAAGGGTTCATGTGCATATTGTTTATTTTAATCTGTTTATGACGTTGGTAAACTACAGCATATACTTTTCCTTGAAGAAGGGTAAAATATTTGAATGGCAATTTCAGTATAATCAATTTAGTTGTTTTCTCCCTCCCTTGTAACTGGCGGGGACAACATTCTTTGCAAAAATAAGTTAAAACAAATTTCAGTTCTATCCCAGATCTCAGCGATCTCACTACAAGAAAATATTATGCATTAAGCAGTTTCTCGGTCTTTTAGTTTTAATATTAAGCAAAGAGGATTTTGCTAATTAAAATCCTGAAATGCCCTATCTTAAAGTAACCTCTGGCCAGTTTTTTTTTATCTCGAAGAATTTTCTCGGTTTCACCGTTTCTAGGTTTAAAAATTTTATAATACGCATTTATTATCCATAACATGTCAATATAGTTTAATAATAGCAATATTTTGAACTTATTGCAAATGAGAATTAATGACTTATACATGCAAATGTCGCCTAATGTGTCGCGTTAATTTCTACAATTTGACAAATTAAGTTTGTACCAGTATGCAGAACGCACACGTCGCGACGTCAACTTTACCCGGTTGTTAGGATAATTAAAACTTTTCACCAATTTTTAATTATCCTCTATACATATTCGTATGTATTCTATATTTGTTAATATTTTTGGAGTATATATGCAGGTTCTTTCATATATTTTTTGTGTTGTATATACATTGTGTATACATTGTGTATCAATTTTTGCACTATATATATATATAGGACCAATCCTATTATAGGTATTGAATCTTTGTTATTAACTTTTGAGGTGAAAACATATCCAATAGATATTGTTATAGTATTATTTATGCGAATATTGATTTGTAGGTGTATTTGAGCCCCTTTCATAGATACTACGCCTTGTGGGTACGTTATAGCCTCTATGTCATCCGTGTGATCTTATATATTGTAATTAGTTATACAACAACGTTTCGAAACGAATTCCGTCATCTTCACTGAGACCTTTGCCTGGGTACTGGCTAGTTTAGTTGTATTTTTTTATCAACATTCCCACAGAGGCAAGTCCTTGGAATCGTATACCGTATATCGAAAAAGTTACCCAAGTCAGCTTCGTACTATTTAATTTTCATATCACTACTTTTTATTTAAGAGAGTAAAATGTAGGAGACCGTTTCATGACCATCAGTCTTACAAAGGGAACTATGAATGTAGAGCCATACAACAGAGTACATACAGAGTTCATACAAAAAACTAGAAACAAAATTCGTTCAAGTATAAAGGGCCAGTATTATATATATATATATATATATATATATATATATATATATATATATACATATATATATAGAGAGAGAGAGAATTATTTCTTGATCTTTGTATGTTATAGTAGATTAAATTAGTCGACGATTTAAGGTCTGTTTTACTTTGATATGTATATATTTAAAATAATCTTACATGTTTCGGCACATAATGCCTGTTTCAAAGAAATTTAAAATATAAATGACAGTATATCAATATCGAACTTATATATACAGGGTTGGGCAAAAGTAACGCATCAGTCGAATAATTCCGTAAATATAAACTTTAGAACAAAATGTTGCTAACAAAAGTTTTTTGACAAGTTATTTTGTATTAGCTTCAATCATTTCTTTTTTTTCATGATGATTACATATGACAGCCAAAAAAATTTTTGTTTTTTAAATGGAAATGATATTATTTTTTAGACAATTCGGAATCTTTATTAAGTTCTGAATATGCAGGCGTACTATTTTCATGTGGTTAGATAATAAAAATATTGAGAAAAAAATAAAATTTAATAAAAGTAAACAAACTACAAAATTAAATTAATTGCTCAAAGTGACATCCTTCTACGACCTGACAGTGTCCTAAACGTTCCCAAAAAATGACGAATTGTATTTTGTAAACTATTAGGTGGTATGGCTTGTATCTCACGAGTCATTTTTGCTCTTAAATCCTCTAGGTTTCTAGGTTTCTCCTTGTATACTCGCGACTTCAAGTGTCCCCTAAGAAAGAAATCCAATGGATTTAAATCGGGAGACCTAGCGGGCCAATCAATAAAATCCCGACGTCCAATCTAACGACCGGGAAAAATTGTGTCAAAATACTGTCGAACATTAATAGCATAATGTGGTGGTGCTCCATCTTGTTGAAAGTATAGATTACGGTTTGGCATGCTTGGTTGATTGGTGGAAATAAAATCAACAGATCTGGTACAATATGGTTACACAATAAATGTAAGTAACCATCACCATTTAGGTTGTGTTCCAAGATGTACCGACCTATGATTCGTTGCCCAACAATGCCAGCCCACACATTAAGTTTGTGGCGATGCTGTGTATGATTTTCTCGCATCCAATTTGGATTCTCAGTCACCCAGTAACGGCAGTTATGCCTATTTACAAATCCATTTAGACAAAATGTAGCATCGTCAGAAAATAAGATGTTGTTTAAAAAATTTGGATCGTTATTTGGACAATTCCATTATTGTTTCACAAAACTGTAATCTTCTGTCCGGGTCATCTTCGTTAAGTTCGTGCAGTAAGTGTATCTTATAGGGCTTGCATTTGTTCGCCTTTAATATTCGCCTAATAGATCTGCTACTCATATAATTTTCTAATCCTAGTTGAGTGGTTGACGTAGTGGGATTTTCCGTTACAGCAAGTAAAACATGAAGAGATCGGTCTTCATTAGTGATTTCTTTTGGTCGGCCAGTTTTAGGTATATCTCTAACATCGCCCGTTTCTCTAAATTTAGTAACCAATCCCGAAACTGTTGATTGAGCTATAGGATCTCGATCCAAATAAACATTATTGAATAAAGTGCAAACTTCGTGATGTGAACGTTGCCTATCACCATATCCGACCATCATAAGAATTTATATTCTTTCTTTAGTAGTTAATTTGACCATTTTCACACAAAGTATTAAAAAAAGCAAGTTTTACGATGGAGACTATTTTATTGTGAAACGTCAATAATTCAATGACAAAAAACATACAATTTCCAAAGCAATCTACAAAACACTGCACTAGTCCAAATGTACGTTTATTAAATTTTTTTTTCTCAATATTTTTATTATCCAACCCCATGAAAAAAGTACATACTCATATTCAGAAATTAATAAATATTCCGAATTTTCTAAAAGAAAATATTATTTCCATTTAAAAAAAAAATTTTTTTTTGCTGTCATATGTAATCATCGCGAAAGAAAAACGCAAATGATTGAAGCCAATACAAAATAACTTGTCAAAAAGCTTTTGTTGACAACATTTTGTTCTAAAGTTTATATTTACGGAATTATTAGACTGATGCGTTACTTCTGCCCAACCCCGTATATGTAGTTGTCATGGATAAAATTAAAATGTTCAAAGATACATTCAAGTTTAATCATAATAATTCACGCCTCAGAACTATCGACAGCCAGACGTCAATTACGGGGGATTGGCAAGCCATGAGTTTTTATTATGTCAGCGCCAGCGGAGCGACTTAAGATGGTTAAGCTGTCGACATTCGCGTTGAACGAGAAGGAAAACTACGAAAACTTACTCGGCCAGCCTAGTCAGTGATCTAATCACGGAACTATCAGTATGATAAGCCAGTGTACAAATATTTAAATAACGTATAATAGATATTTATATAATAACTACATATAGTCATGATGGTAAATTGGAGATCGTTATAACCTAATAAAGTAACTGACAGATGATATATAAATTTTACGAGCCAGTAACTTGTAAAAATGAACCTTCATAATTAATGCGGTGTTTTGATAAATTGGTGTTTACAAATGAGTAACAAATAAATAAATTTTCTAGGCTAAAGGTCACACTCTCGTCAAATCGCCCTCGTATATATAAACAATAAATAAAACGCTAAATTATATTCTTTATATTTATATATATATATATATATATATATATATATATATATATATATATACATATATGTATATATATATATATATATATTATATTAAAGCACTAAATTTATAATTTCAAAAAGAGATTATTTAAAAAAAAAACTGATAATTAAGATCGCTAAGTGAAAGCTGTGAATCATGTGGGTGGGTGCAATTTGCAATAAATCCAGCCAAATATATAACGACGGTTATTGGGGTAAAAATGGGACATTTTTATGTAGGTCTCAAATGTCATATGTCAAATATAAAGTATGGTTAGATTCGCTACTAAATTCGATAGTTCTTTTCTAACTGAATAATAATTTTGGAAGTGTTATGGATGCAGTTTTAAAAGTAAATGGGAGTTTTTATTTACTTTTAAAAATATATCATTTTACGAGCAATTTTTATGTTTTATTTTCCATGATATTAACTTCTTGATCTATTACAAATATTAATTTGATCGTCTTAAAGCTAGAGTAAGTGTCTCGAATGATATTGATAATTCTGGTAACTTGTTTTGTAAGAGTTTTTAGATGTTAATGTTTTTTTTTCTTCCGCACCCGCTTCAGAGAGCCAAATAAATCAATAAACTTATTACGTAATAAATGTCATTTTATGTAAATTCCAAATTTATCAAACAAGTCAATTTGCCTGTAATTATATTTAAATTCTATTTGAATAATCGTTATACTTTTTCGTGGTAAGCGATATGTGCAAATGAATTTTTTTATGTTGCTTCTAGAGCAATGGGGTCTGTCACTCTTATTTTTGGCTAATTCTGCAAAATAGTTTTGGTAGCAATTATTTTGGGAATAAATTACTTTTTTGTTTCTCACGGTCAAAATATCCATTTGATTTAACGAAGTTTTTATATCTCAAATCAATTACAAATGTGACTTTGAGTGTAACTTTTTACTGTCTTAATTTTTCTATTTTTGAAGTTCCTGCCCAAATTCTATATTTTTCAGATTTTATATCGAATGATTTCGCCTTAAATTAATGGGCAATTAAATGAGCAAAAATATTTATTAATCTTAATTTTCTTACGGATTAAACTAAAAAACTATAGAATACTTTAAATGCCTAATCAAATATACGAGGGCGGATTGATATATAACGTCTCTAACTCTATAAAATAAGAATAAGAACAGACAAAATAGTCTAACCAGTCTCAAAATGAAGTATACAAGGGTGTATCAAAATATAACGAGACGTGCTGTATCAACTTCTTTCGCAACTAGAATTTTGTAACTCAAAGAATAAAACATGAAACTCCCATTTCTAATGCACTTATCCTCAAGTAGGCTTTGATTTAACTTTTGACGTTTATTGCAAATTAATTACTGAATTGTCAGTGTTTGACGTATCTATCGAAAAAATGAGAGTGAGGCAAAGATATGCGATAGAATTGTGCGTTCGGTTGGCTAAAACTCCAACTGAAACCTTTGAAATGATTAAAACTGCATACCCGGATGATAGTTCATCACGATGTAGAGTGTTTGAGTGGCATAAGAAATTCAAAGGGAGTTGTAATCAGTGGAAGTTGAACCTCGACGCAGGCGACCACCAATTACACGGATTCATTCAAAAATGTCAGAAATTAACGACTTGATTCAAAATGATCGTCGGATTGGCATATATCGGATTTCTGACATTGTTAATTTGTCTTATGGTTCCACTCAAAAAATTATTCATGAAGATTTAGTGTGCCGGAAGGTCGTGGCAAAATAGATTCCAAAGGTGATGACCGATGAACAAAAAGCCAATCGAGTGACAATTTGTCGGCAATGGAAAAGGCAACTGCAACATAGTCCACAGTTTTTAAACAATTTGGATTACATGTGATGAGAGTTGGTTTTATCATTACGACCCTATATTAAAGAATCAAAGTATGCAATAAATGCACAAAGGCAGTCCAGGTTCGCAGAATGCGAAAAGTGTGAAAGGCGCCGGTAAAGTGATGCACTTACTTTTTTTATAAAATGGGGCGTTATTTATATTGTATCTAATGAAGATACAGTAGCTGTAGAGTATTATTTTAATGTACGACATTGGTTGGATGTCCTGCATGGCGACAATGATTAACGATTTGTCAGCGAACACTTGAAGAATTGGTGGTGGAAATTATGGTTCATCCTTCCTACTTATCTGACCTTACTCCATGTGATTTCTATTTGTTTCCTGAAGTCAAAAAATAATTGAGTGGTCGAAAATTTGAGTCGAATTTAGAGCTCAAGCACGCGGTGTTGGGTATACTAAATAGACTCTCAAAAAATGGTTTCTGAGATGTTTATGACAAGTGGATAAAACTATGGGACAAGTATGTTGCACAGAATCGAGAGTACTTTGAAGGATAGTTGTTGATGTTTTCTATAGATGTTTCATTTTTGTACAACAGCACCAGTCTCGTTATTTTCTGATATTTCCTCGTATAATGATGAATCGAAGATTAATCTCCGATGGTGATATTAATGAGAAAATAATCTCCTTCACATCGATACTAGTTAAGAAGTTCTTAACAAATGTTTTTTCTTTGTTCCATCATGTTAACTGTCGCGATCCATGTCTGAGCAATGTACTGGACATTTTTTGATTAATGCCTAATTGCCCAGCAATTTGTTTTTGCGAATCCATCATCTCTTCTTCTGTCAGATATCTTGGATTTCTTCAAAATTAAAACATTCCATCAATCCTAATCCTAATCTTCTCTTTGCAATTAGGTAATACTGGCATGATACTTTTTTAATATCTATACCAAGGAAAAAAATGGAGTTAAGAGGAATTCAAAGACGTATTACGATAATATCTTCCTGTTTTCTTCTGGTAAATCCAGATGATACATCATTACTCTATTTGATATCTCAAGGAAAACTCAACGATTTTTCTTTGTTGCCATCGTTTTAAATAAATTTAAAATCCATTAAATATCTATACCTTTTTAGTTATTTAAAAGGAATGAATGAATTTTGATGATTTTTGTACATTTTCCACTTATTCATCATAACTAATTAATTTTATGCTTTAGCAAAACATAAAATGTTGTTGTCGTCTAATATTAATGTTTCAATTGCTTAAATTAATTGATTAATCATAAAGTTTCTTCGAACAAATTTTGTTAGTGTTCGATTATTACTAATGGTTCGATACACCAAAAAACGATATTACTAATTCAAGATCTTAGAAAAGTAAAATTATAATTTTATTCAAAATATTCCTTGAGTGTTCAATAAAAATCCTAAAACGTAAACATATATGATGATGGCGTTCTTAGTATTTTATTTTTTTAATTTTGAGTTGAAATTATGTTTTGTGTACTGCTGTAGGAACATTAGCTTAAGAAATGAAATGAAAATATTCAAAATGTTTGGAGAAATAATAAAACATGTGCAAAGGAAATACACTAATCTGCACAGAAGTTTGGGTTGATTGTGCTATTTTTGGGAATGACTATTACAAATCTAGTCTTCATTTCTAGCACATAACATTTCTCGTATGAGACGGTATATGGAGCCCGAAAAGTCAACATTTCTCAATGCCAATAATCTTTTAAAACGCTATGAAAAATTACATCAAATTTAGCAATAATAAGTAAAAATGTCTATTTGTACAATATTACACACAAGGGTTGTATCACCGCGATGGTCCCTATGTTAACGCCTGCCAGCCTCACGTACGCGAAGAACCATTCAAAGTGCATAGAGTTAAAAAGATAGCGCTAGAATTAATTAGAGTATTGACCTCTTGCTAAGTGATTTAAAAGAATAAGGTTGTTCAATTACTATATGATTTCATTGTTTCATATTCCCCAGAAAGAAGCCGTAGCAGTAATGAAAAATGAAAGTACTTTAAAAAAGTATACAAGTGTCCCGCATCGTTATGTTCTAATTTTAGGAGTGTAAAGTAGACTGCATTTCAAGTAACAAAAACGCAAAACTTGTATATCCATTTTAATTTGTTTCAAAGTTACAGATCTATCAATGTGATTGTCAGATCATGAAAAAAATGTAATCCTAAAGTCAATACAAACTGATTTTATTTAAAAAAAGTTATAACGATTCAATAACAGGCCTGTGATTGTTAACGTCGCATAATAAAATGTTATCCCAAAATAAATAAACACGTGCCGTAGTGCATACAGTAATGTCTTGGAGATCTACAAAAAAGAGTACTGGAAATTGATTTATGATTAAGAAGGTTCTTACTTATTTCGTAAGTGCTGAACCATGAAGTTCATACAATAAACAAATGTCCAGATGACTGTTAACGTTGCATTTTTTTAATAAAGGATTACATTGCGTTTCAGTTCATACAACAGCTTATTAGTGAGCGGACACGTTTTCTTAATTCAAAATGCCTTACCGATTTTCTTCTCAAGAGTATGCGGACATGCATTTTGTATATGGCTACTGTAACAGCAGTGCACGTCAAGCAGTTATTGAATACCGACATCGGTTTCCCGATAGGCGCATTCCTCATTACAGAACGTTTCTGGAACACAATTTCGGGAATGCGGACTGCGTGATTATCTTTTCGACCGAGGAGTAAATTTGCCAGTAGACTTAGAGGAAGAAGCAGTAGTTATTATTACAAGGGATCCAACTCTCAGTGTACGTCGAATCGCTAGACAACTAGGAGTACCACGAACGACAGTTTAGCGAATTTTAAAACGTGAGGGCTTATATCCATATCACTATCGCAGGGGACACGGTTAGCTTGAGGCAGACCACTATGCTCGTCTAGTTTATTCTACCTGGATATTAAGGCAGTCACGGCTTCATTTTAATTTCTGCAGAACAGTCCTCTGGATAGATGAATCTATGTTCACGAGAAGTGGTGTTACAAATCTGAGAAACCTGCCCAGGTGGTTATCAGAAAATCCCAAAGCTATACGCCCATCTAAATTTCAACATTAATTTTCTATTAACGTTTGGGCGGCCCTAATCGATGACTTGTTGATTGGTCCTGTCGTTTTTCCTCTATGAGGTTAAATTCGGACAATTACCTTCAATTTCTTATTGACGAACTGACAGGTCTTTTAGAGGATGTCCCACTGAATGTTCGAACGAGACATGTGGTTTCACATGGATGGGGCGCCACCACATTTCGGAATTGCTGTCCGAAATTGGGTTAACGTCAATTATCCAAGATGGATTGGTCGAGGTGGTCCTGTTGCATGGCCACCCAGATCATCCGATCAATCCCCTTGACTTTTATTTATGGGGGTACATGAAAAATTTAGTCTACGCGCAAGTTTTGAACACAAGAGAAGAGTTGTTGGAACGTATTCACCTGGCTGCCGAGCAAATCCGACAAAACAAGTATGAAATTCGGATAAGTACTTCTTCTGTTGGCTTACGAGCACAAGCCTGCATTCGACAAGGAGGTGGACATTTCGAAAACATTATTAATTGAACTTTTTTAAATAAAATCAGTTTTTATTGACTTTAGGATTACATTTTTTTTCATGATCTGACAATCACATTCATGGATCTGTAACTTTGAAACAAATAAAAATGGATATACAAGTTTTGCGTTTTTGTTACTTGAAATGAAGTCTACTTTACACTCCTAAAATTTGAACATAACGATACGGGACACGTGTATATCGTTCTTATGATTAAAAACAGTTCAAACTTTTAGACCAGTGATATTAAAACAAGAATTAAAACAAAAGCAGGTTAAAATATTGTTTTATTTAAGCCAAACTGTTATCAACAATGTTCGACAATTACCCTTACTAGAATATAAATCACAATGGGTTCCAGAACAATGTAACATTCGAAGATGCTTTCCACAATATGGCATTGAGATTCTATTTGCACAATCGAATGGATAGGAATGACGATAGAAATGTGAATATATTCAAAGATGTTTCATTCACTGTTTTACGTCGGGGAAGGAATGCCAACACAGTAGTTTTATTTATTCAGGATGACTCAAAATACACTGCTAAATATTTAAATCAATCTGACCGCTGCAAGAACAGCGTGTAAATTCGATTAGGAATTTATGGTTTAATTAAAATATAATCTGAAGCTAAACCACAAAATGTCCCGCAGTTATGAAAAAACGTGCATATTAATAGGCCGTTGCTATCAATAAATGCTGCAAATTAACTGAATAAATACCTTGTAAGTGTCAGGTGATTTTAAAAAATAAACACCATTTAAATATAATAATTATTATTCACCAGTGAATTACGTCTAGGGTTTCTAAGAACCGCTGTTTAGTGGACGAATAATTTAGTTTATACGAAAGTATTATTTATTTAATTATTTGGTAAAAATGTTGTGCATTACTTTTTTATATGTATTAAAATTAATGAAGAAATATTAACTATTACAATTCGAATTATTATACAATCATCCTCAACATTCTCAATAAAATAGTGGAATCTGAAACTATAAATGTTCACTGCATATTGCCGTAAAATACCCTCTTTGATAGGAATTAAATAAAGTAAATGAAGTATGAATTAATTAAACAATGCATAAATAAATCAAAACGTAATCAAAACTGGCTGTGTTTTGGAATGCACCTGGTATATAACATGATAAATTTGCGTTAATGCATCACGTAAATAGATTAGAGGTTATAATGAATTTTGATAATATTTATCTATAAAGCGTTTCATGTTCACAGTGCAGTATATGGGCTTTATAGTGACAGCTTACAAAGTTGTCAAATTGTTCGATACAATTTGCCAACTGATAAAATAATTTTTAAAGTTTCATTTTAAAATAACCTCTATTGATGGTGTTTTCATAGCACATAACCTACATAAATTAAACACGTAATTATAATGAAAAAAATCTTGTTTATATTGAACTGTAGTTTTTCAATTAGAAATACAATATTGATTATCAGCATGAGAGGTTTAAACATGCACTTGATGTTAAAGCGATCGACTGAATCTGTTAATTAATCAGCTTTGGAGCCATCTGTTGAACTAGATTCTATTGCATATGCAATGTTTTATAAATTACAATGTGAGGGTAATAATCCTTGAATGTCTTTTTTATATTAACAGTGAAAATAATATAAACAATAGGACTTTATTTTTTTTTTTCTATTCCGGTGTCGTAAAGTGCTAATTACGATACCCCGTTGCTTGGTTCCACAGTATCGTAATGTATTAAATACTTTACCGCACTCTAATTTTTTTTTTTCGAAGTTGGTCACAAGTGTAATATCTAACTAAATCATAGAACTAAATCGTTTTAAAAGTTAGATATGGTTAGATATGAACGTTTGACAGTGATAAAAATGTAAATAAAAATTATAGAGAGAATAGTAGAGACATTTGCTGAAACTTTATTAGTACTAATTATACATAATAAAAGGCGTTCGACAGACTCTTGCTAAAGGAGTGTATCTATAAATTCGTTAACAAAGCTAGGCGCTATAAATACTTCTATTGAGATTACTTATCATTGTGAATACTGCAATTGTTATATACTTTTACTGTAACACTAGAAGATTCGTAGGCATTAATAGATATTCCAGGCGGATTCTGGGAATACACTATATTTTCTTTGAATCCCTGCTGATTCACATTAACTAATAAATCACTGTCCATTGAATTAGAAGTTGATGGATTCTCTGTGAGTTTAGTAGACGTATTAGGTGCAGTGTTAGATAGTATTTCAGCAACGTCTATTTTACAAAGGTATTTTATATTATTAAAAATACCATTGTACAGGCTGGCCCAAAATGACCGAAGGGGTTTGAGTTCATTATAACTTCTTATTTAAGACATAATTATTAAATTTTTTTAATTTTAAATACAGTATATTAATGGAGATTATTTTCAATTTAATTATGAAAAATTATATCTCGCAAGTCGTAGCCATTTTCTGCTTCGCATATTCGTGCTCTTTCCAAAACATTTTCCATTACCTTTCGCAAAACTTCAGGTGTTATGTTGTTGATTTCGTCGCGTATATTATTTTTTAATTTCTGTATGGTTCGAGGCTTATTAATATAGACTTTTCCTTTCACATAACCCCAAAGGAAACAGTCTGAAGCGGTTAAATCCGGTGAACGCGGAGGCCAATTAAAATCGCTTGTACGGGAAATAATTCCTTCACCAAAGATGTCGCGTAAAAGAGCCATTGTGTCCCTCGCAGTGTGCGCTGTGGCCCCATCCTATTGGAACCATACTTGCGGATGGTTTTCCACGGCTGGCCTTAAAAAATTTTCCAACATTGTCCGATATCTAACATCAGTGATGGAAACGGCGACACCGTGTTCATTTTCAAAAAAATATGGGCCAATTATCCTTTCCGACGAAACACCGCACCAAACGGTACACTTAAGTGGGTGTAATTCTCGCTGTTGAACTACTCTTTGATTTTCCGTAGCCCATATCCTGCAGTTTTGCCTATTAACGGGGGCTTCGTCGCTCATAATTAAATTATGAATAAAATCATAATTTTCTTCTGCTTTTTGACGAAAATAAATTGCATAATCAAGTCGTTGCTGGTAATCTGTCGGTTTCAATTGTTGGACAAGCTGAATTTTGTATGGAAACATTCTTATTGTATGCAAAATTCTCTGCAGCGACCTTCTTGAGAGGCCAAGTTGTGTCTAACGTCTCCTGGTTGATGTTTCTCCATCTTCCCGAAGCGGAAGATTTACATCCTCCATGGCGCTTAATTGTAACTAAATCTCCTCCCCAATTAGCCAAATGTGTTACACTGGATCGTCTAAAGCAATGTCCAGTGAAGAGTTCAGGATTAGGTAACTTCAAGTAAGTAGCAATACTTTTTGGTACTTTTCCTATTGTATTAATACCTATTGGAATATTTACACATAAGCCATTTCTATATTGCAGGAAAAAACGCCTATGTGTAACATGACTGGGATGAAGATGATAATATTTTTTCACCAAATCAATACATAACTTTGAGTTATAATAAATTGTCTAGGAACATAAGTTTTAGTTTGTAGCACGTCAACCATTATGACATCATTTTTAAACTATATATCATCTATAATCATGTTTGTTATTTCTTCACAACGGCAAGCTCCATTAAAGCCCATTATAAGAATGACCTAACATAATTTTAATATTACTATTATAACAAAATAATGTACAAAATTAGTAAAATACTACTATAATTATGTTTTTATTACTTACTTTCATTGCTGAATATGTTTTATCATCGGCTTCTATTATAAATCGGCTAATGTGCTCTATTTTTAAAATCTTCGATTTCTTAGGCTCATAGCCTTCAGACAATCTTTTTAAATATGCTATTAGTTTAGAAAATTTTGAGATATCTGTATTTTTATAAATATTCATTTTAACATCGAATATTTGGACCGCAAGGAAGATGCCTTTTTTATTTTACTTTCTTTGCCAAAATAGGCAATCATAATGTTTTCTGTAATAGTCACGGTGTTATTTTCTTTACACCAAGTTATAAATTGGTTATATTCCTTTTTATAAATGTGTCGAGATTTTTTGGGCAGAAGATTCTCCAAATTGTCTTCTGCAATTTTCCGAAGCTCTGGCGGCGTGCAATTACTTATTTCGTCCATTTTGATGTTAGATAGTTACATAAATTAGTCTAAGATTTAAATTTCAAAACACATAACAATATTTCAAATATTTGAAATGATCAAAGTATAAGTCAGTGTAACCAACGTCAAAAAAATAAAATATCTAAAATATTCGTATTGAACATGACTATTATTTTAATCATTTTTTAATATTTAAAAGGCGGAATAGAAAAAATAGTATAAAATACACGTTTCGTAAGACATTTTTGCGCACTCATTCATTAGAAAACTCGCCTACGGCTCGTTTTCTAAACCTCGAACTCGTGCGCAAGAATCATGTCTTATGAAACTTGTATCTTAATATACTATTATAGAACTAAAAATACATTTAATTATTTAGATACAATTCATTTTTGAAAAGTTTAAATTAGAATTTGAATAACACGATTATGGGTTAAGGGTTTGAATATGTATTTTATGTTGATGGAATGTTAGAGTAATCAATTAATTAAATTTGTTAATAAATCAGCCTCGGAATCATCATTTGAACTTGATTCTTCCACATGTATTATGAATTCCTCAATATCGTCCAGTAGTCCATCGACAATCCACATCTTATCTCAATTTTTTTTTTTTACATGTTTGATGTAATTTTTTCTATTTTTAGCTGTTACGTTATTATATGCATTCACAATTAGAGATGACATTTCTTTTACTTTGAATGTAGTGTTGTTCATCTCTATATGTTTCTTTATTTACGATTGTGCCTAAGCCATCTCTATTGGATTTAGCTCACAATGATAGGGTGGTAAACGCAAAACTTCCCGGTGAGCTTTTTTTGCCCAAACATCAATCACATATGTATCATATTTATGCCGAACTTGTGATACACAAAATAACAAATCTCTTGTTAACATATTATCTTCAACAGGTATATTCTTTTCACTCAGCCAGTTTATTATATTTTCCTCCCTCCATGCATTTGTAGGAATCTTATCAGTTTTTTTTTCTGTGTTACGTCGAATTATCTACAACAATAACGGCATTTTTTTGGGTAAGAACTCCTCAATAAACCATTTTTCAAATGTTTCTGCGTCCATTTATTATGAGCATTAGCATAAATTAAATTGTGACCATGTCAATTTGATTAACTGTACAAATGAAAGATCACTAACCAAAATATGAATACATTTGACAACGGTTAGAGAGGTAGAAAAAGCAAGCGTTATTGTAATTGCTTAAAGAGAAAAGGAGATGTATATATCCCCATAAAATTACACACGGCATCGTGAACGTGAAACGATCTATAATTAGATATAAAACGCATTCCTACGTACCAAAATTTTATAAAAGGATACTCAATAAATCATTAATTGTATTTTAGCTCTAATATTTAGCTTAGATTTGTTGATATTTTATGTAATATATTCATTGGAATTTTATAATGTCAAATTCAATTGGAAATAAGAATAAATCCAAAAGTAAAACATCTGGTATTAACAGCAGAAACAGTGTAACCTGGAAAACAATAAATGTCAATAATAAATACGAACTATATTTAGAAATATTTGATAATAGCAAGGGGAATTACTTACGTTCAAAAACGTAAACAAAACAAACGTCATTACCTAAAAATTAAAATGCATCAGAATGCGCATGCCTACTATGATTAAATGTAGTTTTGTAGGGTTAAAGATGGGTCAGTTCAAACACTTAAGAAGCATGGGAAAAATAAAGGAAGCAAATTTACCGAAGGACATCTAACAAAAGACGGTGTATTTTTGCGTATTAAGTCACGCAGAACTAGATCAAGGCATAAATTTCGTGGAAACTTAAAAAGAAAGAGAATTAATCTCGCAAATTAATTTTGAAAATCATTAATTACCACAAAACAAGGCATTATATAGAAAAAAGAACTTCAAATAACAAAAGGAATGATAAATTTACATACAGTAAGAAGATTTATACAAGGGTTGAAATGGAAATAATGTTCGAAAACAAAGAAAAATTGAAATTAAATACAGAAACTGCGACAGAAAACGAATGTTTTCCAAGAAATGCAAAAGTACCGAGGATATAAGGGATAGGGATAGCGTCAAGAGGAGATTCGTTTATTCATTCAAATGAATGTTGAATAAATATTCAACGTTAATTCAACTTTCAGCATTTATTTTGGTTTTAATGGTTTGAATAGATATAGATTTCTATTAAGAATGTTTAAGCAACACTTTATTATGTATCTTCTTTTCTAATTAATGATTTATAATTATTAATATAGTATTAAATATTTTCTTTGTACAATTATTTTAATTTATAATTGTATTAATACTCTATTCAAGTGAAAGTATTATGAAGAATGTAAGGCTAATGTAAGTAAAATAACGTACAATGGCATTTGAAGTCTATAAAACTAAACTAAAATCAAACATATATCTGGATTATTAATTTCAAAGAATTAACAGTAAATACACTACTGTGCGTGTAAATTTATACAAGATATCTCAGCAAACGAGTAGGAAGTAGAGATTTCCATAAGCAACATTACGATATATGCGTAATTGAATTTTTGCAATTAAAGATTGAATTAATTAGGGATCAAATAAAATGATATACAGTGTGGAGGTAGAAGTGTTGTTCTGTGGGAACTCGACTTCCTCTAGACAACGGTCGAATAACATACTTTCTTAGAAACAAGATATCAGTAGCCTCAAGAAATCCATATTCTAGAGTCAGCTTAACGTTTGGAGGGTAAATAATACCCCCTTGGTTAAGTGAAATACTCGATCGTGGTATTTTTGAAAGTTTTAATAAAATCTCAAGAAAGACATTGAAAGACGTGGTTTAATTAACAATTTACACAAAACTCCAGGATGATAATTAGTTTTTTGGATTAGTTAATGATATATCTTGAGTTTTAAGTAAATAACTTGAAAATACAAATAGACGATAAAAGAATTTTAAACAATTTACATCTTGTTGTATTATTTCTTTACATTTACACTGGATGCTAGGCCTAGTTAAGTAAAACCCGAAAATATATAGCCCTGAGATACACAAACAGCATTAAGAGTGTAAGGAGAAATATGCTTGAGTAACTGCCTCTCTGACAATCATTCTTCTTCATTTATTCACCGAGTAAAACTCACAGCAATATGTATCTTTCTATGTAATATGCTTTGAAAATAGTTTTATGATACGAATAAATATTCCTAAAATATTAGATTAATAAAATTTTATATTAAAAAGTAAGCTGTAAATTATCATTCCTCTAAAGCAGCCGTTAAAACGACATGCAGTGAAAAAGGAGCTTTTCCAATTTCTGTAGATTTACTTAAATGATGACCAAAAATGCATGAATATCTATCATCTTCATTTTCTATTGATAAAACTGCGAAAAGTGCAATATACACTATACGAAGGACAGTCTAGATATTTCGGGCATCTGGCAACACTGGTATACTGCAATTTGTCAAAAATATGAAATTTTTGTTTGATTGGAAAGTCGGAAAATATCAGTTAGTTTGTGCAGAGTGCAGTTTTAAAGTTGGCTAATCATATTGAAAATGGAGTTAACTCGTGTTTGCGCTATGATTTATTATGATTTTTATTGTGGTACATAAATTCCGAGAACTATTCTCTTTCTGTTGGACCTAGTAAAATAATATAAAATTCTTAGATACAAATTTATTTATAATTTTTCAAACGATCTTTCTTCACAGAATGCATTCTTGAATCCGTAAAGAGCAATCTTCAGTACTTTTTCTTCAATCTTTCCTCATTAGGTTGTTGAAGTAAAATCTAAACTCTGTAACTTATCCTTTACACGTGGAAACAAAAGGAAATCATCAAATGCCAGGTGCATGACTCATTATTTCAATGTTTTGGGAAGTAAAATACTCAATCGTTCGAACTGGAGCCTAAGCATTATTACGATGCAAGATGATCCTTCCTATCGAGCAAGTTTCGCTGACAACTAATAGAGAACTTGAGACAAATAAACTATATAATACGATGGTCTTCGAGCGCTACAGTGGAAACAAGTCCGCACCAATTTTCATTCACAAAAACATGTCGGTTCTATTCAATAATTTCCGGAACACGACCAAAGTTATTTTCGGAGACAACAGTTTTTTGGCCTCGGAAGTCGAAGCTTGTCATTTCAGAAAAGTCGACCAAATTGAAAATCATTATCCTACTACTCTGCGGTAGCTAGGAACATGATTTATCACGAAATGCCTGATTGATTCTCGTAAAGCATTGCTCATTACTTAAGTAACATTCTAAATTTTAAAAAATCGCAACTCGATAATGCTCGTTGTTCAATTCTATGATTACTACACCGAACTAGGTGGATAGTGTGGCCTACATTTGTTAATTAACACCAATATGTAACTGGATTTGCGCCGTCGTCTATGTTGTTATTTATTTTGTGCTCTTGAACAACTTAGATGAGTAACGCTTCACGCCATTTTCTTTACGACATTCTTGTGTATTCATTTACGTATTTCGCCTTTACTAACGCCTAAAATATTATCCTTCAGGGTTCTTATTACTGGCTTTTTGTTACAAGCTCTCATTACTAGAGATCGGTGTTTAGGTCAGAATTTAGGTCGACAGCGAATAAAATGAGTGAGGGACACATAGACTCATTTTTGGGAACATCTTTTATTATTATAAAAATTATTATATTTTTTTGTACAATATACGTGTACAATATATATATATATATATATATATATATATATATATATATATATATATATATATATATCACATCATTCACAAAAACAATGTGTATATAAGCATAAGTACATATTTATTTTTTTAGCAACAATAGAAGATTCTAACATAAATCGTCATCATTTCAAAATAAAATCATTTTATGAAATGAATGGAGAATTTGTGTATAATAGGCATATGTGTGTATGCGATTCTAAAATAAATATATATCTAAAATAAGTATACAGAGTTTCGCTATAGCGAATTCTTTCTCAGGGTTTACCGACTTCATTATACAATTTCTTTGATTATTTATAAGTAGAGCTGAGGATCTTTGCGGTACGGCAGGACCGTATGTAGTGCATCCCCACATTTAACTATTTATCTAAATATTCTCTGAAATGATTTGCCGGATCTCATAAATTAATAGAGTGATATTTTAGTATGCGCTGGATATTGTTATTATACAAAATCATAAAAGCCATTTGTATTTATGGATCATAAATAATAATACGCATGTATTTGTATTTGGTTGTGAATTCAATTTAAACTTAAAACGAATCGTAATATTTTAACGACAAGCCGTCCTTACAATACATGCATTCGAGACAAAGTGTGCAACTCTACGAATAACTTCCATAATTGATCGAAAATGGACATTTTGGAGCTGAAGTAAAGCCCCTATTCTTAGAAAATTTTATTACTGTCGTTAAGAACTATTATTATAAACAACAAAGGCCTTTTATTAGTGTTGAAGTTTTAGTTTCATTGAATTTCCATGTTGTAAGTAGTCAATTGTAAAGTGTTCTTTCACAATATTCTAAAACAAGGTGTAAATTTAACTAAAATCCAGAAAAACACATTCTGATAATATATTACTAGATTAGAAGCTGTGTTTATTACTATTTATTATATTATTTTTATAACCAAATGCAATAAAAGCTACGAAAACAAAAGAAACCTCGATTTATTAAAATCTTGTCACACAGCCTTTCAAAGCCTGGCAGCACATATTTTGCATATATTTTATATATACATACTACCTACTTGAACTAGGTGAATGAAGTTAGAAGTTAGAAGTTATAACTTATAACTTCTAACTTCATTCACCTAGTTCAAGTAGGTAGTATATATAAAATATATGCAAAATATGTGCTGCCAGGCTTTGCAAGGCTGTGTGACAAGATTTTAATAAATCGAGGTTTCTTTTGTTTTCGTAGCTTTTATTGCATTTGGTTATAAAAATAATATAATAAATAGTAATAAACACAGCTTCTAATCTAGTAATATATTATCAGAATGTGTTTTTCTGGATTTTAGTTAAATTTACACCTTGTTTTAGAATATTGTGAATGAACACTTTACAATTGACTACTTACAACATGGAAATTCAATGAAACTAAAACTTCAACACTAATAAAAGGCCTTTGTTGTTTATAATTAAAGACGGCAGACTATGTGCCCGAACACTAAGTAAACTAACTGCCTCGGTATACGTATTTATATGATCGTCTCTTTGTTCTTTTCTGCGTTTTTTTTTTATTTTGCCAACGCCAATAAAAAATTCAAAACATTTTAATAAATACAATTTTATAAATACAATATTTTGAAAATATAAAGCATTTATTAATGCATACATATATATAACAATAACATCATGCGTTTGAAATTCGTTTACGTTAGACAACCTAAATAAACACACATATATGTATGGATGTTTTTATTGATAGTTAAATATAAAAAAAAACGCAGAAAAGAACAAAGAGACGATCATATAAATACATATACCGAGGCAGTTAGTTTACTTAGTGTTCGGGCACATAGTCTGCCGTCTTTATTATAATAATAGTTCTTAACGACAGTAATAAAATTTTCTAAGAATAGGGTTTTTACTTCAGCTCCAAAATGTCCATTTTCGATCAATTATGGAAGTTATTCGTAGAGTTGCACACTTTGTCTCGAATGCATGTATTGTAAGGACGGCTTGTCGTTAAAATATTAAGATTCGTTTTAAGTTTAAATTGAATTCACAACCAAATACAAATACATGCGTATTATTATTTATGATCTATAAATACAAATGGCTATTATGATTTTGTATAATAACAATATCCAGTGCATACTAAAATATCAATCTATTAATTTATGAGATCCGGCAAATCATTTCAGAGAATATTTAGATAAATAGTTAAATGTGGGGATGCACTACATACGGTCCTGCCGTACCGCAAACATCCTCAGCTCTATTTATAAGCATATATTACGCATTTAAAGTAAGTTTTAAGTCAGTCATTTTTGCAACGTGGAAAATGTCGCGTTTGATAGACTTCCAGTAAGGTTTAAATTATTTTTAAAATGTCGAAAAGATTTAAGTATGATTGTGTAATCTCGTATTCTAACTTTTTACTGCCTAGTGATGGAGGAATATTGTGCACTATATGCAATAATAATGAATTTAAGTGCTACAAAGATTGCAACAATTTAATGATCAGACTGATCATTCCGATCAATCGGCATCACAACTGAGAAGTTTAGAGTTGTCCATTCAGTTGGAAAATGATGATAATAAAGAATTCTATACAGAGTTATGCTTAGCATTTGTAGCAGCCAATATTCCGTTTTGGAAGTTAAATAGCTCTGTTCTAAAACAATTTCTGGTAAAGTACTGTAGACGTCACGTTCCCGATGTATCCACTCAGGAAGTATTACTTAATTATCATAAAACCATATCCAAAATAAAGAACGAGTTAGGCGACAATGTTTGGGTTAGTGTTGACGAAACAGCAGACACATTAGGTCGACATAGAGCAAATGTTATTGTGGGTACTTTACAATATCTAAAACCCACCAAACTTTACTTAATAGCATCTAAGATTTTGGAAAATATAAATTTCGAAACAATTAAAAATTTGTTATGTGAAACGTTAAGCTCTATGTACATCGAGACTAGACCAAAGGAAAATGTTTTAATGCTCAAAACAGATGGCGCTGCGTATATAGTAAAAGCAGGTCTACTATTAAAAAATGATTTACCAAAGATAATCCACGTAACATGCTTTGCATAGAATATGTGAATATATTCGTGAATATTTTATCGATGTTGATACGCTTGTAGGTGAAATAAAAAAAATATTTATGTCAAAAATGTTTTTAAATGTACGTTATTCAGTTAACTAATTTATCTATATTCTATATTATTGTTTAAATCTATGTATATTAATGCATGCTTAAATTTGTATGAAGTAGAAATATTTTGCCATATATTACACCAATGAAGTTACCGAAAAGATAGATTATTACTGGTAATTGACCAGTGGTATATTTACGTCTACACTTTGTGATTCAGATCAAAGCTTATTTGATAAACTTAATACAAATGCAGTTACTCTGTCGATTACATCACCTTTTTCCGTTCAATAGTAATGAAATCATTCTTAAAATGCGGAATTATATTTGTATAATAATAATAATTTCTTTAGTGTGAATGTGCGTATTCTATAAACACTCCTTATCAAATAGGATCCCATACTAATGCTTATTTTTTGCGAATGTCCGATCTCTGCTCATTACGTTAGAGATAATTTTTGTATAAAAATTTTGCACTGAAAATGTCCTTTCTCCTACTCAGTGAAAGTATTCCATACTGACATAAAAGTTCTTCGCTCGAAAAGCCACGAAATAAACTGCAAAATCGAGGCTGAATACGCTCCAAGCGTAATTTATGTAAATATAAAGGAGACGAGATAGTAGACACATATTTTCGCTTGCTCACAACAAAAGCTTATGAATATCTATCTTAGAAGCTTTAATACGATCGTTAAACGACCAATTAGTGGCAAAAATAATACCGCAGTTTAAAAATACTCAAGTATACTTTTTAACTGATTCTGTCCCTAAGCTTGTCAAATCTTAAACAGTATTTGAAGCACAATACATATATCCTGGTAGAGAAAAAGAACAGCCCCCGTATACTATATTTTAATTTATACTGTATTCAAGTTGGAATTCAAACAATTTGTATAAATATTTGTTTTTGTTTAAAAAATATTCAAGGTTTTTTTTCTGTTGGGTTGCCTTATATATACACTTAAATTTTATTATTTTGTGGTGCTTAAATACTATAATATGTACATTGTTTTATTTTGGCTATAATAATAATACTGTCATATGTGTTCGTGTATTTTGTCATGTCTGCAATCACTGTTGCATAGAGAGATTTTCAATTGTCATTGACCTTTCGCTTCAAATGTTTATCCTTATTGGTATTTATGACGATGTAAAAAAAATAGTATGTATGTATTAATAATTTCAAGGTTACTCAATGTCGCTAAATAACTGTCGTTGTATTTACGATTTATTATATAATGATATGCAAATGTGATGTCATTTGTTTATAATTAACCTATTAGATTTTTTTATTTCTTACGTTAACACCTAATCATCGGAAATCCGTGATGAAATATTAGTATGTTCATTTCAGATATTAATGTAACTTTATACAATGACATGTACCAATTAGGAATGTCCTCTTTATTGAGTTTAAAGATTGAGTTTCTGTTAAAACGTAATTAAAACAAGCATGCCTACTCATATCTTAATTTTTTCAAACATATCTAACTACATATTAAGATCTGGGGTTTTCGTTCCGACTTGTAAAACAACTAAATGGCCTTGCGAAGTACTGTGATTTTATTCTTACTAGAGAATTTGGATTTTAATGTTTTTATAGTGCGTTTAGAATAATAAGAAACTAACTTTCATTGTGTAAATATTACTTTCTACATTTTACGACGCTAATTATTCGAATTTTTTAAATGAAGAAATTGGCCCTAAGTAGGATTCGAACCCACGTCCATGGCTTGCCGGACCATTGCTCTGCCACTAAGCTATTAAGTACTCATAAGTTCTCTGGTTCCGAATACATCGGGAAGTCTTAAGTTACATTAAGGAAGCAGATCTTAATATTTTTTCTCTGTAGTCGGCACTTGTTACAAATTAATTGTATTTTTGGCGAAGTAATATGAATGTAAATATTGCTTTCTACATTTTACGACGCTAATTATTCGATTTTTTTTCATTTGTTTAGGACTACGTTCATTCAACGTTACAAAAAAAATGCAGCCAAAGACCAACAGGGAAGAAAACTTCTTATTACTGAACTATAACCTGAAACGTGTAGTAATCTTTTCCTGTTTTACAAATTTTAAATTTTTGTGTCATTCCATCGTAATTTACATGGACGGAACTTTCTCATACTATACCAAATATTTTAAACTATTCACAATACATGTTTTTTTTATGAATTCTGTTTTTAAAAATTTCCAGTATTGTAGAAATGTTAACTCGATTTTTTTTGCCACAAGGAATTGTAGTGGATTTCGAATTATCAACCCACAACGCAATAACAAGTATATTTCAAATGCCGGCGGACAATATGACACCTGAGATTATGTTTACAGCTAAGCTGAACATATTTATACCGATCAGGGAACAGGCAAAAAGTCCCTCGACCGATTGTGGTGGCGGCACCTAGTACACTGATGGATCACAATCTAGTCAGGGGGCAGGTGTAGGCATATACAAAATGTGCCCTAGAAGGAAGATATCGATATGTCTGGGGAAACATACGACGGTTTTCCAGGCCGAATTGTTTGCAGTCGCAGCCTGCGCCGAGGAAATTCGGGAAGCCGGCTGCGCAAACAAAAATATCAACATAATGACTGATAGTCAAGCAGCTATTAAAGCCATTATGAACCCATCTACTAGGTCTAAGCTGGTGAAATATTGTAAACAGGTCCTCAATAACCTGGCACAAGACAATACAGTGTCGCTGATATGGGTGCCAGGACATGAGGGAATTAAATGCAATGATATAGCCGACAAACTGGCCAAAGAAGGTACTAATAGGAACTTCATAGGACAGAACCTGTATGTGTAATCACTAAGGATTCCGCTAAAAGGGAGATCTGGTTATGGCTAGAAAAAGAACATAAAAATAAATGGAGGTTAACGTAAGGTCAACTCCATACCAAAACACTACTAAGGGAGCTGGACGGAAGGTTTTCAGCCAACCTAATTCGTAGTAACAAAAAAGAAATTAAAATAATTACCCGGACATTGTCCTTTAAGGAAGCATTTGTACAGCATGGGCTTGGTTAGCGAGCCCTGGTGTAGGAGATGTGAAAAACAGGGGGAAACTAGCCTTCATGTAATATGCGCGTGTGAGGAACTGAAGGAACTCCCCTGAGGAAGATAGTGGCTTTTATCAAGGACACAAGACTAACAGAGTGGAACTGATAGATCTATTGGGGATAGTACAAAGAGCAGTGTGGTCAAGTGCCTGGACGTGCTGGCGTCCAACCCAAAACAGAAGAAAAAGTATTTGGACAAATGCAAAAATTACAGGCTGCAGATTCCATTTGACCCAAGCTTGCTACCGTAAAATCCAAAAATTAGATTTAGCTCAACAATATAGCGATACAAATTCAGTAGAAAATGGCTGCCTTATTGTTTTGTAATTGGAGGATTTCGTTTTGAATTGTATGAACAAAAACCACATAATTATAATTTGGAAGAGTTTTGGGATTAACTTTTGGAAACCTATTTAACAAAAAACTCGATGTTTCCACTATATGTTTGAGCAAGTGCATCTGCAGACCTCAATAAAACTTACCAAAAGTTCCGAATCTTTTCATTCTCATTTCAATAATTCTTAAGACCTAACAGAAGTGAAAAGTTGTGTCTGTCTAGGAAACTGTGTGTTAAAAAGCTCCAATAAGAGCAGAATTCATTTCATTACCCTAACAACCAGGAAGGTGGCGTCGCGACGTGTAGCGTTTCTGCATACTGGTACACACTAGTTTGTCGAAATGTGGAAATTAAAGCAACACATTAAACGACATTTGCATGTAAAGTGAGATTTAATACTCATTAGTTCTCATTTACGGTAAGTTCATTATACTAACTATATACAGGCTGTCCCGTAAAAACGCCAACATTCATAATTCCGTTATTTACTGTCCGGTTTTATTTAAACAAAAAGTAGATTTAATAGCATCAAAAACACTATAAGATAGCAGTGTTTTATTTGTTTTCAATTGTTTTCATTAATGTCAAACGACAGTCAAGGTTTTTATTTTAAATGGCAACATATATATTTTTGGCTATATTCGGATTGGTTTTGTTTTTCTGAATTCAACGATGTATAACATGTTTATTTTTGATAAACGTTTATTGCAAAAAAAAAACTTTATAAATTTCATCTTTGTCTTCCATTATTTATAAATATTCGAATGTGTCATGAAACATTGGAAATGTAAGTATTATAAATATTATTATAAGAAACAAAATACTTTACAATAAATGTTGAAATTGCCCGCCACCTTGTTCAACACATATCGCACATCTCCTAATTACTCCAAAGGTCGCATTTAAAAGACAAGCGGCAGGTACTTCTTGACAAGTGTTAATAATTCTTTGTCTTAAAATGTCAACATTTTCTGGAGTTGTTAAATAAACTCGATCTTGTAGATAAGCCCACAACCAAAAATCGAGGGGCGTAAGATCCGGTGAACGCGCAGGCCACTCGATAGGACCGGATGTTCCTATCCACCTATTTCCAAATTGGGTGTTCAACAAATCAGTATTTACTCTGGCGTTGTGCGCGGGAGCCCCATCTTGTTGATAAAATATTGTATTTAAATTTGCCAAGGGTAATTCATCTAAAAAGTTTTGGAGATTTTCGTGTAATAAAGTGTAGTATTTTTCTAGATTTAAGCAACCATCTATTAATCATCAATTAATTGGGCCATTTTTCGCCCAATTAATTGATCGCCTAAAATGCCACACCAAACATTTACGTTGAAACGTCTTTGAAAATTATTTTCAATTACAAATCTCGGATTGTCTGCACTCCACTGTCGATGTATGTTTCTATTAAAAATACCGTTGTTGCTAAAAGTGCATTCATCAGACCAAATTATCCTTCTGTAAAAATTTGGGTCTTGTTCTAATGCATTTAAATAAAAACGACAAAACTGGATTCTTCGGCCAGGATCATTTTGTTATAATGCATGAACTTTTCGAGCTATGTACGGTTTAAGTTTGTGTTTTCTTAAAATACCATGAACTGTAGTTTTTGATACCCCAATATTATGTGCAATTTCGCGAATCGAAGTTCGTGAATTTTGCTGTACTGCAAGAAGAACATCTAATTCCTTATCTTCGGAGAATTTCCGTTTTTGTGTTTTTGGTTTGGTAAATGATCCATAATTTCTTAAATTCTTTTCAATTCTCTGAAATATTTTCGAACCTGGAACTTCTCTGTCCGGAAAACGAGCACTGTACCGACGAACTGCTTGAAGGCGATTTTTATTACATTCAAAGAACACTTGTAACATGTCCGTTAATTCATTGTTATTCATTTTTAACGAAAATACGCTTTTTGTTGCGGCAAAACGTTCAAACAGGATAATACAGAAAACTTAATAAAGTCAAACTGACACATAAGGCACATTGACATAATGCTAGTGGACTGGGCCAAGTCTACTATAATGAAAGATGAAATTTATAAAGTTTTTTTTTTATTTTTTATTATTAGGAGATGTGCGATATGTGTTAAACAAGGTGGCGGGCAATTTCAACATTTATTGTAAAGTGTTTTGTTTCTTATAATAATATTTATAATACTTACATTTCAAATGTTTCATGACACATTCGAATATTTATAAATAATGGAAGACAAAGATGAAATTTATAAAGTTTTTTTTTTTGCAATAAACGTTTATCAAAAATAAACATGTTATACATCGTTGAATTCAGAAAAAAAATACAATCCGAATATAGCCAAAATATATATGTTGCCATTTAAAATAAAAAACTTGACTGTCGTTTGACATTAATGAAAACAATTGAAAACAAATAAAACACTGCTATCTTATAGTGTTTTTGATGCTATTAAATTTACTTTTTGTTTAAATAAAACCGGACAATAAATAACGGAATTATGAATGCTGGCGCTTTTTACGGGACAGTCTGTATACGCAAAGTATAGAAGTGAAAAGTCATGTCTGTCCAGGATACTGTGTGTTGACAAGCTCCAATAAGAGCGATATGTATCCACACATTCTGGGATAGATGTGACTAATTCACGAATTTTTTATTATACTAACAATCAAGAAGGTGGCGTCGTGACGTGTAGCGTTTCTAAATACTGGTATAAACTTAATTTGTCGAAATGTAGAAATTAACGCAACACATTAGGCGACAATTAGGCATGTAATGTGAGATTTAATACACATTAGTTCTCATTTACAGTAAGTTCATTATACGAGTAGTACCCGTGTGCCGAAATGGACCATTAACATTTAGGGGGTATCTGAACTTTGTGCAGATTTCGGTTATTTTTAATTTGCGGTACCTGGGGTATCACTGATAAGTTGAATTTTACGTACTCGTAATATAAACACAAACGTAGTAAACAAAATAGGGAATTACAGACGGCTGTTATCGCTGCCGCGGAGTTAAAAATACCAAACACATATTATTAATTTCCAAGCCCTGTTAAAATTAAGATATTTGTTGAATGGTAAATCAAAGCCTGATTTTAGTAAATATTTCTGAAATAAAATGTCAAGCGATAGTAAAAATGAAACTTTAACACCTCCCAATATAATAAAAACAGCAGAAGCTGCTACAAACAACTTGGACGACCATTCTCACACCGACAGATGCGGGCGGATTGACGCTCGAGTCGTCTAGTTCAAACCGGAACTCATGTAGATATGTTTAGATAAATATGGAAAATACTTTTTTTATCTTAGTATAAATTAGCATTTTCTCATAAATTCACTAATACAGTCAGATATCAGTTGTCAATTATCTGTTTATTACACGGGATTTCCACTAATGCCGCTGTCTGATATCTGTTTAGATCATCATTACGGCAGACTATGTGCCCGGTGCATGGTGACAAGAACCATTTCACCATCTGTACTAAATATTATTTTCCATTCCTCTCGCTTTGTTTACATATCCGAGCAGAAAAACATATATTTAGTAGTTATAGTTTATATTTAGTTTCCTAGATATTTCCATACATGCATTTATCAAAGAGATAACAGAATTTGAACATATATTTTACAGTTCTAAATCAAAATAAAAAAAAACATTATTTTGTATTTCTAACAATGAAGGAAACATTTATTCTAAAGAAAAAGTGGTATTATTGGCAATAACAGATGCACCTTCAAAACATATTTATATTATAGTATCCAAAACAATATTTAGTACACATGGTGAAATGATTCTTGTGTGTCTGGCACATAGTCTGCCGTCTTATTCATTTTTAGTCATTACTAGAGAACGGACACGCTTACCACCCATTGCAGTACTGGCGAAAGACTGTATTTCTAAAATATTTAATTTTATTTATATAATTGGCAAACGAACGGGTGGTGATCTATAAAATTACGAAATACTTATTTATTTGTTGAAAAGTTGTATTTATAAAGTTTTTAATTTTATTTATATATGTAATTGGAAAACAAACGGGTGGTGATCTATAAAATTACGAAATACATATGTATTTGTTGAAAAGTTGTATTTTTAAAGTTTTTAATTTTATTTCTATAATTAGAACATTTTTATTTCTTCATTTTGTCGTTCAAGTTGAGTAAAGTAGTATTAATATTGACTAGCAATAGTTTCTCGAGGTTTTCTTCTGTCAATTTTGTTCTCTTTGAATTAAGTACATCCTTATAAATAGAAAACGTCCTTTCTACATCGCAACTGGTTATAGGTGCATACTGGAAATATTCTTTTATTTCTTCATATTTAGCCGTTAGATTTTGTGGAATTGTCTCCATACATAATTGCTGCAATGTAATTAAATCTGGTTTTCTATTAAGAATTGCTTCAAACTTTTGCCGAAGGCCGCATCCGAAGTCACTTGGAATACTTTTCAAATTATTAACAGCCACATCTAATGTGGTTAATCCGTCATTTAATTTGAGATTTCGATTTTCAAAATAAGTTATTAGTTTTGGCAATTTTCCAAAGTGTTCGTGAAGAAACTACAACTGATTTTTTAAATTTGGGGTTTGTGTGAGCTCCTTGCACTCACCAATACTTCTAGCATCCTCCTTTAGCAGTGTTACGAAATGTTTTAGACTATCGAAATTCTCAGCATAATAACTAGTAGCTTCCAGCCATGTTCCCCATCTAGTTATTACTGGAGTGGGAGGCAGTGACAGAGATGGAAATTTTTCCCTTAAAAGAGCTACTCTCAATGGTGCTTTTCTGAAAATTTTTTAAAAGCTGATACAAGTCTATCAACTTCCGGAAAAGTGTCTCTGATATATTCACAGATTCTGTGGAGAGCATGTGCTACACAAGGAATATGCAGCATATTAGGATATGTTTTCTTCATTAGTCTGCCTGTTTTTAACATATGCGCAGCACTATCACTGACAAATAAAAGTATTTTTTCTTTGTACGTAGCGTCCGAATGAAGCATTTTTTGCATATTCTCCTTAATGGTTTCAGCAACTGTTTCCGCATCAACTCTATTTATAACACTTGTTGCTATTACATATGAGTTCTAGGGAATAGTTGGATGTAGTACACCAGCTACAACATTTACCACACAGCGTCCTAACATATCCACCGTTTCGTCGGCGCTTATCCATATGTATTGATTTAAAAGATGGCTTCTAATGCGTTCTACTGTTCTCGTATAGCACCTAGTAACATAATATTTGCGTAAAGTTGATTCATCAGGCACATTTCGACCAGTATATTTTTGAAGAAATATTTTTAAAAGGGGATTGCTAAGTTTATTTAATGGAATATTAGCCGCCATAAAAGTTTTACAGAGTTCAGATGTGTTTGCGATCCTAAGTGACGAATTTTTGACGATATTTTACGGATTTTGTAATAAATTTCGGAATCACTGACAATGGATATACAATCAGTATGACCGTCAATCCAACTCGCCATTGTTTTACAATGCCGTTCTCGACATTCTTCCATATCATGTCTGAAAAAGTAACTTAAACAATGCTCTAGATCTAAATAAATGAAAACTAAAAATGTGTGCGTAAGTTATTGAAACTGAACTAAATTCAATGCACACTCTTACGTCGAAATAATTGGTAGAAATAGATTCAATCAAACGATATTAAACAGGATCTATCACAAAAATTACGATGTAACTAACAGTTAAAACTATGAAAACAAGAAACTAACTCACAGCACTTTATTTATCTTACGAAATATAAACTAATAAATAAAATACATTATAAAAACCCCGCTTCAATTCTACGCTCATGAAAACACTTTAAAAAACACTATATTCTTCGAATACAATAGCTGGCTTTTCCATTGTTATCGCGGAGAGACCAGGTGTCCGAGTAAGTCAAACAAATACTTCATTGAATTACGCCGGGATGTACTGAGCGACGTTATACACAATTCCAATTGCCGATTGCGTTTTATGGAAATTGCGTCCGTTCTCTATTCATTACTGTCTACTGTATAGATTTTTTTTAATGGAATATTATATTAGATGTACTTAGTAAAAAATGTTTTTTTTTGTAATTGAGATACACTACCGTTCACGGAAGTTCGGGCAGATCAATTCTGACAGTTTGAGAGCATAATAAAACGCTTGGAAGTAACATATTCATAAAAAATAAGAGACATAGTGACTAATGTATGGTACAGAAATAGATAATTGATTGAAATATAAACGTTTTTCGTAAAAAAGAAAGCTTTAAACTTAGCAGACTATACTGGTTAATTGGTTAAAGATCCAACCTAACCCTGGAAAACAAAGTCCTTGTTTACAAAGTAATATTAAAACCTGTTTGGGGTTATGTAATACAGCTATGGGAAACTGCTTCCATATCAAACATTGAGATACTGGAAAGATTTCAGTCCAAAATACTCTGTATGATTACTAAGGCTCCTTGGTATGTCCCAAATAGCATCATAGCCGTTCACTTGGAAATAGAAACAGTGAAAGATAAAATCAAAACTTTCTCTGAAAAATACGCAAAAATATTAAGTAATCATCCCAATTCTCTGGTAAATACTTTAATGACTCGACCTATCAGAAGGCGTAGACTCAAGCTGTTCAACCCTACTGACCTGCTCACGAGATTTTAACTTTAATCTTCTAGATGCACCATAAATAATTTTCTTTCTTAATTACATTGTACAGGAACCTCTCAATAGACAGTGTCGTACATGTTAAATATTTCAAACACACAATTTATACGCCGTTCACGATTTGAAGACGACAACGTCATCAATAATGTCAAATAATCCATTGACAAAATCGATTTGTTTACATTTTAGATTAGGATAATAAACGTTTATATCAAACTTGCAGTATTTAGGTTATAAGTGCAATCTGTAATATGAAATTATAATAAAATACAAATACAATTTTACTTCTCTCACAGCTTATAAAGGCAGCATTATCGCATTCTGCTTCACAGTTTGCAATCGCGGATGCAACAAGTCGCTTATATTGACTGCAAAACACTTTTGGCATTTCAAATTAAGAGTAAACAAACACACGTAAAATATGACAGAACGATATGTGTCAACACTGGACATTCGCACCAACATACATATGCATTCCTAATGATGTTTATATATAAATATTATACTTTGTTTTTGTGATGGTGATTCCGAAAATACTGTTCATGACGTGAACGACGTATATTTATTGTACTTTTCTTGTACAGATTGTAAATAAATTTGGATGTTAAATAAAAAAAAAAGTTTTTGAATAGACAAAGAAAAAATCACGCGGGGCCAGAACTGGTGAATATGGAGGATGTGGCAGCAGTTCGTATCCTAATTCCACAAACTCTCGTTCGTAAAAAGTAGCTAGCTCAAATCTAAAAGTCGCTAAATAAGCATAAAATCCCCCAGATTTAATTTAATGCAGTAAGAAAAGTGAAACTGAATTTCTTAAGTTGAATGTATACTTATATTTTTTTTTAAACAGTAGAACATAAAATAATTAATATAAAATAAAATAATGTTTTTCTTTAAAACAAAATACATAATATATAATTTTTCTTAAAAATATAAAATGAAAATAGGTATTTTTAAAAATACATATACATATAATATATATTATTCTGCACAAGTTCAAACAAATCTTTCACTGAAAATCTACATCTGTTCATCTTCGGTCTTTCAAGAATTTAAGAATTTTAAGGCAATATGAAATTTAAAAAAGAGGCTTCTTCGATTATACGTAAGTAAAAACGATTATTTGTCTTTTAAAAGTATCTATAAATATGTAAAGGTACCAAAAAAGGCGCTAATTCCAAAAATTTTTTTTTTGTCACTAAACCGCTTTTAAAATCCCCCAGATTTAGCGACTTTACCCCAGAGTTGGCAACACTGGATAGAACAACACTTTTCTTTTGAACTGAACAAATGCTGCCGTTTTTCTTTTCAGTTCAGCATCGAAACGTGTCAGTACATCCACATAATATTGGCCACTTCTTGTACTTTTCTTCTGTATATAATCAATAAAGTTTACGCCTCAAACAATCGTAACCATAATCTAATTTACCAAAGGAAAGGTTTTTGCCTTCTTTGATAAACGTTCATTAGAATAAGTCTTTTTTTTTTGTTTTTGTTGTATAGCGATGTATCCAGATATAATCTACGTAACATATCGATGAAAAAAGTATATACCGAGTGTCTTTGAAATAAAAAGACAATGTCTTAAAAGTTGAAAGATTAAATTATATAGAATATATACCCAAAATATTTTCCCAAAATTCCCTCTAATCAGCGCGAGAAAAAAAACAAAAATATTTCCAAAAATTGTGTTACACTACTGAATATATCATAAATACTATCATACACGAAACTTAAAGGTGGCCCGCAATAACAAAATGAATAGTCTTGTTATTGTATATCTGTCTGTCGTTCTATTGTCGATTGTTACAATTTTTCGATTAAAGGTCATAGATTGGAACGTGGAATGTACGCAAAACATATATCTTGCATGTTCTTTAAACAGATGACTCAGATAAGTGAACCCTTGTCATAAGGAAACTTATCGCTTGTGTTTATAACCATTGTCGCCTTTGAATACAATGGGGTATTCTGATTCCGATATACGTATTTACATTACTCTAACAAAAAAAAAATATTCTCTATGTCACCTTTGAATACATGTACAAAGTTAGTATGATTTTTAAAATGGGTTTGTAAGTAAATCTAACATGCGACTTAATTTTAAATTACATATTTACTTGAATGTGTTAAAAAGCTGATTTTGTACGAGGTATTGACGTTAGGATACAGGATATTATACCTTTTATAACATCGACAGCTGTTAGTATGTAAACATACCGTGTGTAAATATGTACCTCTATATTTACATTCTGAATATCTTGAATTCATTGGCGGCACATATTTTTTTTTATATAATTTCGGGGTTCACATCGTAATTGACTCACAATATTTTAGATTTCTATTCTATATAAATACATCTTTTCATTTTTCATACGTTGTCTTTTTATTTCAAGGCCAGCTTGTATAATTTGAAATTGTTTATGGCATTACCTATCTCACGCACTTTCATTCCCCGATCGCTTCTACAATGAATAAAATTTCTCGAGAAGTTCTGTGCTCATATGCCCACTTTTGAAAGCAGTGAACAAATAATTTCATCAGAAGGAGCAAATTCATCATAATATTTATGTAACTTTTTTCCAGATTCTTTAACGGCCTTAATTAATAATAGTAATTTATGTCTTAGCATCTTCTAACAGATTAACGCCAATTACTAACGTCATTGGCAGGCATGGGCTATTATTATGCCCACCCGCAGGCTCGTGCCTACCTATAGAAAGAGTGCGTGACAAACACGCAGGCGGCTGATTTTAGGGGCGGCCAAAAGCCTTAAAAATGATTACAAGATTAAATTATTAGTAATTAACAGAAAAGTATAGTATATAGAAAAACATGTGCAAACTATGAAATATATAATATGTATTGCATATTTACATGTGATTTATAATAAGTGAAAATGTAGATATAACAGAATTAATTAGAAATTTTGCAGCTGTAAAAGCACGTAAACGTGATTTAATTATTTTTCGTATATTTATACCCAATTTTGCATTTTAGGAATTATTTAGTTTAAGGTCCTGTTCATGGTTCCTCAGAATATGATAATTTTTTTATATCTTGATAATACGTAAGGTACGTATATAATAAATCAAAAGAATAGCACTTTTTTTATTATTTTAATATAATAAAATTACTATTTGAAAATTGACCAAATAACCAGGAAATTTAAATCAAGAATAACTGCGATAGAAGATAACAATGGAGCAATAGTATGGAAAACAGATAAGGTAACTATAAAGATTAACACAATACTGCGAAGAACTGACAAGGGATCCTCGGAGACAATAACTATTAAGAAAATATGGCTGAGGAGCCAATCATAATAAAAAAGAGGGTGATAGAAGCCATAAAACATCGGAAACTGAACAAGGCATCTGGGCAAGATCGAATTACAACAGAGATAGTTCGTGTACTAGAAGACGACGGCCTTAAAATATTGCTAGACAACAAGGTATGGCCCACAAGAGAGGGGCCAAGCGATTGGACCAAATCCGCATTTATTCCTATGCACAAAAAAGGTTCAACAAAAAAATGCTTGAATATTACATAGTGATTGCCCTCATATCACATGCAAGCAAAATACTCTAAGAATAATAGATCAGCATCTGACTCAGATTATACAGCCGCAATTACCACCGGAGCAGGCAGGCTTTGAAAAGGAAGAGCCACGAGAGACCAAATTTTTAACATAAGACAGCTAATAGAGAAATCAAGAGAATTTAATGCTGTGCTTTATTAACTACAAGAAAGCCTTTGACTGTGTTCAGTGGCGAAGTCTGTGGGTGGTATTGAAAGAAATGGGAGTACCTAGCCACCTCATGAAGCTTATATCACAATGTGAAGCATGCGTAAAACTAAATACCAACATATCACAGCCATTTGAAATACGAAAAGGAATACAGGGGTGCATACTCTCTCCACGACTTTTTAACGCATATAGAGAATACGTTATGAGACTAGCACTAAATGACTTTCAAGGAGGAGTCTCAATTAAAGGGAGGAATCTTATAAATCTAAGATATGCGGATGATAATATTACATTAATAGCCAATAACATAGACGAGATGCAAACAATGCTAGAGCGGGTGTCGAGAGAAAGCACGAAATTAGGTCTAGAGATTAACTTGAACCAAACTCATGATCATTGACAGAGGAAACATACTTCCACAAACTAACCGATTAAATGTGGAATAAGTCAATGATTTTATATACCTTTCATCACTTATATGCTATCAGGGAGGATGTGAAAAAGAAATTAATAGACGTATACCAGTGGCGAACCTGAACAGGATATGGAAAGACCGGTATATTACGAGAAACACTAAAACCATGTTAATTAAATCCCTGATATTCTCGATTTTTCTGTATGGAGTTGAGTGGTTGGCAATCAGAGCCTCAGATAGGAAAAATATAGATGCATTTGAGATATGGTGCTGACGACATGTGCTACCGTGGACCGAAAAACGCACTAATGCATCTATACTGAATGAACTTAAGATTAAAAATAGACTATCTGTCGCAGAAGAATCCTGCAGTACTTTGGACAACACAACTAGACGAAAGGGGCATAACCTAGAAAAACTTGGTTGTCCAAGACAAGATTGAGGATAAACGACCAAGGGGCAGATCGCCAAGCAAGTGAATTGGTCAAATGAAAGAGATAACAGGCACACCATTAGCAGAAACTAAAGACCGTGAAACGTGGAAAGAAAAAGTGAACAACTGTACCTAGAAATGAGATCAGGATTTCTCAATCATCAGAACACGACAAAGAAGATAATAAAATGTATATCGATATAGATGTTATTATTTTTCGGGAGCGCACGCAGGCGATCGAACCCCTAAGCACGACACTGCCCACGCATATGAAGATGTTTAACTGTCGGCATTCACCTTAAACGAGAAGAAAAATCACGTAAACTTGACAGCCGAACCACGTATCTGATCCCGGTACCTCCGGCATAATAAGCGAATGCTTTATCACTAAGCTTTCGGCTGGTGTTAATACACGAATTTTTCTTTTCTATATTAACACAAAAAAACTAATAGTTTATTTTAAACTATAGTAAAAACTTATCTATCTGACAAATTTGGGGGAAATTTTGTCAGTAGGCTTCTAAAACGTATTAGACCATACATAAATACTCGAAAATGACATTAATAATAACAATAATAATTATAATTGCTAACATTTGAACATGTATGTAATTGCCATTTATTTTTAATTATAATTAACGTGCATGTGTTCAACAGGGCCAGTTTGATTTAATTTGACATAGATATATTATTATTTCCAAAACGCCAATGTCAAATTTATTTGATCTCTACTTACTAATATTTGTACTTAATGATTTTCAACGTCGTTGTGCTCCTCTCAATACTATAAACGACCTTTATTTTATATGACGTACAAATTACACCTATTACGGGCGGACCTTTTTTGACCAATTTTGGCAGAAATGTTTCACTACTAAACTACAATAAACGACCTTTATTTTATGGTTTAGCATTGCACATATTTAATCAAGTATATATCCAGGACATGACGTACAAATTACATCTCTTACGGGTGGATATTTTGGCCAAATTTGACAGAAATGTTGCAATCTTGAAGTATAAAAATTGATTAAAAATTTGAGAACATATATCAAGTGACAGTAGTGTCATTGACCATTTTTGAATTTGTCTACCTAAATTATGATATGTATTATAAAACGTTTTTGTACTATACTGTACTACTTCTTTGTTATGTTCAGTTTTTTTTAATTACCGTTATGCTTAGAGTTTAATACGAAAATTAACATCAATTAGCAAATTTTAAGGATTATTGCTCTAATAGAAGGCGGTTTGCCGTTCCTTGAAATTGCAATGTAAATTAAAATCGGTTCGTCGTTATGAGAATGGTCAGAAATGTTGACAAAGAGGTAATTAAAGGCAACGAAGAAGAACTGCTTGTCAAGATCGTTAGCTTCAAGATACAGGTTTTAAACTAACGGGTTATTGCTAATATTTCAAAATACTTTTAGAAACTTCATCTTGTATTACCACTCACATTTGAACAATGAAGACAACATTCACACTTATGCAGGAAAAGTCTCCAATAGTATATCAAATAGAGTTGTCTTAAGTGACGTATCTAGATTTCCTAATTGCATAACGATCGGTCAGGTGGTTAAACGGAGACATGGAGAAAGACGTCATCTTCAATTTTCTGTTGAAAGACTTGTTCACCAAACTGCTGGGGTTATGGTATGTGGTGCTATTAACTATGAGAATAGGTTTGTCTCCTGTGGTGTTCATTAGAAAAATGTATAAATCCTATCTTCTTATTTATTATGAGAGGCTGCAGGATCCGATTTTGTAACAAATCAATGCGCGTCCATATGTGGCAAGAATTGCTTTAAAATTATTTGAAGAGACATACGTTAATCTTGACATTGGACGTGGTCTCTCAGATCATGACATTAACCGACATTTCCTAATCAAATATTTACAGACATTTTGATCAAACACTTATGGAATATTATCGGTAGAAGGCTAAGCTATAAATTACGCCCACTACCGACCCTAGAACGAGGTACAAATAGCTTGTAATACGATACCACTAGAGGATATTGGCCAATTGTTAAAATCTATGACACAACGGTTAATAAATATATAAATAAGGGATAACAGTCCTTTACTTTTTTCCTCTTTCTAACGTTTACAATTTTTGATACCCTATATGTTCTCAAATAATTATCAAAATATAAATAAACGTTGCAGTGTTGAAATTTCTGTTTTACGCTGTACAGTTTATGATATATCCTGTGTGTTCTAGCCCATTTCTTTACAATCTTTCCCATTAGTGAATGTAATTTGCATTAATTTTAAACATTTTGCGTATTTTGTGTATTCGGTAAAATTACTTCTAACCCTATCAAATGATTTATAATCATTACGCTAATTATATTATTACCAAATCTGGATGGTGTAACAGAAAGTAATTTTCACTTATAATGATGTCTCTATTACTTATCAATTTTCTATATATACAGGGTGAGTTTTTTTGAATGTTTAGCATTGGGATCTCAGAAACTACTGGAGATAGAAAAACGCTTAAATGGGGAAAGATGCGCAGTTTTACGAGTTTGATTTAAAACTGCTTTTGTTTCTCCGATAACTTTCATGGCTTATTAGATATTCAAAGAAAACTAAATTTTACGATTTTCGTTAAACATGCTTAGCATCGTTAATGGTAATTTTAGAGAAAAAGTGTTCAGACAAAAGTTTTAGATAATTTTACGCCAAATAAAACTATGTAGCTAATATTTTTTTTTCGTTCACCATTATCGAGTTATGACACAAACTTGTGTTTTTTTAAATGGAAACCATAGTTGGTTTTGACATCATTAAAAAGATTATTTTTTTCTGATTACAATGATATAAGGTTTGATATGGTTGTTTTAAAAAATAAAGAGGATATAGACATTTCTATGATTGTTCACTTTATAAGATAAAAACTTAAAAAAAAAAATGTTTGGTGTTTTGTAATTCAAAAAACGAAAAATCTGAGTTACAATAGTGTTCGTTGGAGCAGTCGAGATAAATATACTAACATTGCTTTCACGTTGAGTCACAGAAGTGAGAGCTGTTAATTTTTACTTTTAAGTCAAGTTAATTGTCAAGCATTGACAATTAGCTATTAATTAATTTAATTGTAACTTAACTATAAGCGGTGCAAATGGCCGTTAATCATAAGTTTGCATTGGCTATGGAATTTTCTAACGTAGAAAAGCGTGATATGGTTGTTTAGTTTATTTTGAAAATTATTTTGATCGACGTCAGCCGTCGCTACCTACTTTTAAGAGATTATGGGATAATTTAGCAGATTATGGTTCGTTCGTTAAACCAAAATCAAAAAAAAGGGATGGATGAAGATAGAGAAATAAACATATTAGCAAGTGTCGCTCAGAATCCATCTACATCGACCCGAAAAATTTCAACAGAAATGGACTCCTCTCAACGCACTATTGTCAGAGTGTTGAAGAAGCATAAATTTCGTCCCTACAAATTATCAGTATCACAAACTTTACATGAAGGTGATAACATCAGACGAATAGCTTTTTGTAGATGGTTTAAAGATCAGTATCAAGACGATCCACACTTTTCAATGAAAATATTATGGACTGATGAATCTCGTTTCACAAATTGTGGAATGTTTAATAGGCACAATGAGCACATATGGTCTCAAACAGATCCACTTCACGTTGAACATAGGAGACCACAAATTAAATTTGGGTTTAATGTTTGGTGTGGTGTTATAGGATCAACTGTTCTTCCTCCTTTTATTTTTGATGGATCACAAACTGGCAATCGTTATCTTAATTTTTTACAACAAGATTTCGAGGAAATGTTAGGTAATTTAAATTTAAGAACCCGAGCAATGCTGCAATGGTTTCAACATGACGGACCGCCTCCGCACAATCAACTGAATGTTAGAAATATTTAAATTTGAACTTCCCTAATCAATGGATAGGACGAAATGCACCCTTTGAATGGCCGGCTAGATCCCCTGATTTATCAGTTTTGGATTTTTTCTTGTGGGGTGTACTAAAGGACACAGTATACAAAAGAACATATGAAACAATCGACGATTTAAGAGAAGCTGTCTTAGTTGCGTTTAATAACATCGATAGGTGTAAAGTCCGCAATGCTACAAATTCTGTTGTGAAGAGATGCAATTTGTGTATTAATAATAATGGAGATATCTTTGAACATTAATAATGTTGTGTGCCCTTAATAAAAGTTCTTATAGTTTTTATTTTATTACTACATAAGATTTCAAAATAAGTTTTCGTTTGGTTTGTATTTTATCAGTTCGAAATTCAATTGTTTTCCATAAAAATCATAAAAATGTCTATGTCCTCTTTATTTTTTAAAATAACCATATCAAACCTTATATCATTGTAATCAGCAAAAAATAAGCTTTTTAATGATGCCAAAACCAACTATGGTTTCCATTTAAAAAAACACAAGTTTGTGTCATAACTCGATAATGGTGAACGAAAAAAAAATATTAGCTACATAGTTTTATTTGACGTAAAATTATCTAAAACTTTTGTCTGAACACTTTTTCTCTAAAATTACTATTAACGATGCTAAGCATGTTTAAAGAAAATCGTAAAATTTAGTTTTCTTTGAATATCTAATAAGCCATGAAAGTTATCGGAGAAATAAAAGCAGTTTTAAATCAAACTCGTAAAACTGCGCATCTTTCCCCATTTAAGCGTTTTTCTATCTCCAGTAGTTTCTGAGATCCCAATGCTAAACATTCAAAAAACCCACCCTGTATATATATATATATATAAATATATAACTTCGTGACCTTGGTATGATATGGTAAACCTAATCAGTAGGCGATTAAAGGTCTGTATATTACTTCAAAATATATGTACATATTTAAAAAACTCTACATGTTTCGGCTGTGTACGCCTTTATCAAGAGAATACAAAATATGAATACATTCATATTTTGTATTCTCTTGATAAAGGCGTACACAGCCGAAACATGTAGAGTTTTTTAAATACATATATTTTGAAGTAATATACAGACCTTTAATCGCCTACTGATTAGGTTTAGTATATATATATATATATATATATATATATATATATATATATATATATAGATAATTATTTCGTGGCCTTTGTATGTTATGGTAAATTCAATTTGTTGGCGATTTAAGGTCTGGTTTTACTTCAAAGTGTATATACATATTTAAAACAATCCTACATGTTTCGGCAAATGATGCCTTTTTCAAGGAATATAAAATATAAATGACAGTATATTACCGTCATACTTATACATTTGTAGTTGCTATGGATAAAATTATTCAAAAATACATTCCAATTTAATAATAATAAATCATGCCTTAGTATTCTAAAATATATAGACAACAAAACACAGGGAAACACAAGACATGAGTTATTATTATGTATGCGCCCGTGGAGCGACTTAAGATGTTAAGCTGTCGGCATTCGCATTAAACGAGAAGGAAACAATATGTTTAAGGCGAATGCCGACAGCTAAATATGTTTCGATGCTCATACAGGGTGCATTCAAAATTGACTCATTTCAAATCTATTTTCAATTCATCTTGTTTAAAATTTTCAAAACATCGACATCGATGTACCAACCCTAGATGGTAATGAATCAATTGTAAGAACAATTTATTGTTTTTTTTTCACATTCCGGGAATTTCTTGGCAGCACCTCGTATATGTGACACCCTCTGCGTGTCTGGATAGCAATTTTTACACAAAGATGAACTTATATTGTATTCTACACACCCGATTAATAATATAATTGTATTATTAAACTTGTTTTTGTTTTAAAAAATTGTATTTAATCATTAATATTTTCGAATGCAATCAACTTTATATTAAAATTGCAGACCACTCAAAATAAGAATTTAATTGAAGGCACGGTATATAATTAATTGAAAGGTATGTAAGGAATTTTTCGTTTGAACAGTTCTTCAAACGCCTGACAACGAAATTAAATGAATCCGTTGTAATTTGTAAACTTAATCATTTTATATATTTATAGAAGCGTTTACATGTTTCATTAAGTATTTTTTCTCAAACTTGAAAAGATTCAATGTCTTTACCTGCATACTGTATATACGTAAATACTCATATTACTTTTTTAAATTTATTTTTACAGTTATTGACAAATTCCGTCTGTAAATTAATAAACCGTAAGTGATATATTACTTTGAATATACAAGGGAAACCTTATTTATGCACTTAATAAACTCAAAAAGGTTAGTAATCTGTGATACAAGAGATTGGATTGCTCAGTATTAACGTCATTTCGCGGTCAACAAACAATAAAAACCACTCTACTTAAAAGTCACGGACAGTCTAATTTATTGTAACGTGACTGAAATAAAACCGAAACCTTAAAACGTAATAATGAAATTAAAATATTAACAAGAGTAGTTTTATTGACGAGATAATTATTTTTAATCAATTTACTGTTTTAAATATGAAATCTAAATTAATTAGTAACTTAACTACTAATTTATTTGTTCGTATCGAAGCAGTATCAAAGTTATTCAAGGAATATTTGATTGATAATATCCGTATATTGTTTGCTATTTTACGCATTACGCGTTTGGTAATTTCACCAATAAATAGACGGACGTGAATCTTTCCGTTTTCAGTTGGCTTCTTATGTTGGAATCTGAAACGAACGGCGAGATTTCATTGCACAAAAACATTACATAATTTGAATATTTAAATAACACAAACTATATATGGGGAAGATCCGTATTACAATCGACGATGATGTAATTGTGTACTCGTTTTCGACTAACAGATTGGTTCGATTGTTAAGATATAGTAATTACTAATTAAACTTTATGTCATTTATGTGTTGAGCAAATATTTGTAATGAGAAAAAGTAATTGCTTGAGATGCGTCTGTTTCCTATTATTTCCATTTAAAATTTATGTTCTTGTCAATAAAATAAATAATGTTTCAGATTATCAAGGAATGCTTTTAATATTTAGTTTTTTTTTTTAAGAAAAAGGTTACAATATTGAATGTGAACTTTCAAAACACCTTTTATTATTATAATATTGTTTTTATATTTTCTGTAATATCTTTTCATTTTTTAAAGATTAATTTTATACACTTTGTGAAGTATATCTTTTCAGTTCGTACTGCCCAACTGTGAATCGCAAATTGTACTTTATCTCTTTCTAACACACATGAATACGCGCTGTAATACTACACACGTTTGTCATTTTAGGTTAAAACGTACCTCTTTGAAATATTATACGAGGGTCACCTTTTATATTTTTACAAAATCTCGGATGAAAGCAAATTTTTTGGGAACAAACTATTTTATTGTTTTTCTAAATATTCGCCATTATGATCTATACACTTTTGAATGCGTACGAACAAGACTTTATTCCAGAAAAAAGTCAACAATATAAAACTAATCAGATACTTAGGATATATTTTATTATGTGTTTGTCTTATAAATATAATCAGTTGTAAGTTTTTGTATTTGCATCTATTTTATTTATTCATCTTTTATTTTATATTTATTTTAAATTTAAGATTTGATTTTTATATTAAACATTTTCCATTTATCTCTAGGGTATATACAAATTATTTACTGTTTGTTATTAATACGAGGGAATATTGATATCTAGATAGCCTAGACCGGTTCCGTGGATAAAAAAAATATTGTGATCCATAGCAACGAAAAATAACATATTAGAAGTGTCAGTTTAAAGTATCATGTCAAAAAGTCAAACCAAAGTTGCGCAATAAAATTTGAAAAAAAGAATGTCGACCAAAATTGTGAAAATCGAAAATTTGGAGTATCGAGTCATCATCAAGTACCTGTATTTGAAGTTCATGACGTGATTTTGTCAGACCGTCGAATTGGGGTAAAACGAATATCTGAGGCACTTAATATTTCATATGAACGCATCCATCATATAGTTCACGTCGATTTGGACATTAATGCAGAGTTTTTAAGCCGTATTATTACTATGGATGAAACTTGGGTACATTTTTACGACCCAGAAACAAAGCAACAATCGACGGAATTGAGACACTCTGGTTCTCCAAGGCCTAAGAAGTTTCGCGTTCAAAAATCTGCTGGAAAAGTTCTTGCTTGAGTTTTTTTGGGATTGCCATGGAGTAATCATGATTTATTTCCTGGATAAGGGTAGAACAATAAATGGGAATTATTATTCGACGTTACTGACCAGTCTACTAGAAAAAATTATGGAGAGAAGATGCGGAAAGTTATCCAAAGGTGTTTTGTTTTTGCAGGACAATGCCTCTGCACACAAATCGCATGTTGCCATGCAAACAATTCGTGATTTAATGTTCGAATTACTCGAACACTCGCTATTTCACCAGATCCGGCTCCGTCCGACTATCATGTCTTTCCTCAATTGAAAAAAAGGTTGAACAGGTCATAAATTTTCTTCCAACTAAGAGATGATAGAAGCTGTGGAGGCTTGGTTTGCCTTGTTAAATGTTTCTTTTTGAAAGGTTTAGAGGCGTTGCAGGATCGCTGTATTAAGTGTATTAATTTAGGAGGAGATATGTGGAATAATAAAATATATTGACTTTCAAATTTTGTTTGCTTCTATAGTAGGCTAAGAATTTTTCAAGACATCCTCATAAAAGTAGTGTAAGACGTTTTTACTTATTAATGGACGTTACGATATGGACATACAAATAATAATAGTACTTATTAAATAAATTTATAATTACATAACTTTATATTTTGAAGAAATACAATTCTACTAGGAACCCGCTGTGATAAGTCATAACGGAATTAAGGAGCAGATTAATGGTGCTCAAGTACTTTCTGAAAATGGTAACGGAGTTCAGTCTTTTAATACAGGTAACAACCTACCCGTAACGGAGTTCGGGTCCACCGTTCTTTCCTACAGGCTTAGTTAAAAGTATGGAGACAGCGATTCATTGTCGGTGCTTCATTAAGACCGTCTACTTTGAATTTAGCGCCATTTCTTCCTGTCGGTCCTAAAGCGTTTTTGTTTGACAGCTGTCATGTGTGAACATTGAGGTTTAGTCGTGGAGAATTGCACGCACGCACAACACATACAAATTGTGAAAATCCACCTCCGAAATGGTCAGAGTTTTGCGAAGACGGTTCGAGAATGTCGTGGATTTTTCGGTCACCATAACGCACCTTCTCGCCTTACGGTAGTTCGATTAATAGAGAAATTTGAGGAGATTGGGTCAGTTCAAACCCAGAAGAGAGTGTTGAAGATGAAGAATGCTAAAGATGGCAACTTAGCTGTCGAAAGACGTTTTTAGAATTTATTGATTTATATTGCGGTTAAGGATTTTTCTTCTTTCTGCCTGTTTTCAAGATTTCAAGCCACAGTCTCCATCAATTCGGATGATTAACAGAAAATAATTAACAAAACTAAGCTACGAAGTAAAGACTTTATATTCTCCAGATATATCAATCGTTGCAAAATTTGAAGCGAACATTTTAATTCAAAGTAAGTAAATTTTTTTAGTAGAAATATTTAACAAAATAATTTGAAACATACTTGAGTGGGCAAAAACCTCACCAATTTTGTATAAAACAAAAGTATTTTTAAAATATTTATTATTTATTTATTTAAACAATCAGACATTACAGGACATCCAATCCCAAACCATGTCTACAATATATAAACATATAAATAGCCGCATATCACTTAAGATGTACAACATAAAAGAAACTCTAATTTACATCGAAGTCCATATTATTCACATACTTATATAATGCAATGAAACACACCCACATCAAAGGGCAAGCCATTCAGTTGGCTCATAACCGAATCTATCGGATTTCTGAGTCCATATGTCGTCCGATGGTAGCGCACTGAAAAAACATCGTTATTTCTTGTACTCGCTGCTGGTACTCTCACAAGCAACTCCGAACATTCTATGTGACCGTTGAACAACCAGAATCCAAGCTTGACGTATGCCTTTTTCCGCCTTGACTCTAGTGATTCAAAGTCCAACAGATGCAGTCGTTGTAAGTAATTATAGGAATTTTTATCGATATTTAGCTTATAGAGTACGTAATTTACCATGTTGCGTTGAATTCTCTCAATGCGCTCACGGTATGTAGCGGTGTATGGGTTCCATATAATGCAACAGTATTTCAAGATTGGCCGTAGCAGTGAACAGTACAATTTTATAAGCATTTCTAAAATCCCATGTCTGGCGCTTGATAAAATCACAGATCTTAATTGCTCTACATAAGATATCGTCTATGTGCAGGTGGTACCTCAGTTCGCAGTGTAGAGTAATTACCAAATCCCGAACCGACTGTACTCTCTCAAGAGGAGCATTATTCAACAAGTATTGTGCTACCGAAGGCCTACTCTTCTTTCTAGTATATCACTTCTCATTTTTTAGTGTTAATAGGCATGAGATTTCTAATAGACCACGAGCGGAAGGCATCTAGATCCGATTGGAGTGTAACACTGTCATTTAGAGAGCAAATGCGTAAGAAATAAGAGAAAACGACAGGAATGAAGACAAAACCTTATATCGTTTATAAATAACAAAAATAAAATAGAACCCCGTATGTATCAAGGACATCTCGAGACCTGGTGCCACTCACAACAACACTCTGAACACGGTCGGTTAAGTATGACCTTAACCATACTAGAACGTTTCCAATTATGCCGTATTTTTCCAGTTTCAGTAGTAGTAAGCAATGGTTAACCTGATCGAATGCTTTTCTAAAATCATTGTATACAGAATCCATCTGATAATCCTCTTCGATGTTCTCCAAAATATAGTTACAATATGTTAATAAGTTTGTCTCTGTACTACGACCGCGAACGAATCCATGTTGTTCTGGGGTAATTACTTCAGAATAAGATGCAAGTACTCTATCAGCTACCAAAGATTCAAGCACCTTGCCAATAACAGGCAAGTTACTGATAGGACGATAATTTCGAATGTCTGATCTATCAACCGATTTATACGTTGGAACAATAAATGAAGTTTTCCATTGTGAAGGAAAAATTCCACAATTTATTGATAAATTGTATAAAATAGACAGAGGTTATGCCAGGGAAAGACTACAGTATTTTAGAAAATATGCTGGTACAGAATCAGGGCTTAAAGATACTGAAGGTGTAAGAGAACTCAATTTATCAAAAACAAGGTCCGAATCTATAAGTATGTCTTTGACTGTGGCAGAATTATCGAAGTGCAATTTAGAATTGACCTGCGGTAATCAGCATAAACTAGCCGGTAATACTCGGCAAACCAATTGCCAATAACACCAGGATCAGCAGACGCTACCTCACCAAATATCATATTCTTAGGAGACCTCTTGTTTGCCTTTTGGAGTTAATGTAATGCCAAAATAACGACGAGTTAGAATTAAAGTTATTCTGAATGTCAGATATAAATCGCTTATTTGAAATACTGATCTTAAAAACATAAAACTATTATATGCATTTATGTTAGCCGAACTTCTCCGACATCTCTTTCAATAAGTCGTTTTGTTTCGGTCGAAAACTACGGGGGAAAATTTCCTGTTTTAACGAAATACTTCGGAACATACTGTTCAATACAATTATATAATATATTGTAGAGTATAGTCAGTGCGACCGAAACATTACACAGGTCTGCATAAAATTTGTGATGACGTGATTTTTGTTTGTTAAGCTCAGTTTTTATATAGCAATAACTAATTAAAATACAGTTGGTCTCTACCACCCACAGATTTCTTTTTGCACAAAAGAAAAATAAAAAAATATAAAAAAAATCTTATAATAGGCGTTTTAATACATTTTAAAATGAATGTACTACTTCAAATTCTAGGTATTAACCCAAAAATAATTTTCTGTTGTGGTTTTAAAGAAATTTGTTAAATAGGCTCTCATTACCTGATGTAAATCTTTTATTACATCTATTAATTTTGGACAAGATTTCCGGGAATTTTTACCTGCTAAATCCTATTTATTATGCTTTCACTTTATTAGTACTGCGAAGAAGGATTTCAAGTTTATCACTCCAAACAAAATGTATATTTTAATGTCATTTACTTCATTATAGCTCTGAGTGTCGATCAGTAAACAAGTAAAATTAATTTGTCTTTAGTGTTGTGCGTGGTATTTCATAAATAAACATTGCTTAATAATATGTCTAGCCGGTGTTGCAAAAACAAACCAGATGATTTCTGTTATATTTGTGGATATTTCGTCTTGAAAAAGTTTAAGAGACCAATTGGTGAATTTGTGAAAAATGCATATTATGCGTATTTCAAAATCAAATTAGGAGATCAAGATAAAGATTGGGCACCGCACGTGTAAGGTATGTGAAGAAGGTTTAAGACATTGGACCAAAGGGAATAGAAAAAGCCTTCCTTTTGGAATACCGATGGTTTGGAGAGAACCGCAAAACCATCATGAAGATTGCTACTTTTGTCTTTGTGATATTAAGGGGCATAATAGAAAAAGTTTGAAACATATTTTGTACCCAAACAATATTAAATCAGTTATCAGACCAGTTCCTCACAGTGATCATGTACCTATACCCCACAAAGTACCACAAGAAGATATTGAAACCTCTTCAACTTCCGGCTCCGTACAGATGGATAGTGATTTTGAACCATCAACCTCAGGTCAAAACCAACCTCAGCTATTTTCACAAGCCGAACTGAATGATTTAGTAAGAGATTTGGGACTTTCAAAAGATCTTTCTGAAGTACTTGGGTCTAGGTTGAAACAGAAAAATTTGCTTGCCGCAGAAACTACCTTCAGATCTTCCTTTAGCTGAATATGACAAAAAAACAAGCAAACGAAGTTTTTCTGAAAAACGAAAACGTTTTTTTTAAGAAGCATAAAGAATAAATAACTATTTCTAATAGTTTCTATGTGTATATTTTTGTATTTTTTTAAATAAAATATAAAATTAGCTTATAAATTAACTTGATTAATTATTAGAAAATAAAACACTTGGCTTAGTTTCACGACTTCTTTAATTAGATATACTAACAATTGTTTCGGCTATTAGGCCATTATCAATTGTTAGTATATCTAATTAAAGAAGTCGTGAAACTAAGCCAAGTGTTTTATTTTCTAATAATTAATCAAGTTATTACAAGAATGTTTCACCAAGAAATATCTGCGAAGTCAACCAATGAAATTATAAATTAAATAAATCGTGTTTTTTCTTATTTTTTGATTTTACTGATTTGAAAAATAACCTTACGTGATACAAAAAAAATTAAAGCAGATTTTAAATCAGCGCTACCCAATTACTAGAAAACAGTTAAAATTTTTAAATCAACATTCAAAGAGTTGAAAAATGCAGACCAATCACAGCTAAATAGATAATCGTTTATGAGTTCGTAAGGAACCTTTCTAAAATTATAAAATATTATTAAAAATTTGGTGTGAAGAACACAATACAAGTTCATTATTAATATTTTTGTGAACGTATCTTTCTCCAGAGACGCAGATACGAATTTGATCTTTCTACAGATCCATCAGTACGCCCTGCTGGAGAAGAATACATTTACAAAGAAGAACAACTTCGCTATTTCACAGAAATTATTAAGCCTGAGCGAAGAAGTACATTCAGTGCCGCATATTAGCAAGTCGCTCTGTCTACACCAGATTTTTAATAAAATTTTATATTATTAAAAATACTTTTGTAAAAATATTCAAGTTTACATTTGTTAGACAGTTTTAACGTAAAATAAATTTAAATTTTAATCATATTTATTGCCAATTATCTTATAAGACGCGTGGTATCGCATAATGTATATGTATGTATATTTGAATTAATTTGAAAATGAAACATCTCTGCAGATTTAATAGTCGTTAATTATGTTTTCCTATATGTCTATGTCTAAATATTTTTATGATTACCATATATCTAAAGAATGATTAATTCCCAATAACATACATACAAAAAGTACACTATGTATGTGCCTTCTATATATGTATACAATACTTAATTTAAAATTTACATTGACCTGTCAAGTAGGTATCGGAAAAACATCTACATACTTCTTGAAGATGCTACTTGTTAATTATCTTATTGGAAAGAACTCGTAGTTGTAAGGTCGTTATTGTCTTCTGAAATAGTGAAGTGTGAAGAAGCCATACACGTTTTATAGATAAATATTTATGTATGATTGCGTTATTTCTTTGTGTAATTTGTATCTTTACGTATGAAAAAAATATTTATAATTCAAATTACAAATATGCTGAAAATGATTTTGTAAAATTACGCAATATTGTCTATTAGAATCTACGTAATTAACCAATTAACATAATTGGAGTATTTTTGTGTTATAAGACGCAAAAACCTAGTGGTTTACTAACTGCATCATAATAAAGTTTTATTTTTATAATCGATATGCTAATAATATTAATTATTGAACTTATATTGACGCAAATCTCTTTGGGGTTTCTCCACTATACCTAAGACTTAATTTGAAAATTAGAAATTTTCATAAAACACCGCAAAATACATTTTGTATTGGCATTTAATATATTATTGGTATCGATATAATTAGTACTTACAGTTGCCATTATGCAAGCAAAAACTTCCGCATACGAATTGCAACATATTGTTTTATGTAGCATATATGACCTTCTAGCTTTTATCATCTTTACTGCAAGACTATTAATTATTGGTACTTATTGAATTGGTATTTATTTCAAAAAGTATTAAAATTGCGGAAGAGATTCTGCAGTACCCTGCATGTAATTACCAATCTTAAATTTATTTATAAAATCAAGGATCTGTTTCACCTATTCTACTAATGATTTATAATTAAAATATTTCTTTCTAGACTTCCTCAATTGGTTACTTGCAGTTATGAAACATATCATAATAGGATATCATAAAATACTTTACATAAAGTCTAATTGCGTCAATACTTCTATATTAAAAGATTTGCAATAAATAATAAGACGTTTTATTCTACGTCTTGTGCTCATTTCATTTCATAAGAATATTTCATTATGTGAAAATTATACACCCATAATTTCAGCTTATCATTTACTAAGATTAAATTAATTCTTATATTTTCTTACGTAGGCTGATTGTTTACTGTAGACAAAGTTTGAAGTACTTAAACAATCCTTGGTGAAGTTGATTTATAAAATTAATTTCATTCATTAAATAGCATTATTAGTTAGATTATTTAGCAATGACGACAATATTGGCAACTGAGGCAGTTTATTTTTAGATTCTGTTAATCACCATTTACAATCATTTACAATTATGAACTTATTTCATTTTTTTAACAAACTCTTTGTAAATTTGTATCAACTCACCGCTCACTCATTTGGTGGCAGTTATGTCGAAATTTGGATGTGTTTACTTAGTATTTTATTTATTTAAGAAAAAACACATAAACCTAATTTATTAGGTAAATCTCTGTCTTGTTGTTGAGATGACACTCTGGTTGAGAATGTTATTTTTTGTTTAGGTATGACTGTTCTGATGAGACTCTTGAGACGGGTGTCTCTTGTTGTTCTCGGTATTAAAAACGATTTATGACCATTTCGGACGTTCCCTTTTCGTGCGTTTCACAAAATTTTCCCGTTTAGTGCGTTAATTTGATATTTTACAGGAAATAGGGAAAAATAAAAAAATTAATGAGTTTTGTTGATTCAGCAGTTTAATTTTAAATTAAAAGAAATGTACGATAACCCTTGAAGACACATGCACAGTAGTGCATATATGTTATCAGAAAGTAGTACATGTATTAATAAATATAAAATAAAAGTACCTTTAACTCTATGTAGAAGTAACGTTTATCTAATTTCTCTATTATACAATACTTAATTAAATTTAAAAGTAAATCCATCTATATGCGCAAATCAATTGCATTTTCGCGAAGTAATGTGAATGAAATACAGTTGATTCCGCTTAATCGGGACACAAATGGGGAAAGTATTTCGTACCAATAATCCGGAGGTCCCAATAAATCAGAGACCATGAATAAACCAAAGAAAAGCATCTCAATGTGCATTGACTGGTTTACTTACAAACATATACTCGTACATTTAGTATTGTGGTCTTCAGTACTAAATACATACATAATAAACAATAAATACAATATGAACATGTACATAAAACAAAATCCGAATTACGGGGTTATGTATGTATACTTAGATATAGTACATATATGTAGGTACATATATGTACATATTATACAAAGCATATAAAGGCTGTTTCAATAAGAGCGCAAGATTTCAGTGTTCAATAAAACATGGTTTTCTGTAGCAAAGTATTGAAATATTTATTGATTTAGAAAATATACATTTGGGAATTATGTATGAAACAAAATATCTTGTAAATGGCCGCCACGGCTTTGCTGGCATATGCGTACCCTTTTGACGAAATTTTCAATAACGTTATTGAATACATGTGGTGGTATTTCATTGATACAGCGTCTAATTTCGGCTTTCAATGCTTCGATGGTTGCAGACTTATTGGCATAAACCTGTGACATCAGATAACCCCACAGCCAGAAGTCTAAAGGCGTTAAATCGCAAGAGCGTGGAGGCCAATTCTGGTCACCAAATCGGGAAATGACACGACCAGGAGCAAACTCGTGCAAGATCGTCAATGTTTCACGGGCGGTATGACATGTGGCACCGTCCTGCTGAAACCACATGTCGTCAAGATTAATAGCTTCCAAATGAGGCACAAGAAACTGTGTTATCATAGCACGATAACGTTCGCCATTCACCGTTACTGCATTATCTTCTTCGTTTTCGAAGAAAAACGGTCCAATTATTCCTCCAGACCATAATGCACACCATACAGTGACCCGTTGTGGATGCATTGCTTTCTGATGAATCATTCGTGGATTTTCTAAGCCCCAAATGCGACAGTTTTGCCTATTAACGAAGCCATCGAGGTGAAAATGGGCCTCATCACTGAAAATGATTTTGTTTGCAAAATCAGCAGGTTGCTCAAGGATCCAATTGGTGAATTCTCTTCGCTGTTCATGGTCTACTGGCAGAAGTTGTTGAGTCAGTTGGATTTTGTAGGCATGCAGCTGTAAATTTTTAGTGAGAATTCGCTGAAGAGTGCCTGTTGAAATGTCCAATTCTTGTGCCCGATGGCGAATTGACGTCTCTGGCCTTTCTGTCACACTCTCGCGAACTGCCGTGATGTTTTGTTCTGAACGACCTCTACGAGCTCGTATCGTGTTTCACATCACTAACCGAACCGGTACTTTCGAATTTTACGATTATTCGTTTAACAGTAGATGAATTAGGCACATTATTTCGACCGAACATTGGACGCACTTTACGAATAATGGCAATTAAACTTTCACCATTTTCATAATAATTTTTGACAATCAGGACGCGTTGTTCTACCGTGTAATGCTCCATGTTTACTAACTCCCATCTGTCAACTTTCGATCTGCCACGTCATAATCATGTGACATTATGACTGTCAAACATGGCGCGCAATTCAAATCTTGCGCTCTTATTGAAACACCCATTACATTATTAGGTATGTAAACAGCGAAAACAACCTAACAACCTAATAAAATTATCTTATTTAACAAGTAAGAGTCAAGAGTACTTTGATTTCTTGTCTTAATTGGCCCAGAAATAACAAGTCTCGCTTTCTTCTTCGCTGTCAGAATCAACATTTTCGGCTTCTACTAGGCGTTCTTTTTTTTTTTTATTGTTTTCTTCTTAATATCCCTCCAGTTGTCTGCAACGAAGTTTACGGCTTGCGGAATGTTGACTTTACTGCTTACATCTTTAGCTGTCGAATTTGATCCCAATAAATTTTCTTCAATTTTTTCTAAAATTGAATTTATTAGTTTAGTCCTGTACTTAGTTTTTAGGTTATTAATAATGCCCATGTCCAAGGGTTGAGTCAAGGATATTGTGTTTGGTGGCAGATATTCAAGGGTTATGCTCTTTATAGTGTCGGTGTATGGATGAGCAGCACAATTGTCTAGAATCAGAATTATGGATCTGGATTGGCAATTCTTTATCCCAACTTTTCAGCCAATCTATAAAAATTAACGACGTCATCCATGCATTCGAATTGGCATGATATTCGACGGACAATCTCTCGATATCCAATTCTGTAAAACAGCGAGGTCTTTTGCTTTTTCCAATAACAAGCAGTTTTTTCTTGTCATTCCCCGTCATGTTCGTACAGCATAAAACAGTTATTCTTTCCATTGCTTTCTTGGAACCTGCTAAATTGTCTTTTTAAAAACAAAGAGAACCATCTGGAGTTGCTCTATAATGCAACCCTTTTCCCTTTGTTTTCGTTCATAATTTCGGGAAGCCTTTCGAGTTTCTATCTATCATCAGACAAAACATCAACACTAGCTTTTTCCCCATGAACTTTTTTAAACTTGATGTCGTGTCATTTTTCCAACGAGAAAGCCACCTCTCGGTTGTCTTAAAATTTTCATGCTTCTGACCCAGCTTCTTTGCAAACTCTTCGGCTTTGCATTTTAACATAGGCCCGGACACACGAACACCTCTTTTAGTAACAATGCCAAACCATTTGCTGAGCACTTCGTCAACTTCAGCATCTCTTCCTTCTCGTTTACGTTTTTGCTGCACTCCACGCCCACTCGCACCTGCGATGCTAATTTGTTCACGGAGTTCCCTTTCATTTGCACGAATTCGCGCAATCGTAGTTTTCGGTACCCTTAAAATTTTAAATAATCTCCGATTCGTTGTGTTGGAATGCTCTTTAACAGTTCCATTTTTTGAACAACACTTAAATCTCTACGGGGCATTTTGAACGAACGAGCCCACACACAATTTGTATTATGTACAACTTGGAAGAGCGCACATTAAGAAATGAGTCGATTTTTGTCCCCTCGGTTTACATTTCGCTTCTCAGAGAATTAGGGAGTTCTCCTGATTATTCGATGTTTTGTCCCGATAATTTTGATTCCGTTTTATTAGAAATGTCTCAAAAAATCGGTTATCCCAATTATCCGAGTACCCAATTATCCGAGTACCCAATTAAGCGGAATCGACTGTAAATCCTTTTTATATTTTACGACGCTAATTATTAGAATTTTTTTAACCGAAAAAAAAATCGTCTTTTTTCGGTAAAAAATTCGAATAATTAGCGTCGTAAAATGTAGAAAGCATTTTTTCAAATCTATCTATAATTTGACAATATATTTCAGCTTGTCCAATGTGTCACTAAGATTTTGTCTAACGGGTGTTCAGAAACATTCGAGTCAAGTGGGCTCTGAACAAAAAATCGTATATGTATCTTTACTTAAGTATCTGATTTGTAATCATAAATGTCAACTGTTGTCTGTCAAAAATCAATCTATCTCAGACATGACTTCATATTTTCAAGGACTACTTTGACTTCGAATGTTTCTGAACACCCGTTATTTTGGATTACAGTACACTCGCCTAATTGTGACACGATTTCTACATGTTGAACAAAATTTTCAAAATCTTATTCGTTATAGTTTCTATAAGAACTTTGCCGTATCATCCTTACCAAGTAAGTATACCTGCATTCATCTGGACATTTAAAATGACCTCATTGTATTCGAAATGCCGAATTATATATATTTTTTTAAATTGTTGTAGGTGTCACATTTAGCCGACAAAATTACAAATGTGACACTTCTTAATTATAAATGTGACACACGGGTAAACTCTCATTGTTTCGCTATATATTCGCCAGTTTTAATAGTGACACACCTAAGGGGTCTAAATGTGACTTTGGGAAATAAAAAAATTGGTTTATTAGAACATTAAACAAACAACATAACATAAACGAAAACTAATATGCTTCATAAAAAAACATGAATAAAAAAGCATCAACCTCTTAACTATAAATAAAAACAATAAATTATCATAAAGAAATCTTGAAGATTACAAAACACATTTGTCAATTTTTTCGACGAAAGAAAATCTATCGCGCCTGTCTTTTCGAGGCGATGTTAAAATTGTGATTACCCGATCTGCAGATATTGTATCGATGTCTTCTATATCTGGCCACACAAAATATTCCTTCTTTCTTCTTAAAAATTTTATTCCGAGTGCATCATCAGTCTTGTTTAGGACTGTTCCTATATAGTAAACTTTTGATTTCTTTGTTGAATAGTCGACCACGACCCTTGAACCAGATTGTAAAACATCTTGAGGAAAAGGCGATTGAACCAAATTTCGTTCATCTATATCTCTCATCGAATAGATTGAAACATCAGAAGAAACAGGTGACTGTCCCATGTCTGGATCATCAACATCTGATTCTACTTCAACTAATGGACCCGTTGAAGAATTTGAATCATGGACTGAATAGTTGTCATCTGAACTATCTGTTTCTGCCACCTGCTTTCGCACTCTTTTTGTCTTTTGCACATTCAAAGCAGAGGACTTCAGCGATTCTAGATATTCTTCTCTCGTTAAAACCTCTGCTAGTTTAGTCGTCGCTTTAGACTTCTTCTGATTGGTTTGACCTTTTTTGGCAATATTTTGTAAAATCAACGACTCCAGGCTTACTGAACTTGAGGATGGACTTGGAAGTTGCGAAGCGGTAGCTATTGGACGAGCATCGCTCCTGTTCACTACAGACTGTTCCAAAACGGTATCATTGACATTATGTTCACTTTGACTGTTGCCGGTGAGTATTGCGCATGCCAACGGTCAGATAGCGGGGAATTCATTATAATGGCGCGGGTTTTTCAAATAATTATTAACAAGAGTGTCACATTTACCTGCCTGTCACAATTAGGCGAGTGCACTGTAGATAACTTTTAACCGCCTATCTAATTCACAATTTTTTTCCCCTTTTAGGAATACTTATGCACACACAATTTTGCAGGAAAACACTATTATAGTAGTGCATTTCTTCCTGAAGAACTTTCATTAATTCAAATATATTGGGATGTGCTTTTCCGATCCGTCTGTTGGGTCTGTTATGCCATCCTTCTACATAATTTGTTGTGAGATGACGTTCTCCATCGCAAGTCCATATTTGGCGAGAATTCTGAATCCATTGATCAACAAAATAATCGTTAAATTTAACAATGGCTTCATCGGTAGGAGAATTTTCCATTATACAGGGCCAATCATCTGTAACTTTATCTTCTGGCAGATGAGTTAATGCAGCACATTTCCTTATGTCGTTTCTTACTTCCTCGTTTTCCTTATACAAGTTTGTTCCTAAATCTTGAGTTTACGCCAAAGATCTTGATTAAAATGAAAGTTACATCCTTTGTTAACCGGAAAAACTTCTTCTAAAACATTAATTGCGCCAACTTCAAAATCAAAAATACATTTTTTTGGTAAAAAAATCTTAATTTTATTTTTTAATTAGAAGAAAAATCGTTTATACGTCGCCTCTTCTTTGTCGGGTAGCGGGACCTATACGGCAGGAATGATGTACTACCAATATCTCCGTGAATTGTATATAATTGGCAAAACAGTGAACTATAGCTTTTAAAAGTGCCATCGAATAGGAAGCAACTACAAGAATCCTATCTTCCATACCACCGTCAATTATGACATAGTCTTTCATAAACTAAGGGACCTCTATATCTTCTCGTTTTTTCGGAAGCAAGCTAATGCCTGGCGATTTGTGTCTCTCATTATACAATGATATAAACTGTGGAATATTTGTAACGAAATCCAAACCTCTGTCCTTAGCAACCATCATCTCTTGTCGATATATTTGAGATACTGGTGTCACTTCTTCTCTTGCTCTCTTTTTGGCTTTATATAAATACTTATCGACTTAATTTTTTTGCAATATCTGGAACACAGATATTGTTTCACTTACAACTTTTGATTTTACTTTATCACTAACAATCGCTCCTGAGCAATTTCTGTTATGCATATCCATCGAAGAATTAAGTTTTTGTTTTTTGCTTTTAAGTTGAATTTGTATCCAGATGACAGGATGACTGGTTTTCCACGTTTTGAATCACTTCCATCATAAACAAAAATTCACGAAAGCTTCTGAATAACGTAACTGCACTTACACGGTTTCCGAAGAACTAATTTATTTTAGTAATAGTGCAATATCTTATATCACCCCTATATTGGTGAAAGGGGAGAGAAACAAGCAATAGAAACAAATAATAATAAATTGATAGTTGATTAACCTCGGCGAGTTTATTGTAAACAACATTAATTCCTTATGCAATTAAAAGTAATTATAAATTCACAACAAATTGAATCTTAATCCGTAAGCGATTACTAAGTAAACAACTTTAATCCCTTAACAATAAATAAATATAAATTCAAACCGCTGTACCTTAATTCCTAGTCAAGTTTACTGTAAAGATAATTATAAATTTAAAATAAATTGATTCTTAATCCTTTAACAAGTTCAATAATTATCTCCTAATACAGGCTTAATGCTTTTATTGGTTTACTGTTATCTGCAAATTCTAGGCACAAAATGGTATTTAAGAAAAAGAAATATAGTTTGGAGGCCCGAAATGGGAATATTTCAGGTAACATTTTTCAAAGCCCGGAAGGAGAATGCACGAAACGTAAAGATAGCGCTAAAAACAATGCATATAGGTAAAAACCCACCACTACTCCAACAAACTATTGCGTTATTAAAAGCCCGTATTGGTTGTACGGCCAAATGACGACATAGTTAGGGAAAATTTCCAAGTGAACAATTCTTGGCATTGGTGGAGTCTTAACAATTTAATCTTAAAATATTTTTACTAATTAAGTATTGGTTGTAAATCTCAGTATACAGCTCGGAATAAATTCCATTGTTTAGTAATGGAATTTATTGGTACTTATTTAGCAAACATGAATTCAAGAATATTGAATTCGTTCACTAATGAAGCTAGTTAATAATACAAGCGGTCTAATTCGTGAAGTAATAAACTTGCAAATATAAAAGATGCCGCTTCTTAGAATATAGACAAAGTTTTACAATATAATTATCCTGTTTATACAGTGGTTTCAATTTGAAAATGAACGTTGAATATTGATAAAATTGGAAATGTTATATTTGAATTCTATATCCTAGATTTACTAATATTTAACATATACTGGGTATATTTTTTAACTCGAAACTTTCAAATATCTCGAAGAATGAGCAGTTCATGAAAAAATGTCCAGATTTAAAATTTAATAATTCAATGGAGCAAATACATTAATGTTAGAATTAGTCCCTCGCCCTCCCTCCGTGTAGGTAGGGCGAGGGTAACTTTAAAATCTTAAGTAAAAACCCGTATATTTTATTACAGATTCGAATTCTACTGGAAAACGTACGTAGGATTTCTCTGAAACATTTTCTTCAATTCATGATGAGGTGGCATGGTAATCGATGAAATTAATTTTTTTTTCAATTTCTCGCACTGAGAACCTACGCATACGATTCTGCAATTCGTTTCCTATAAAAAGAATACCACGAAAAATAATTTATCCAGAAATTACTATTAGCATAACCCAGGAACGGGCGTCTTTCTTCACATAGTTGGTAAACGCGATTTCCTTCGCTCATGACTGGAGAACGGGCATTCTTACCACATGACTATATTCTCCGAATACAATAGCTGGGTTGTTCATTTTTATCGGGTGGCCGAGTAAGTCAAACAAATACTTCATTGAATTACGCCGGGATGTACTGAGCGACGTTATACACAATTCCAATTGCCGATTGCGTTTTACGGAGTATATTCTCCGAATACAATAGCTGGGTTGTCCATTGTTATCGCTACGACCAGGTGGCCAAGTAAGTCAAACAAATACTTCATTGAATTACGCCGGGATGTACTGAGCGACGTTATACACAATTCCAATTGCCGATTGCGTTTTATGGAAATTGCATCCGTTCTCTACTCATGACTTATCGGAGTGCTTTCAAATAAAAAAAAAATATTTTTTTTCTTTTAATACCATTTCTTATATTGAAAATAATTTTTATAAAAATGTTTTTGTAAGTACTATGTATGTATTTAACGTTTGTGTTATTTCTTCCATTCGTATTTTTTCTAATTCCAAAAACACAACATAAACGTTAAGGCTGACCATACAATAACAAAAAGAATAGTTTTGTTACTGTTCATCTCACTTTAAGTTTCGTTCTGTTGTCGATCGTTTTTGGATCAAAGATAATAGATTGTACGTTAAATGCCGGTAGAGCACACATCTTACACGTTCTTTTAATATACCATCTTTAGAAGTTTCCTTGACTTTCGGTACCAGTTTATTGAACTCTTACCATAACAAAACTTAGACATAATGTTTAGAGAACGGACATTCTTACCACATGACTCGACGTAATTCAATGAAGTATTTGTTAGACCATCTGGGCATCTGGTCGACAGCGATTACAATGGACAACACACCTATTGTATTCGGAGGATATATTCCATTAAACGCAATCGGCAATTGGAAATGTTTATAAACATCGCTGAGTACATTCCGGCGTAATACAATGAAGTATTTGTGTTTGATTTCCTCGGCCACCTGATTTCGCCAGCGTTAACTATGGACAACGGCTATTGTATTGGGAGAACTTAGTCATGTGGTAAGAATGTCCGTTCTCTAATAATGTTATCGTTTTTATAAACAAACATTGCCCCTTTAAATACAATAGCCGCATTCTGAATCAATATTTATATTTTATGTTTCTTACTTCTCCTAGCAAAAAAAGCATTCTCGTAATACACATGAAATGATGTTGATTCTAAAACTCTACAAATTATTTTTGCTATTATTTTTAAAATGGGTTTGTAAATTAATATAACATACATTTTAATCTTTAATAATTCACCACGCATACAGGATGATTTTTTATGACGACAGCTGTTACGGTGTATGTGTAATATCAATAAAGGTACATGTTCATTATTTATGAATTCACAGGGGAGCAGGAAGTTTATAATTTTGAGGTTCGCATCGTAATTGAGTCACAATATTTTGGATTCATATTCTATATAATTACATCTTTCCATTTTTCTTAACTAGCGTTTTTATTTCAAGGAGATCCTGTATAATTTTATGTATAAATAAACAAAAAGGTTTTAAGTATATCAATACGTTATGCACGTATTACGCATTTGTTACAAATGAAACAGACATGCAATATACATATCTGTAACTGTACACATGGACAATACACCTCGTATTTTCAGCATTTACTTCTGCTTAAGACACGTGTTTCTGCCATCTATAGGCGTCATCAGTCAAGCTAGTGAAGCAATGTATACAAAATATAATACAAATACAAAATAATACAAATCTATTTAAAAAACAGATTTGTATCTGTGTATACTTTTAAGCTGAAATCGCCTACAAGACATAGCAAATTTCGTCTTATCAGGTGGCACTATATAATAAGTGACACCTGACGGACATAAGAGACTATGCCGAAAAAGGCAACCTTTCCCTTGACCAGCTAAGCTGGTACATAGGGGAAAAAATACGTATAGGTGTAGTCCATTGTACCCTATGTACCAGCTTAGCTGGTCAAGGGAAAGGTTGCCTTTTTCGACATAGTCTCTTTCGTCCGTCAGATGTCACTTATTATATAGTGCCACCTGATAAGACGAAATTTGCTATGTCTTGTAGGCGATTTCAGCTTAAAAGTATATACAGATGCAAATCTGTTTTTTAAATAGATTTGTATTATTTTGTATTTGTATTATATTTTGTATACATTGCTTCACTAGCTTGACTGATGACGCCTATAGATGGCAGAAACACGTTTCTTAAGCAGAAGTAAATTCTGAAAATACGAGGTGTATTGTCCATGTGTACAGTTACAGATATGTGTCTGTTTCATTTGTATAAATAAAGGTAATGTCGAACTAATTCTAACGAATTTTTCTAATAGTATATTTTCCCATCTTCTATTTCACTTTTATTCAAAATTGTTTGCTCGTTTCAGAGAATTCTGATAAATTTTCTAATTAAACTTAAATAATTACAAGATACAGCCGTTTATAATAGTGGCCTCAAATCGATATTTTTAATACTATGGTCACATGACGCATGACCAACAACCCAAATAATTATTCCATGAATTTACAAGAGCAATAAATGCAATTTATGAGTACGCGATTTCATGTAAATAAATGTTGTGGTGTTTACATTTCTTATTAATTTTTTTAAATTGTTCAATATAAAATTATAGACCTGAATAATAAGTTGCCTAAACAAATATTAGCTTATAAATGACCATAAAATTATATTTGGCCCATACAATTTAATATACCGTTTTGATGATTCGGCAAATATAACTTTATTACATATGCAAGTACCGTTGTTAAATAGATTTAATCTGCTATACAGACGTCAGCAAAAAAGTTGGCGGAATATGTGAGCATTCTTCTCCCCAATAAAAACAATCGCAAAAAATGCCTAATTGTAGTCTTTTAGCAGGAAATAGTATAACAGAATAAAGTTTTACGATTTACTATTATATTACTGTATAAAACTGTAAAATAGATAGTAAACCGTAACTGTCCAATCGCCGAAATGTGTTATTAGATTATAGCAGTGTTAATTAGTGTTAGGAAATATGCCAACCACTATTATTGTATCGAATTTATAGCAAAAGTTAATATCCGTTACTTACGGAACTAAAAGTTCAGACAACGGTTTTCGAAAAATTGATATTTGATAGGTTGAACACAATACAATTGACAGATCAAAAAAAAAGCCTACTAATTTCATGTGTTCATTGCTTTAAAGCAGTATTGAAATTTTTCCGTGAACAATTTAGAACTATGATTTGCATGACTCAGGGTGGGTTAACTCGAAAAAAATTGACTTTATTTATGGTGGGCGCATAAATCTTAGAGATGAATTTTGTAAAGGTCCATTACTCTCTGTTGCAACAAACAATGAAGCTGTAAGAGAAATCATACAGTTAGCACCAGGAACTGAAACCGAACCCGAACCTGAACCCAAACGGGTTCAGGTTCGCTGTTTATAAAGACTTTGAACTCGCACCCGTTGAACCCAAAAATTCAGCAAGGTTCGGGTTCAAAAATATAAAAAAATAGAGAAATATTTAATAGAAGAATAATAAAAAACATTACATTTCTTGCATGCAAAAAAAAAATTAAAAACAAAATCAAAATAAAATAACGACTATTTGTAGCGAACAAGTAACCAGTAACCTTCACACAAACTAGACTAAAATGGGAAATCCCCTTTTTCTGTTTGAGCTATGTACAAACATAATATTTGTGTTAAACAAATCAGTAGGCAAACATTTTCTTGTAACCAATGCAAATAGTAGCGACGCAAACCGTGTATTAGTATATTTTAACTTTCTTAAAGTAAACGTAGGTTGTTAAAATCAACTCTTAAATTGTTTTTAGTAAAGTGAGTGCTCACATTCAAATTTAAAAATTTATATAAATTTTTTGATTTTTCTAACCCAGAGATGTCTACGAAATTTACGAAAAATTTATTTGTTTATGATGCAGGAAGAGATGTATCTATATGCTCTGAATGCAAATATGAAATGAAAGGTAAACATACGGCAAATCTTGGGCGGCATATACAACGGAAGCATCCTGAACTATTCAAGAAAGAAAACTCAAAATGAATCGTCAACATCTAAATTGAGTCAGATCACCAATAAAAGAGCAAGAGCGGAGGAAAATACCCTTGAACAGTATTTAAATATTATCAAGATAAAAACCTGCAAACAAAGTTTCATGATTCATGCGTAAAATTAGTAACCGTTAATGGCCGTCCTTTCACAATCTTCGAAGATTCTGGCATGAAAGAAATAATCGATCCGATTATGAATGCACTAAAAGTATCAGTAAATAGTCATAATATAAGTGATCTTGCAACGGAAGCAACGGAAATAAAAAACAAAATTAAATTGGAAATATCCAAAAAAATTATTTCAATTAAAATTGATTCTGCTTCTCGTCTTGGTAGATGTATTGTAGGGATAAATATTCAATATATTTTTGACGGAAAAATAAAACTACGAACTTTGGACATGCATGAGGCTCAAAATCGTCAGACAGGAGCCTACATAAAAAATCTTATCATCAGCGTTCTTGATTGTTACGACATAAAACTGCAGCAAGTATATTCAATTACATCAGATAACGGAAAAAATATGATCAAAGCTGCTGAATTATTAGAAGACGAGTATGAAAACTTTGACATGGAAGATGAATTTGATGCAGCTGAAGCAAATGGGCTTTCTTATATTGAACTGGAAGGAGCAGAAATATTAGCACATTCACACCCAAATATTATTCATTTCAGATGTATTGCTCATAGTTTACAGTTGGCAGTGCTCGACACAATATCTAGTCCTCCTTTTAAGAAAATTCTTGATCAATGCAGAGCCATTTGCAAAAAATTGCGAACACCAAATATTTCTTCTTTAGCTAAGAAGCTAAACTTGAAAAAAGTCGTACTAGACTGTCAAACTAGATGGAATTCCAGTTATGACATGATTCAAGCCTTATTGGAATACAGAAGTTTTTGCTCGGAATTGCTGGATGCTGAATTAACTATGACTGATAGTACTTGGAATATTTGTGAAGAATTCGTAGAAGCTTTTGCACCTGTTAAAAAAATAATGCTGAAACTACAAGAAGAACAGATGAATTTAGGCGATTTTTATAAAATCTGGCTTACTTTTAAATTGGAGCTAACAAAAGATAACAAAACAAAATCATTTTCAAAAGAATTATATTTAAATATTATAAAAAGAGAAAACAACTTTATTAACAATCCACTTTTGATTGCAGCAGTATATCTAGATAGCACAAAATAATTTGAAACATACATGAGTGGGTAAAAACCACACAAATTTGTATAATACAAAAGTATTTTTAATAATATAAAATATTATCAAAAATGGGGTGTGAAGAACACAATTTTTAAGATATGGTTGTTACCGTCTATAGAAACATGTTGCTTAGTTCGGCAGTTATTATGTAGACAGCGCTGAATATTCTTTCACGCTCTGTCTTAATAATATCTGGTTGATAGCAAGGTAGTTATGTTTGGTTGAATGTATCTCTTCTCCAGCAGGGGCGTACCGACGATCCTGTAGAAAGGTGAAATACGTATCTGCGTCTCTGGAGAGGAGATACATTCACAAATATATAACTTGTATTGTGTTCTTCACACCCCATTTTTAATAATATTTTATATTATTAAAAATACTTTTGTATCTAGATAGCAGATTTAAGGTCATTCTAAGTCCCGAAGATGTTGAAAATACTAAAAAACATATTTTGAAAAGAGGAAAAGAGAATTTTGTGAGAGAATCAATATCTTTTTCTTCAGAAGATTATGAAGATATGCTCGAACAAGTTCTAAAAAAGAAGGAAAGGTTTTATAAATCAAATTCTTCAAATGTAAATGTCACCGCTTCGATTGATGATTTAGTTAAAAATGAATTTGATATATATGAAAAATATCCAAGACTGGGAAAAGAAAAAAACATTTTACTATTTTGGGAGCAACATAAAACGGAAACGCCATTATTGTATCAAGCGGCTCAGATTATATTCGCAGTAGCTGCTACGCAAGTAAGCGTCGAGAGGGCCTTTTCAGCCTTGAAATTCATTTTATCCCCACAAAGAACAAATTTAAAAGAAAACTTGAAAAATATATTAATTGTAAAATTAAACGGAAATTTCTTTGAAAAAAAATTTTAAATTTTCTACTAATTAAACACATGTAGTTTTTTAAAACTTTGAACCCGAACCCTGAACCGAACCCGAACCTGAACTTTTTATTTTGATTAACCCGAACTCGAACCTGAACCCATTTTTTTCATGCTTCAGTCCCTGGTTAGCACCGACATGTGACATACGGTGAGATTAAGCCTTTGATATTCATTCACACGAAAGGAATACATGATATATTGCTAAAATATTTTGAAAAATGCAACAGTGTTTTTAATATAGAATATTATTAAAAATCTGATGTGAAGAGCACAATACAAGTTCATTATTAATATTTTTGTGAACGTATCCTTCTCCAGAGATGCAGATATGTATTTCATCTTTCTACAGATTCGTCAGTGCGTCCCTGCTGGAGAAGGATACATTCACTAAAATAAACAACTTCGCTATCTCACAGAAATTATTAAGACCAAGCGTAGAAGTACTTTCAGCGCTACATATTAACAAACAGCCGAAACAACTAGCTCTGTCTACATAACAACTGTAGAACTAACAAAGTGTTTCCATCAGATAGCACCGCCGTATCACCGGAAACTATATTATTGTGTCTTCACTACTTTTTACGGATCAATAGCATGCGTATATAACAGAATAATTTGAAACATACTTGAGTAAGAAAAAACCTCGCCAATTTTGTATAATACAAAATTCATCGATGACTTCTGACAAACAAATTGTTGTACGAGGGTTGTCTTTTATATTTTGCATATAGAGTTGGAATAAAACAGTAGATAGCTTTTAAAGACTTTATTGTTTTCGAAGTATTCTCCACGATGATTAATGCACTTTTGCATGCTCTCGAACCAACTCTAGAAGCAGTTATTCCACTCGTTTGTTGGTACTGTTAAAATTGCGTTTTTGAATGCATCGACTAATCCTTCTGGCGACTAGAACCTTTGACCACGCAACCCATCCTTGATTTTCAGATAGGTAAATGAATAGTTTGGACTTAGGTCGAGACTGTGCGGAGGATGGTCTAACAATTCGACGTTTTGTTGCGTTATTAGTTCAATTGTCTTGCGAGCTGTGTGCAAATTTGCATTGTCTTGGTTGAGGATAATTCGTCGTTGTGGGTTGGTTTCTCGGAGTTCAGCGATGATTTGCGGTAAACAAATAGTTGTATACCAGTATATCTGCAGTAACAGTTCTTTGGTCTTGTAGAGAAATTGTTGCAACACGACCTGCTTTCGAGACAAATGTCGTGGTCATATTTTTAGAGACACTTCGACATCAGATGAATTTTGTCGGCTTTTCATCACCTTGGAACACCCAAACAGAAGACTGGCGTTTATTTTCTGGCTCGTATGAGTAAATCCAAAATTGATCACCAGTCACGATGTTGTACACGTTTTTGGAGTTTCCTGCGTTGAAGCGGTATAGAGTTTTTTGACACCAATTCACCCTATCTGTTTTCTGTTCTTCGGTCAGCAGATACGGTATCCAACGGGAAACTAATTTTTTTACACACAATTCTTCATGCAAAATTTTTTTAATTGTGGTCTTTGAAATCCCCAATGATGCCTCAATTTCACGTTATGTCATGTGTCGATCTTCGTTGATGTGCTTGCTCACATCGAAGTTTTCCTGAGTGACTGTCATTTTTGGTGCACCTGTTCTTGGATCGTCGCTAAAACTAATCCGTCCACGTTTGAATTCTCGATACCAACGAGAAATTGTGGACTTATGTGGTGCTTCATTACCAAAAACAGAAACCAACTCGGCGAAGTATCCTTGTTGCGATATTTGTCTTCGCAAATTATTAACAATTTTCGCGTAATATTTTGTATAATTTTCGCAGTATTTATATTAAAATGTTTAAAACACAAAATTGCTTCTTTTTATACTTGAACTCTTATCATAGTAAATCTAATTAGTCGATGATGCTTAACTGTGAATTTGCGTAAATACGAGTGTAGAATTCGGTATGTAAAAGCAAAAAGTTTTTATATTTATTACATTGTTAAGGATGTTGTTGTATATATGTAGTTAATATCATAATATATACACGTACGTATATACACGTAAATACGTCAAAAAAATTGCGTTCATCCGTAAGATTTAATAAAACAGTACGTTTAGTTTGTATGTTATTATGCTAATAAAATACGTGTATTATGGGCAATGAACTTTAAATTAACTTTAGAATATTTTTAAAATATTTTATGAATAATTAATAGTATTATATTTGAATATGTTTCGGATGGTCATGTCTGTTTATCTAGATGTTACGTAAATAGTTTATTTTTTTTTAAATTAAAACGGTGCCTTTTAAAATATTCGTATTTATTTGACGACTTGTAGAATTCCCAATTTGCGCAAACTTGAAGTTATACATTTTCAAATATTTATTTAAATGTACAGTTGTGTTCAAATAAATCTAGAACAACTCTTGTAACGTAACTCTTAATTCCACTTGTTCAAATAAATCTGAGACAGCTTTTTGGGTATGTTATGTGTGTGGCTTTCAACATGTTAGTTGTAACTAGATTGCATTAAAATTTTTGTCATGTAATTAATTAAAGAACGCCCTACAGCTTCGTTATTTGTCAGTTCTTCCCATGCTGCTTCAATTCATTGTCGCAGTGCTGCCACACTTTGTGGTTGAGCATTTCGTTTGTCTTAAATCTTAACCAAAAGCCTCCAAAGGCCTCGATGTTATATGTTATAAAGTAGTCATTTATAATTTTATCAATATGGAGTGGACAATTGTCTTTCTGGAATATAAGATCGGGATTTGTATGTTGGGTAGTTGGAAGCATGATACGAGGGGTTATAGCCTAGACCGGTTCCATGGATAAAAAAAATAATGCGATACCATAGCAACGAAAAATAACATATTAGAAGTGTCAGTGTAAAGTATCACGTCAAAAAGTCAAAACAAAGTTGCGCAATAAAATTTCAAAAAATTGCAATGTAGGCCGAAATTGTGAAAATCTAAAAATTGGAGTATCGAGCCATCATCAAGTACCCGTGAAAAATTGGATTGGAAGCTTCAAAACGGGTAAATGATGAACACCGATCGAGAAGGCCAGTTTCTGTGTCCGTCCCCGAAAATGTTGATGCAGTTCATGGCATGATTTTGTCAGAGCGTCGAAGTAAATTGTAAATGTGACTTCGGAAAACAAAGGTATCCTTCAAACTTTAAATTTGTCATTTTAGAAGCTTGACATGTCAAACAGAAAATGTTCTTAAATAGTAAAAACTATGGAAAAAATAGAAATTGAAAGCAATGTAAGTTAATTCATAGACAAAAAAAATGTCAAGGGTTCAAGTCAGTAATTTCTGACACAGCATTCGGTACACGCTTTATTAGCGCATTGCTGACAAACGGGACGGGCACTTTCGACAAAGATATTTGGTCTTTCTCTTTAGTTTTGCACACAAGAAACAGTACTTTCTTTTTTCTAGTGTTTCTGCAGGTGTTGGTTCTGGCTCGATGTTCAATATTTTTCTGATACTGTTACGAATCTCTAATTAAATTTTTACGTTGTCGACTCTTCTTTCCATATGGGGTTTCACTAATTTGCTTGCCAAATCTTTCATAAATGTAAAGCGTTGTAATTAACAATTATTCTTGTACATGTTGTACATGATAAAAGAGTTGACTGTACTCATATCCAATATCTGGAAAAATATTGCCATCGGCCAGCGTCTAGTTCTTCTGCTTGAACTATATACGGCGCACTTTTCATCAAGAGAGTCAACTCCTCCCTTTGTACTGTTGTAATGAAAATCATTTCGAGTTTATCATAATTGTTATTTGACTTACAATGATGCATCGATGAAATAAGTAGTACCACTTTGCGTTTCTTCGGAACGTATAATAGAAGAGTCATATCTCTTGTAAAACCATACGAAGAAGATTTTATTTGTCTTGTGATGTTGGGTAAAAATTGGGATGGAATTTCTCTTTTGTTCTTTCGTAATGTGCCTGTATACGTTAAATTTCTAGCTTTTAACTCACCCACTAATTGAATTGAGCTAAACCAATTGTCAGCTGTAATATTTCGGTTTGAACCTTTCAAAGGCTTAGCCAACGTTAGCACACTTTGCATGGGTTTACTGAGTTTCCTTTCTTCTTGTGACAAAGTTAAACCATCAGAATCTTTACGACAATATATGTATCCATTATGTACATATCTGTGAGCATCATGATTTTGATACCATATTTAACTGGTTTTGCTGGCATATAGACTTTAAATCGACACCTTCCATGAAAGCCAACTAACATTTCATCAACGCAAGCGTATTCACCTATTGTGAACGTTGCCTGTGAGATTTTTATAAATTTGTTAAACAGCTCGCTAATTGCCGCAGCAGGGTCACTTACTTGCCGCAAAGCTCTATCCTCTGGATTGTCAAATCGAAGACAAGATAACAGCCCAGAAAATCGTTTCTGGCTCATAACTAATCTAAAAATATCTCTTCCCGTAACATCAGTAGAAAATATTGAGGCAATATCTTCAGTGTTAGACTCGAAAAGGGCTGTATATATAAGGAGCCCCATGAACACTTTCATTTCGATATCATCAACTGGTTTGAGTTCCGGTTTGTCCGCTCTTTTATATTTTTGGCGTACTATGTTTAATTTTACATTAGTCCATTGCACAGTAAGTGAAATCATTGTGTCATCAAACAGGAGATTCCAGACCTTTTCAGTGTTCCGATGTTCATCTATCATTGCAGGAAGGAGCTCTTAGTCCTGGTAGATGTGACACGATGTTATGAAGTGGTGTTCGGGTATTTCTTGTTGGTTCCTGACTGGACCATTTATATTTATTTTTTCCATAGTAGTATCGCGTTCTCGAAATATCTTCTACATCGGTTGATCGTGTTTGATCTACTTCTATGCTTGCTTCCGGTTCGATATCATTGTAGGTATATCTTCTGTATCCGATACCGATTGTTCTGATTCTGGGTCATGATCGGAAACCTCAAAAATGTCATCTTCTATCATTTGTTATCAGAAGCACTTGCAAGTTCGTAAAACCACTCCTGCAGTGTAGTTTCAAAATCTTTGCTCCAAATTTAACTCGTTTTGAAGTTGAAGGCAATTGATCTGTTGTGAAAATCCTAAAAAGTCACGCAAAATTCGATTGTTAAAAACTATTAAAATTGTGAAAAAAGTTACACTTACAGTGACATGGAGTCTGAGAGACTCCGCCTGAACTTTACAAGCATACACCTACACAACAGCAAGCCAAACAGGACTGACATGTGCACTGCACATTACTTGAGTCATGAAATGAAGGTACATAGAATCTGGTGGAGGTTAAATCGGAATTTGTTAAAATACAAAACAAACAAACTTTGCAGGAGTCTGGTAGACTCCACGTCACCAGTTACGAGTTAAGAGTATATATGTCGTGATTTTTATGGAGAATTGTACAAATAAAATAAAGATTCAATTTTAACGATCCAGCAAATTTAAATCCTAAATTAGTGTGTTCGGATAGTGCTGCTGATTCAATAGCCGAATTTAAAATTTATTTTCTCAACTTAATTAATATGTTGAATATTTTAATGATGAAAGCTTCCATTGAGCAGTTGTGATGAAGCAAAAAAAAATTACAGCGGATCCTTTTCATGAATTTTGAGGACAGATATTTATCGAACAAAATGTATTAAATGCACTAATGCATACAAATTTAAAAAAAATGGTATCAGGATTTTTATCACACTACCACATTCTTCTGCAGCTGCAGAAAGGCTATTTTCGCAACTCAATTTAATAAAATCAAAATTAAGGAATCGTTTCAATATAGAAACTTATAATGCTTTAATTTTTACTAAACAATTATTGGGTGAAAAAAATTGTTATAATTTTGATCCATGCAATACTTTATTCGATTATAATATAAGTGAAGATGAAAACTTGCAATTTTCGGAAGATTTGTCATTTTAAGGGACACATTTTTTTTCATACTTCATCACCAGAGAGCGGACTGAAGGGATTGAATGATCAATTGCCCCGATAAAACGATAGTATCGTTTGAATATACTAATTAGTCAATGTAATGGAAATGAAATTTGACCGATTTTCGCCCCATAATGTGCTGCTCTCTAGTGACAAATGGATTATTTACAATATAAAAGAAGCTGATTCCTTGCATAAATCTACCAAATTAGTTAAAATAATTATTAAAATTAAATTTAATCTGATATAAAATTTATGTTAATATTTAGGTAGTTTCAAATGACATTTTCTAATTTAATTATCTAATTAAATATGTTTTAATTTTAAACGAGAAATACATTGACGCCAAATTTCAATTGTGTCGTAAAATATAACTGACAAGCAATCTCACTTTCATGCTTGCCACTATTTACTATTTACATATTGGATAGTCATCCTTTCATAGGGAAAACGAATATGTAAATTATACGTATATATATATAACAAGTGTTCATTTGAAAAGGCAATCTAGGTTACTTTGAAATTTTGATAGAATAAGACGCATATATATTAGTATGTGTTTGTTGTTCCGTAAACGTAAAGACAAATGACATTTGATAATGTCAATCACAAATATCAATTAGTGCATAAAATAATCGTGCGTCGATTCTGGTTTAAATAAATTGCTTCTCAGTTTTAAAATGGCTTTCACTTTAGAACATAAATTTTTTTTAGTCCAGGCTTATTTTCGAAGTGGTAATAAAATCGATGGTTTATGGGTTTATTCAGTTCAAGATTGCATGGTAGAATTTCAAGTTGAGTTTCCACATTTTGTAATAGATTATATACAATTTAAGAATACTTTGGATAGAACTTTAAAACTTTTTTCTGAAACTGGTAGTCTCTTAAGAAAATCAGGCAGCGGAGCAGTTAAGAAACGTACACCTCAAGTTGTCAATCGTGTTGAAGAAATAATGGAAAATGAACCACAATCATCTGTTCGACATTTGAGTCAACAAATAAACCTTTCTGTTAGTACAAATCACAAGTTACCGTGTCATACATACCGTGTCACAGCAGTACAAGAATTGTCAGAAATTGATTACCTACGTAGACTACAGTTTTGTAATTGGTTTGTAAATATGAACAATAATGGAGAACTTTCGCAAAGAGTCATCTTTACTGATGAAGCATGGTTTTATAAAACGGGATACCTAAATTCACAAAATACAAGAATTTGGAGTAGTGAAAATCTACATGTAATTAATAAAGAATCGCTACATCCAGAGAAAATTGGTGTTTGGGCAGCGATAAGCCAGAGGCGAATCATTGGACCAATATTTTTTCAGAAAACGTTAACTGCTCAAAGGTACCGTACGGTTTACAACCATTTGTCAATCAGTTGCATGATGATGAACTTCAAAATGCATATTTCCAACATGACGGAGCACCTTGTCACTGTACTGCAGAATCTTTGGATTATTTAAGAGAACTTTTTGATGAGCGTATAATTAGTCGAAATACTGAAATTGTCTGGCCTGCACGTTCATGCGATTTAACACCTTGCGACTCTTTTTGTCGCCTTATCTAAAAAATAACATATTTCGAATACCTATATTGAATTTGAATGATATGCTACAGAGAATCGAACAGTAATGCATGGAAATTAATAACAATCCAGTAATGTTGCAGAATATCATCAGAAATTTTGAACGGAGGATTTTAATGTGCATTGATCTTGAAGGACAACATTTTCAACATTTGTTATAGTTTTCAATAAATAGCTATTATTTGTTATTTATTTGTATGTACGAAACTGTCAAAATATACGACTTCGTAGGTTAAGTAGTAAATTTTAATTTACCTTCAAAATGTTCTCAGTAAATCACATGCTAGTAGATTGACTTTTCAAATGAACACATATATATGGTGTATATGTATGTATCTGCTGATTCAACAATATCCTGAAATTCTTATCAGGTTAAATAAAATGCACATTTTTAAACAATTATATTCTAAAGGTAGATGTTATTCATATTTATAAAAATATAAGTTTTTTAAATATAGCTGTATACATGTATGAATGCAAAACTATTTTATTAGTTATTGAGTTATTGTTATTATACTTGACAAAAATATCGATGCCCGAAAAAAGAGTAGGTATAAGAATATTGTAATAGCTGTACTGATTATAAATGTGAGGTAGACAAAAATAATAAACCATGGAATATTCATAATTTAAAAGTTTCAATAGCAAATACTTTGTATTTTTCAATAAATCTCAAGACAGTTGTTAAATCTCTATTCTATTTTTAATTAAAAAAATGAACGCTTGCATACATGTAGGTATGTGGGTGGCACTTACTTTGTGTAAAATGTTTATTGATTTTGTAAAATTGCAAGTTTTGTATTTCTTTTTGTTTGAGGCATTTTGTAACTACTTGAAACAAATTTACACTGTTTCTATATTTGCGTCCTTATTAGTAAGTCTAGAATATACTTCCTATGGTCCTCACATGTATTGTTCGTATTAAACCAATCAGGTGTTTGCATTAAGTTTTTTTTAATATCTTTTTTTCGTGCTATAGCGTGAAAAATATTTTAACAATAATTTTATGAATATCCAAAGTCCACAATTAAAATATAAGCATTTGTGCCGACATATTTAACAAAAATGTCTTAATTTTATCACTCTAAATAAACACTTAATTTAATTAGCAAAATTCATATGTGTACTTAATACAAACTTGAAATGTCCACTTAATATTTATATTCAAAAACACAGTCCCATCGTTTATTTCACAAGCACAACTATTATAAAGAAAAATAAAATAATGCAAGATATACAAAATTGAAAATAAGAATGTTATACAAGTCTGTATTTTCTTAAAAAATAGATTCATCAATTTCTATGTGATTTAGAACCTCCGAGGTGCTTATGCATGTATATACTACAGAACTTTCTAACATTTATACACGTCATATAAATATTCTTTAGCTGAATGATATTTCTTTCATAAAGCATTTGGTTGGTGTAAATATTTACAAGGAATTCCTATCAGCATACATGTTTTTAAAATATTTTAAAATATATTAATACAAAAGATTCCAGGGATACCCACGCTATTGCGTTAGAGTTTCTTTTCACTACTTTTTACTAATATCGATTGTACAATGTAAGGTATTAAAATAGTTTAAAATTTATTTGAAAACGGTCTCATGAGATAGTCCCCATCTAGCAGTCTAGCCCAATTTTCGGTAACTATTTTCCCCATAAGATTGACTAATTTGTATATTCAAACAACGATAGTATGCATGTTATAAAAGCCCCACTATTTGCTTGCTCGATTGCATTCGTCGAGCAAATGTTATTTCCGTCGTTATTGTGTCTATTCATTCATAACTTCTATTTTACAGTGGCGTGTTTCTGGTTTCGTTTCTTTCAGTGTTATTTGGTTACAACTTTTAGTATTATAAAAAATCCGGTTTATATTATTATATTGTATATTTATTTTATATTTTTTTATAAATATTAAGTTTAATTTACTACCTTATTTTTGGAGTAGTTCTTATTTTTAGTGCATTTCTTTCTGTTCTTTCTCTTTATTTTCATTAACTATGGAGAATTCTCGTAACGCAACCATGGCAGGATGGATTAAAGGCCATACAGATTAGTTGCATATTCGTAATGATACCGAGATATATTGTAGTGCCTGTTCATTTAGTTTAAGGCGTTCACAAAAGTGTAATGTGCAGAGACATGTTTCTTCGAAAACTCATCAAGATAACATATCAGCACCTGCACCTGACACTTTAAACGTAGAACTGTGTGAAACTTTCATGGCGGCCAATATCCCATTCAAAAAGCTTAACAATCCGGTCCTCAAGAGGTTTCTTACAAAATATACTGATCGTCATATACCAAATGAATCTATACAAAAAAGGTTTAAGTATATCAATACGTTAAGCACGTATTACGCATTTGTTACAAATGAAACAGACATGCAATATATGTATACACATCTGTAACTGTACACATGGACAATACACCTGGAAAATACGAGGTGTATTGTCCATGTGTACAGTTACAGATGTGTATATTGCATGTCTGTTTCATTTGTAACAAATGAATCTACTTTACGTAAATACCGCTTACCGAAATGTTATTTGAGTCATTGAAAAGTACGAAATGCAACGATATGCGTTAAATGTAATTGTAATCCGACTTCATATCAACCATACTTAATTGCAACTAAAATATTGCCAGTCGTAAATGGCGAAACAGTTGCAGAAGTAATTGATCAATGTATTCAAAACATTCTGTCATCGGATAACAACTATAAAGACAAGATGCTATTATTCTATAAAGACAAGAATGCTATTATTTTTGACTGATGCGGCAGCTTTATATGCTAGAAACAGGAAAGTTATTAAAGCAATATTATCTCAATATACTACATGTTACCTGTGCAGCACATGCACTGCATAGAATATGTGAATACATCAAGGGTCATTTTCCAAATGTTGATAAGTTAATTTCATCATTTAAAAATATATTATATCAATTCTGCACAGAGCCGATTGAAAAATCTATACATTCGAAGTATGGTGCACTTTTGCAATATTTTAATCACGCACCCATCACCAGTTGTGATGTGGAACGGACATTTTCTATTTTTAAAAACGTTTTAACATCTAAAAGAACTAATTCAACACAGGAACACCTTGAACAAATTTTAGTTGTTCATAGTAATGTTTTACACTTTCAATGTTTCACAGAAAATACATAGTTTTGAGTTTTGTTCTTTGTAAATTATTTATATTTAAAATTCAATACGCAATTCGCTTGTCAGCATTACTTTTGTTTCAGCAGTAGTTGCTGCCGGTTACCAAACCGTTTATTACATTCGCTGTGTTGTGCATTGATAGATGCATATTAACTGCATGTGCCACTTATGCGGTCAGTTGCACACATATTGTCGAATTCAACAAATTGTTCGAAACTCACGGATCGCTTACAGAAACAAACCTATTACGAATACAAGGCAGACGCCTATGGGCTATGAATCATCAATCACTCGAGTTCGCTCTCTGGTCATCACGAGGTTTATTTATTTTGCACAGCAGAGTTTTTATTTATCACCATGTTATTGCTCTTATGTATTATGTTATGTGATGTTATAGTTATAGGTTAGGTTCTGTGGTTATATTACATGTCATTTTTAATCTGTTATTTGTCACGGTCACAAGTCTCCTTCCCTCAGGAATATATTTTATGTAAATTTATAAGAAAAGTATATCGATTTTTTAAAATACATTTTTACTACTTTTAAACCAAAATTTATTACTATTTATTATCTTTTCCTTAAAAATCCTATTACCAAAATTTGAGGAACAATACTGATTTATACACATTCTCAATATTTTGAATTCATAGACGTCACGTAATACAATTTTCATGGTTTTCAGTTTTTAATTTCGGACTTCGCGTCGTAATTGAGTCGCAATATTTTGGATATATATATATATATATATATATATATATATAATCCATCCCTCTTCTACCGTTAAGTGTAGAGGGTAAGTAAATAATACAATATCATTTTTGATACAGTCTATTATTTTAATATTCATTTAATTACTGCTCTCCATCCCTTCCTATCTGTCGCCAGGATCGCGGCCCGATTCCATGTTATTCCCCTGCTCCTCAGTGAGTCTTCCACCTCTTCATCCCAGGTCCTGTTTGGTCTGCCTCTCTTTTTCCTTCCGGTCGTCCTTGCCTCTCATACCTGTCTGACTTGCCTTTCTTCAGGTAGTCTTTTCATATGTCCCCACCATCTTAGCTGGGCCCTCTCTATATACTTTCTCATACTGTCTGTTTTTAGTTTCTCTCTTATATCATCATTCCTTATTTTGTCCATTATCATTACTCTTGCTACTTTTCGCAAATACTTCATTTCCAGTACCTGAATTTTCTTGTGCTGTTTCTTGGTTAGTACCCATGTTTCGCATCCGTATAATAAAGTTGGTAAGTATACCGTTTTGAAAATCGTCATTTTAGTCTTTTCACTTATCTCTTTTTTATTGATAAATCCTCTATTTATCCCATGAAACAATTTATTCGTTATTGTTATTCTATTGTTAATTTCTTCAACGATTTTTCCAGAGTTATCTATAGTTACTCCTAGTTATCTATAGTTACTCCTAGACACTTTGTGCTTTTAACTTGCTCCACTAACTGATTGTTAATTTGAATATTTACTTTTCTCTCCCTATTGCTTGATATACTTACTACTTTTGTCTTTTTAATATTAATTTTCATTCCTTTTCTTTCTAGCTCCTCCGCCCATAAGTCAACATTAAATTGTAGCATATTTTCTCTATTTGCCATTATTGCCACATCGTCTGCAAATACACATTCGCTCACCTCTACCGGTTTCAATTTGTGATACCCCACAGTCACCTTCCTACTTTCTGCTGCTCTTTATAATTTCATCCATGTAAATAATGAATAGTAGCGGACTCAGGTTGCCTCCTTGTCTAACTCCCAGGGTGGTTCTGAATTTTTCAGTCTCTCGGTTGTCTTTTGTTACTAAATTTTCCGTATTCTTGTACAATGATTTAATAGCTTCTGTTAGATTATTTGCTATACCCTTGCTCTGAAGGACCTCCCAAATCTTTTGCCTTGGCACCTTGTCAAAGGCCTTTTCTAGGTCAATAAAGCACATATGTATTTCTTTGTTGTAGGGTACGATTTTCATCATATTTCGAATTGTAAATATGTGATCCTGGGTGCAATGTCCCGGTCTAAATCCGCTTTGAGCCCCATGCAGTTTATCTTCTACACTTTCTCTTAACCTTCCTTCCAAAATCATCTCGTACACCTTCCCGGCTGTGCAAAGCAGCGATATTCCGCGGTAATTGGCGCATTCCCTCCGACTTCCCTTTTTGTAGATAGGTACTATTACTGACGTTCTCCATTCTTTGGGAGTCTTTAAAGTCGTCCATGCTTCATTTACCATTTTTTGCAATAGTCTCATTCCATCTTCTAAAATACATTTAAATTTTTGGATATATATTTTGGATATATATTCTATATAAATACATCTTTCCATTTATCATATATTGTTTCTTTATTTCAAGGACACCTGTATAATCTAGTCTTACATAATTCACATTAACTTGATATCTTCAAGCGAACAATGAAATCAAACTTAGAAAATGGTGAAGTTTGCATAAGAAACTAAAAAAATACAAACCATAGGAGAACAACTATAGAAGAATCTTGCAAAAATTATAATTTTTGGAAGATAATTAATATTATTTAGATAATGATCAATGGAAGCACAGAAATAAATTAAATTCGACGTACCTACTTCACCTTGCCTTACTTTCGATTGGAACATTTGTTAGTATTAGTTTTCTGATATTCTAAAAAAAAGAAACCTTTATTAAGAGTTACTCCAAGGCTTCATTCTTATATGAAATTTTATTGCATATTTATCCTATGCACTAATTTAAAGTAGTCGTCTATATTCAGTGCAGTATTTCCATTTATTGTCTTAATTGTGCTTTTAATTCCTATATTTTCAGTGTCATTGCACATTCCCTTTAAATACAGTGTTGGACTCATTCATTATACGCCATAGCTTCACTACCAATATCACTGCACTTTAACATTAAAAATTCATTATTGCAAGTGTAATGGTTAATTAACACTATTTTTTTGTAAAGGTCAGCGTTATGTGTTTCTAATTCGTCAATATAGTAAGGTCATTTGAGTAATTAGATATTAGTATCATGTGATCTTCATGAAATACTAATGAAATTGGATCGTCTAGTGCAGTAATTTTATACATTGAATATTGAAACGTATTCGTAATTGATTCCTAATAAGCGATATTGAATACTCAAGATAATTTTAAAGTTTATTAACATTAAAAATTGTTAGTTTTCGGACACATTATTATATTCTTCATTAAGCGTTTCTTAATGGGAGCTTTGCTAAGCTTATTACTTTGTATTATGCGAAGGTTCATCAGGGTTATGCGCACGAGGCGTGGCTATAAAATAACGAGACTGGTAAAACTTTTTATTTTAAATTTAATACAGGCTGGCCCAAAATGACCGAAGGGGTTTGAGTTCATTATAACTTCTTATTTAAGACATAATTATTAAATTTTTTTAATTTTAAATACAGTATATTAATGGAGAATATTTTTAATTTAATTATGAAAAATTATATGTCGTAAGTGGTGGCCATTTTCTGCTTCGCATATTCGTGCTCTTTCCAAAACATTTTCCATAACCTTTCGCAAAACTTCAGGTGTTATGTTGTTGATTTCGTCGCGTATATTATTTTTTAATTGCTGTATGGTTCGAGGCTTATTAATATACACTTTTCCTTTCAAGTAACCCCAAAGGAAACAGTCTGAAGCGGTTAAATCCGGTGAACGCGGAGACCAATTAAAATCGCTTGTACGGGAAATAATTCGTTCACCAGATGTCGCGTAAAAGAGCCATTGTGTCCCTAAGGGCCGGTCTTTAATTATCACTAAGGGACCGGACACGAGAGGCCGATGACTCAACGCCCACGGGCGTACTATTCAAAATTTGTATTTTTAAAGAGTTTTTAATTTTATTTATATAACTGGAAAACAAACGGGTGGTGATCTATAAAATACGAAATACATTTTTATTTGTTCATTTTGTAGTTCCAGTTGAGTAAAGGAATATTAACTACCAATACTTTCTCAAGGTTCTCTTCTGTAAACTTTGTTCTCTTTGAATGAAATACATCCTCATAGATAGAAAACGTTCTTTCTACATCGCAACTGGTTATAGGTGCATACTGGAAATATTCTTTTATTTCAGCGTATTTAGCAGTTAGATTTTGAGGCATTGTCCTCATGCACAATTGCCGCAATGTTATTAAATCTGGATTTCTACTAAAAACTGCATCTAACTTTTGCCGAAGGCCACATCCGAACTCACTTGGAATGTTTTTCAAATTATTAATAGTAGTAATGTGGTTAACCCATCATTTGATTTTGAAAATAAGTGATTAGTTTTGGCAAATTTCCAAAGTGTTCCTGAAGAAAGTACAATTGATTTGTTAAATTTGGAATTTATATTGGTTTCTTGCACTCAGAAATACTTCGAGCATCGTCATTTAAGCATTTACGAAATTTTGTAAACTATCGAAATTCTCTGCATAAAAACTAGTAGCTTCCAACCATATTCCCCATCTAGTTATTACTGGAGAGGGAGGCAGTGACAAAGATGGAAGTTTTTCTCTGCAACGAGCTACTCTCAATGGTGCTTTTCCGAAAACTTTTTGAAAAGCAGATAAAAGTCTATCAACTTCCGGAAAGGTGTCTCTGAAGAAACATATCCTGATATGCTGCACAGAATCTGTGAATATATTAAAGACACCTTTCCGGAACACTTACCGCATTATGAATCATCAGTAGAGCTGAGGATGTTTGCGGTATAACCATGGTTATACCGCAAACATCCTCAGCTCTAATCATCAGTGAATTCATTATCTAGATAAGATTTTTCAAATATTCCAATCATCAGATATATCTTCACAGTTGTTTCACTTGTTAGTTCGACGAGCGGGATAAACGTGTTTTAATGCCGAAAACGACCATTCCACATGTAATGATGATATTTGCATATTCAACTACCAACATCAGGTGACATCACGTGACCACGCGCACAACCTGCGCAAAATTCAAACGCGAAGGAACGTAAGCGGGTTGTCAACATGGGGCTATTTACATGGGGTCCTTGGAGTAGGTCGTGATACGGTGGGTAGGTGGATGACATCAAAACGGTTCTACCTATTAGCGGGGTAGCGAAATACATCAATCTGCTTCTCAAGAAAGCATAAGACACACACACTTTACCTTATGAGACTTTTCGGGGCCACCCCTCTTTGTTTTTTTTTATGTAGAAGAAACTGTAGAATTTCAGTGTAACAAAGTAGTATGTGCACATACCACATTGTCAGTCTGAAGTAATTGCTTTACACAGATACTATGTATTTTTTGTTGTCTACTCCATAGGATATTATCTACACTTTTTTAACTCTGTGAGGACCGAATCTAATCTGCATACAATTTTTTAAAACTGAAAACTCGATTTCGACAAAAATGCGACACAACAGTATAACTCCAAGGTGACGATGTGTCTCGTTATTTTATAGCCTCACCTCGTATAGGTGACATAGTAATTAACTGATACGTCACAATAAGATATAATTTGTTTATCTTTGTTTTTATTTCAGAATAATTACTTCAATTTAAGTAGTAATTTGACAGCTTATTTCGTAGTTGGATTCATTCAAATTAATTTACGTAATTTATTATTAAAAGACTGTAAATATTGTCAATTATTGTTCGGCTATTGCTTTGTCAGCATTCTCTTTCTTTAACCACCGATTGTATGTCAAACGAGATTTAGTATATTGATAAAGCTAGTACGTATAAGGCTTCTAATTGAATTATATTGAAAGGCGTATATTTCTTTTGAAAGAAAATTTGCTACTTAAGTAACTCTCGCATAAAACGCCTTCAGTATCAATGTTGTAAATTTATTTATTAAACTGATTTTCAAGTAGACATATTTTCAAGATAATTATTATAAAGATGTAATACTAGTACGCGGAGACAATTATTTTTAAATTGTTAATATACGGGTTAAATTAAGAATAGAAAAACAGGCTGTCTCATTCAAAGGTCCAATGTGAATGCAGTTGTTATTCATATGAGTATTTACGTGGCAGTAAAATAAATTACTCAAAAATGAATAGGGAATTAGATCTTTTTTTAACAGATCTAATTAATTCGATTAAATTTAACGTATTTTCTCAAACTATAGATAAATTAGAAGGCCCACAGTCGTTTGTGGACATTTTATTTGCTAAATGTCTTTTCTGTGTGATAAAATATTGAATCTTGTATTTTAACCTTAAATTAATTTAGAATACAAAATTATAAAAATCGCATTTTTTGGCAAGTATTATTCATTTTAAACGTCATTTCACATTTTCACGATGCCAAGACGTCATTTAAATAAAGAAACTTTTGATTTAATTGCGTTATTGCATCAGCGAGGGCAATCTGGAGCAGAAATTGCCGCAATTTTTAATGTGTCTCCAAGTGTTGTTAGTAGGGCTCTAACAAGATTCCAACAGGTAGGATCTGCAAGGAGAGAAGACCCGGTAGTGGATCTGAGAGGAAAACAATACAGAGACAAGACCGCTACATACGAATTCAGACAAGGATGAATCCGTTTAGAAGTGCTGTATGGTTGCAAACACAGTTACGTGCCGCCACTGGAGTTAGAGTTTCGGATCAAACAATCAGAAACCGTCTGAGGGAAATGGATCTTCATAGCTGCAGGCCTGTGAGACGCCCAACATTAACTAATGCCAATAGAATGGCTAGGAGAACTTGGGTTAACCAACGACTAGCAGATAATTTTCAATGGGAGCATGGTTTATACACCGATGAATCCAGATTCTGCTTATTTAGTGATAATCGTAGAGTAAGGGTCTGGAGAACTCGAGGAGACCGTTATAGACGCGAGTTTACAAAAGCTGTGGTGCCTTTTGGCGGCGGTGGTATCATGGTGTGGGCGGGCATTAGTTTGAATGGACGTACGAACCTCCATCTCTTTGAAAACAATGTCAGTGGACACATATACAGAGATGACATTATTCAGCAATATGTGGCCGACTTTCGTGAGGCTGTGGATGAAAACATGTTTTTTATTGATGATAATGCAAGACCTCATCGTGCACAAATTGTAATGCAAGCAATAAATGACCTCCATATTAACCATCTACCTTTACCACCAACGTCTCCCGACTTGAATCCAATTGAGCACATTTGGGACAGACTTCAAGAACAGCTCAACGAACATAATCCACCCCCAATTAACGTGCAACACTTGCGGGAAATTTTACCGCGTGTTGGAGAAGAGTGTCACAAGAACACATTAATAATTGCATTATGAGTTTGCCCCGAAGATGTACAGCTGTGAGAGATGTCCGTGGCCATTATACACGATTTTAGAATTAATTGTTACAGGAAAATGTTTATTTTAGCTATTGTTAAAAATGTTGCTTATTTCATTTTTGATCATTTCTTAGTAATCTAACGATTTTTCTGAATAAATATACTTGAAAATTTTAAATTGTTGTGTACAATTATGTATCTACCCATACTATCTAAAAAATACAAAAAAGTAAAAATTCCTTATTCTTTTTTGTGTAGTTTAATACACTCAATAATAATATTAATTATAGATATTAATACACAATTTATTATAATTTAGTTTTAAAATATAACAACATTTAAATACCGAACAATCTTGCTGTGTATTCAGTTTGTCATTTCTTTAAGTTCCAATCCCAGGATATTGCAATCTATTCGAAGGCATTTGGCAAATAGTAAAGACAATTATACAAGGCTCGTCCGGAAACTAAGTACCGTTTCGTTCTACCGCCACCGCAGCGCTATTGTCGTAGTTCCGCGCATGCACACGTGTCTCTTTGGTTCATAGTCTTTCCGTTGACGCCATTACAGCCGTATTGTGTTGTGTTTATAGTTTATTTCAAATTATAAGAATATAACTTTGAACGGCTCTAATGCTTTTACTTCACCACCTGCGGCAATAACTACCTGGCCGCTCAATACGATTATCTTTTACGCAAACAAACTGCTGAGGTCCGTAATGACAAAATTTAAGTAAATTGTAATTACTGCAATTTAGATGAAGTAAAATTTAATAATAATATAAGTACTAACAGTTGTTAATTTGAATATATAGTTATTATATATAGTTAAATAGTCATTAAATTACAATTTAGATGAAATAAGTGCTTATATTTATTAAACAAAATTTAAGTAAATATAGTTAGGAGAATTGGTATATATTACATCTAATATTGAGTCTATTTATCATTTATTGTTAATCTTTACTGCTGTATACATATTTGATTTTTCTCTCTTTACTTAACGAACATGTGGCGACCTTTTGCTGAAAGTGTTAGTGATTATGATGTGGATAGTGATAATACTGTTGGAGCACGACAGAGAAAGCATATATCAGAAGATGCAAAACAGATAGTTTTCAATGTCTATCATACCCTGATGGAAGAAAATAACGAACTACAAACCCAAAACATTCAACGAACGTCGCAATTAACCAAGGTGCCTTTTGGAACAATATATAAAATAATTAAGAATAACGCAGGGCCTCGTAAGCAAAGAAGTAACAAAGGAGCACCGAGAAAAATTGAAGAGTATGAAATTGATACTATTAGGCAGCAAGTATACTCCTTCTACAGAGGAAATGTTGTATCTACACTTGACTGCTTACATAAAAGAATCAGTGATGAGCCTATAAATATTCAGTGTTCTAAAGCAACCTTGTGGCGGACGCTAAAGAAAGCTGGTTTTAAGTTTGGCACTATATACAAACGTCGCACAATAATGGAAAGCCCGAGGTTGCAGAAACTTCGATATGAATACTTAACGGCAATTAGAAGGTACAGACAGGAAAGACGATTAATATGTTATTTAGACGAGACGTGGTATGACACCCATGACACAATTTGCAAAGATTTGGGTGGATAGTTCAAGTATGTGTCAGTTGGACGCGCCGGTTTCGAGAGGGAAGAGAATAATCATTCTTCATGCTGAGTCAGAAAAAGGATTGATCGGACAGCCGCTATTATCTGCTAAAAATGTTAAATCCTCAAGTTTAGATTACCATGAAGATATGACCTCATCTTTATTTGAAGAATGATTTTGTGACACTTTGCTGCCAAACTTACCAAAATATAGTGTGATAGTGATGGACAAAGCTCCGTATCATTTTCGACAGCAAACCAAAGTTTCTACAAAATGTAATAATAAGAATGATATAAAAACATTTTTAGAAGCCAATGATATATATTTTGGGGATCATTATACAAAAAACCAATTAATAGAGGTGATGAAGACAAAAGAATATTGAAAGGATAACAGAGCCAAAGAAGCAGGACATACAATTTTGCGTTTACCACCATACCATTGCATTTTCAATCCCATTAAATTGATATGAGCCCAACTGAAAAATACCATAAGACGAACAAATCAAACACTGAAATTTAGTGAAAGCAGTGAGTGTAACACACATAAAAAATTCTATGGAACATATAACTGCTGTTAATTGGAAAAATGCTGTTAAACACGCAATAGCAATAGAGGACGAATATATGCGCATGTACAAAATAGTAGCACCTTTGATTATAAATTTGCAATACGATTCAGACACAGACACCGATTTGCAAGACGACTCAATCACAGATGATTTATGAAATGCGGTGATACATAAAAATTTAATTGTGAATTACAAATAAATTAGCTTTATATATCTATATGTATCCACTACACATGTTGCCACACGATTTGTAATTTTTTCTTTGTATATAAACCCAATGTACAGATATTATTATATACTTGAAATTAACAGCGTTTTATTATTACATTATAGGGCCCTAATATATAGTCAATACGGCCCCTAGATTCATATGTTGCAAACAAGTAAACCGTACCCGTTCAATAAGGAGACCAGGTATAATAATTATCATCACAGAAGGTGGTAGAATAAAAGCATTAGAGCCGTTCAAAGTTATATTCTTATAATTTGAAATAAACTATACATTTGTTAGTGATCGTTCAAAATGTTTAAGACAATTGCCGAGCCCGCCAACTGTGAAACGCGTTCTGTAATGCGGTTTCTAACCACAAGTAATATTAAGCCAGCTTGTAGAGATTTATGGTGAAAATGCAATGACAGACGTAATGATGAAAAAGTTAGACAAGGTTCAGTGATGAACGAACCAATGTTCATGACGAAACACGGAATAGGCAGCCTTCTGTTTGTCAATGATGGTTTGGTTAAAAAAGTAAATGAGAGAATTCGTGAAAACAGACGGTTCATAATAAGAATGCTTAGTGATTTCCACAAATTTCAAAAACCATTTTGCGATAACGACGTAAAAAACGGTGTTCTGCAGTGGCAGTCTTCACTGGCGGCGTTTTTCTATGAAGAGGGTATAGAAAAATTGATTTCCCGCTATGACAAATGTCTGAACAATGATGGCAACTATGTTGAAAAATAATTTTAGAAATGCTCTTTCATGTAGAAGTAAATTTTGTTTCCGGATAAACCTCATAGTAAAATCTTCTCGCGGATTTCGCCGTGTTGTCGTAATTTCACTCCACGTTTCGCTGTTCATACTGCCAGCTTCTTCAGGATCTGGTATCAGACTGATTCTCTTCGTTATCGTTCTTCCTTATATATATGGTGTTCTTCTAGGTGTTACTATAGCTGTCCTCGCGATTGAGGTTAGGATGTTCTTCTATTTCGCTAGCTTCTCTAATAATTCTGCGTTTTAGCTAATACTTCTGCTTCTTCAAAATTAACTCTGTTTTCGTGTACATGTTCTGCAACCGTTGATTGTACATGTACACGAGAACGGCCACAGGGTAAATTTTGAAGAAGCAGAAGTATTAGATACAACGAAGAATTACGATAGCGCCATATGAGTCATATATTTTATAATTTCTATTTCATTACAAGCAAAAATATCCGTATTTGGTGTCCGTTATTGAAGTTACACAAGTGTAGATCTCGGTTTCCGGGTTGGAACCGCGTCGAGTCGAGTTAGGCATAATTGCCAACGTTTCGTCCACTGTTACAAGGGACATCTTCAGGGCTATACGTTCGTTGATTCGCAGTAGCTTGAAGAATGCTAGGATAGTTTTATATCAGTCCTTTTGAGTTTGTTTGGTGGTCGGAGTTGCCTCCATTTCCACTCCAATTTCATTACCCGGGGTTGTGTATGTTTTGTGTTATTGTGTGTAGTTGTGTGTTTGTGTGTTACGATTGTTTATCCTATATGGAATGCTGTGTGTTTTGCTACATTTTCGTGTGTTTGTGTTGACCTCTGTTTATCTGTTAATTTTTGATTTTTTTCGCGGCTAATTGGATATCGTTATCCTCTGCGCGTCTTTTAATTTGTTTAAGTCCGTCTTTTTTAATTAGTCTCTGTTTTGGGTTTATTATTTTCCTTATTGTGGGGTTTTCGTGTGACTTTATTGTTTCTATTGTTTTTAGTGTTCGTTTGCATATTATTGTTTCCAGTGTTTCGAGTTTCGTCTCTTTATATATCTGCGCGTTTGTCATGTATCGCGGTGCATTTTTCGCGAGTCTAATAACCTTGTTTATTTTCCCTTGTACCGATTGTCTTTGCTTTTCGCTGGCTTGATGCCATATTTCTCCGGCATATGTTGCGCCCGCGAGTATTATCGTTTTTATTATTAATATTTTATTTTCCAGTGTTAGTTTGCTTTTGCCGTTTAGTATCGGGTACAGTGCGTGTGTTGTGAACCCTATTTTTCGTTTTATTTCTTTAAATGTATGTATGTTAGTTGTGAGTCCATTGTGACCCCGAGATATTTAACTTTTTCCTGCCAGTGTATTGTGTGACCTTCGAGTTTGACTTCGTCCTGCCTTTTGTGTCGTTTTCTGTGTTGGAAGTAAATTGCCGCGGTTTTTAATGGGTTAATTTTAATTTTCCATTTGTCGTACCAGTCCTTTAGGAGGACTAGATTGTTTTGTAACTGCTTGTGTATGTACGATGTTCGTCTGCTGCTTATGTATATAGCGGTGTCGTCTGCGTATTGTGCGATATTATATTTTTCTATTGTGGGAATATCCGAAGTGTATATGTTATACAGGAGCGGTCCGAGAACGGATCCTTGTGGTACTCCTGCTGCTATGTGTTCGATTGTCGATTTTTCGTTTCCGATTGTGACATTAAATGTACGGTTCTTTAGATAGTTGTCGGTTATTAATGTGTTTGATATTTTGTGACGTTTCATTTTGTGTATGAGGCCGGCGTGCCAAACCCGGTCGAAGGCCTTTTCAATGTCAAGAAAAATTGCGCCCGTTGATGTCGATATGTTCATTTTTTCGGATATGTGTTCTGTCAGTCTTAGTGTCTGTTGTGTAGTTGAGTGGTTTTTCCGGAAACCGTATTGAAAATTTGGGATTATGTTTTTGTTTTCGACTTCATTTTCAAGTCTTGTCTGTATTACGCGTTCTGCCAGCTTCTATCCTAGCATGCAATGCTATGATAGAGATCGGCACAACTTATATAGGGGGGACCGGGTCAGATGGTGGTCTGCTATTGGCTGGAGACAATGATCCAATCGCATGCGTAGTATGGGCGTGGAATTTCGTAGTTGATTTCAAGTTTGCCACGTTTTATGTAACGTATAGCCATCGTCTCTATTAAGATTGCGGGGATGTTTGTGAATTTCAATTGATTCACGGGCGGATGAAATTCGCAAACATCCCCGCAATGATGCAACAAATTTTTAATAATAATACGGTCTGGACTGCTGAAAGGCCATAACAGAAACTCTTATGTTATGATCTGCAAACCAATTTTTAATTGATTTGGGTATGTGGCAGGATGCGCCAGCCTGTTGAAATATGAAATTTACATTTGGATAGAGGTTTTCTACAATATCAAGGAGGTTATGACTTAAAATTTGTTGATACTTTGGTAGCCTTAACAGTCCCATCTATTATTTCCATTCTACCTACACCCTTTCCAGACATATATCTCATATCATCACATCCTTTGCAAATTTGACAGCCCTTATGAAAACATTCCGATCAATCACGGGTAATTCGTTTTCTACAATCGCCTATAGAGACGTCGAATTTGGATTCATCGCTGAACACATTTGAACCAATCTTCTAGTGTCCAAGATAATTTGGACGGTTTTTCTTTTGAATTTCCGTTAACACGCCTTGAATAAAACACTTAATATTAAATTCAAATCTAGTGAGATTAAAATATATGTTTTTTTCATTTTTAACTTATAAAAACTGACGCCGGACTTATGTATCCACTGCTTACAACATTCTCGTGAAATCGTCACATTAGTTCCTGCAATAAAAAGAGCCATTTAAAAGAGCAACTCTAGCGTGGTTCCACGATGACTTTTACTTTTTTTGGATGTACTTTCTTGGGTTGCCCTGTACTTTTACCCCGAATGTCGTAGCCAGACGTCCCGCCATAACATTTAATAATGTCTGCTGCAATTGATTTTGCCAAATTCAAATTGTTTGTGATTGCGCACATATTGTTTCCTTCATGATACTGTTTTAAAACAATTTCACGTACAATCGCAGTCACGGACTAGTTTCCAACTATTTTTGCTTATTGTAAATTGAGTACATAGACTGCTTAACTGCTTAATATCATTTATTAATTAATACGGGATTCGCCGAACATTGCATTGTAAATACACATTTGTTCAATACTAGTAATTTTAAACTTTTACATACTTGTAATAAAGGAAAAAGGCTCGACTTCCTCGAAATATTAGAAATTAAAAAAGCCATAAATCTTAATAGACACGTCACAAATACACAACTGGATTTTTTCAACACCCCTACCATTGATGCCGTCATAAAGTCTTGTAAAATCTCATAAATAGTGGTAGAAGTGTACTTTTTACTTTAGTTTAAAAACTTTTTGATAATGACTGAAAAGTCGAAACTTATGTTAGAGATCTAATAAATATATTTTGTGAAACAAATATACCGAGTGTTTTCTTTAGTAAATTATTCATTATGTTTCACCAAGAGCCAACCGTGGATTCGATACATTATATTTATTAATTGTCATTCTTGTGTCAAAATAACGCCAGTAAAATGATAAGAAATTTTGTTACTGATTTTCAAAAGGGAGCAATATTGTCACAGTTAGAAAATGGTCAGACAAGTAGCGCGCTTTACAACGTAAGCCATATATGTATTCTAAAAATAAGACGGAGATGGTTAGAGACGCAAACAGTGGAACGTTTAGGAGGATCGGGAGGTCATCATCGGAAGGTCTCAAATCTTTTACAGGATGAGGCTTTGGTTCACTGTGTGAGAGAAAATCCATTTGTGACAGCTGTAGCAGTTTGGGAAAGAACTAACTTTCCAGGAGGTGTTCGAACAGCTCGAAGAAGAATTTAAAAAACTGGCTTAGGCAATTACGCTGCTGTCAGCAAACAGTTTTTAACAGAAGCGTCCAAACAAAGCAGGATAGAATTTGCCAATAAACAGGGATAATGGTTACTGGAGAAATGTGATCGTTACCGATGAAAAAAGTTTTTAGTCATATAATAATGACAGAATACGAGTTTATCGTCCGCGAAACAGTAAATATGCAGGAAGATATACAAATTCAGTAGCAAAGAGTGCAAGATTTTCGATAATGGTGTGGTCTTGGATTTCAGCTAATGGCAAAGGAGTTTTAGTTCGATTAGATGACCGTTTTGCAGGACCCATTTATATAAACCTACTTGAAAACATAATGCTTTCATCCGTTATACGAGGTGCATTCAAGTTCTAAGGCCTCCGATTTTTTTTCTCCAGACTGGAACGAGATAGAAGCATGCGCATTGTTTTAAAATGAGCGTGCGTTCGTTGTCAATACGTCACAGAGATGGCAGCACTGTACGGCAGATGGAATTGTAGCGGCAGCGTCGAGAATGAGAACTGTTTTAGATACTTAAAATGGCTACGTTTTCCTTACTTGAACAGCGTGCAATCATTCGTTTCCTGAATTTGCGTGGTGTGACACCAATTGAAATTCATCGACAGTTGAAGGAGACATGTGGTGATGGAGTTGTAGATCTGTCGAAAGTGCGTTCGTGGGTGCGACATTTTAATGAAGGCAGAACATCGTGTGACAACAAACCGAAACAACCTCGGGCTCGCACAAGCCGGTCTGACGGCATGATCGAGAAAGTGGAGAAACTTGTTTTGGGGGATCGCCGAATGACAGTTGAACAGATCGCCTCCAGTGTTAGCATTTCCGTGGGTTCTGTGCACACAATCCTGCATGACGACCTGAAAATGCGAAAAGTGTCCTCCAGGTGGGTGCCACGAATGCTGACGGACGACCACAAGGCTGCTCGTGTGGCATGTTGCCAAGCAATGTTGACGCGCAACCAAGGCATGAATGGGACTTTCTTTTCGTCGATTGTGACAATGGATGAGACGTGGATGCCATTTTTCAATCCAGAAACAAAGCGCCAGTCAGCTCAATGGAAGCACACAGATTCACCGCCACCAAAAAAATTTCGGGTAACCGCCAGTGCTGAAAAAATGATGGTGTCCATGTTCTGGGACAGTGAGGGCGTAATCCTTACCCATTGTATCCCAAAGGGCACTACGGTGACAGGTGCATCCTACGAAAATGTTTTGAAGAACAAGTTCCTTCCTGCACTGCAACAAAAACGTCCGGGAAAGGCTGCGCGTGTGCTGTTTCACCAAGACAACGCACCCGCACATCGGGCTAACGTTACGCAACAGTTTCTTCGTGAAAACAACTTTGAAGTGATTTCTAATGCTCCCTACTCACCTGACCTGGCTCCTAGTGACTTTTAGCTGTTTCCAACAATGAAAGACACTGTCCGTGGCCGCACATTCACCAGCCGTGCTGCTATTGCTTCAGCGATTTTCCAGTGGTCGGAACAGACTCCTAAAGAAGCCTTCGCCGCGGGCATGGAATCATGGCGCCGATGTTGTGAAAAATGTGTACGTCTGCAGGGAGATTACTTCGAGAAGTAACACCAGTTTCATAGTTTTCGGGTGAGTAGTTAGTTAAAAAAAAATCGGAGGCCTTAGAACTTGAATGCACCTCGTAAATAGATTTCCGCAAAATAATTTCATTTATCAACATGACAATTGTCCGGTGCACTAGAACTGTAAGAGAATGGTTAGCAGATACCAATATTAATGAGCTTCCTTTTCCTGCTAGAAGTCCAGATACCAATACCAATGAGAATATATGTGCACACATGGTAAAAGAAATGTATTCTGAAGACTTTAGACCAAGAAATAGAGAAGAACTATTTGAAGCAATACTCCAGGCATGACAAAACCTAAACAACTTTAATTTTTAAAACCTCATTTTTTCCATTAATAAACGTCTACAAAGCATACTCAATAGATGGCAACGGGGATGATATTCAAAATTAATAAATTTCATTATTTTAATTTTGTTCTTGTTATTGTAATATTTCTCTTAGTGATGTTATATAATAAATTAAAAAACAATTATTTTGCCATTTCTAGTAGATTTAATTAAATACGATATTCGTCCGAGTGTCCACTGCTGCCATTGAAAGTAATTTTAAATGGAGCCTGAGTTACAATGACAAATTTTCAAAAAATGCACTAGTGTTTGATTAATATATCTGGAAACTATTCCGTGTCCGCGATTGTACTTTCTTCGAGGTGGCTTTACAACTACCCATTTTTCCGCGCGCAAACTAATAACAATAAATAAAAGTTGTCGAAACGATAGCTGTCAAATTTGACATAACGTGTGTTCATTTGAAAAGTCAATCTAGGTTACTTTGAAATTTTGATAGAATAAGACGCAAATATATTAGTATGTGTTTGTTGTTCCGTAAACGTAAATCCAAATGACATTTGATAATGTCAATCACAAATATCAGTTAGTGCATAAAATAATCGTGCGTCGATTCTGGTTTAAATAAATTGCTTCTCAGTTTTAAAATGGCTTTCACTTTAGAACATAAAATTTTTTTAGTCCAGGCTTATTTTCGAAGTGGTAATAAAATTGATGGTTTATGGGTTTATTCAGTTCAAGATTGCATGGTAGAATTTCAAGTTGAGTTTCCACATTTTGTAATAGATTATATACAATTTAAGAACACTTTGGATAGAACTTTAAAACTTTTTTCTGAAACTGGTAGTCTCTTAAGAAAAGCAGGCAGCGGAGCAGTTAAGAATCGTACACCTCAAGTTGTCAATCGTGTTGAAGAAATAATGGAAAATGAACCATAAACATCTGTTCGACATTTGAGTCAACAAATAAACCTTTCTGTTGGTACAACTCACAAGTTATTAAAAAAAGATATGCAACTTTATCCATACCGTGTCACAGCAGTACAAGAATTGTTAGAAATTGATTACCCACGTAGACTACAGTTTTGTAATTGGTTTGTAAATATGAAAAATAATGGAGAACTTTCGCAAAGAGTCATCTTTACTGATGAAGCATGGTTTTATAAAACGGGATACCTAAATTCACAAAATACAAGAATTTGGAGTAGTGAAAATCCGCATGTAATTAATGAAGAATCGCTACATCCAGAGAAAATTGGTGTTTGGGCAGCGATAAGCCAAAGGCGAATCATTGGACCAATATTTTTTCAGGGAACGTTAACTGCTCAAAGGTACCGTACGGAAATTTTACAACCTTTTGTCAATCAGTTGCATGATGATGAACTACAAAATGCATATTTCCAACAAGACGGAGCACCTTGTCACTGTACTGCAGAATCTTTGGATTATTTAAGAGAATTTTTTGAAGAGCGTATAATTAGTCGAAATACTGAAATTGCCTGGCGTACACGTTCATGCGATTTAACACCTTGCGACTTCTTTTTGTGGCCTTATCTAAAAAATAACATATTTCGAACCAGTGGCGGCTGGAGCATTAGTGCTGCAGAGCTCCCAAAAAATTGGGCGGGCGAACCTGTATTAGTTATAAACTAGTTTTCTTTTACATAATTTTTCCGACATTTCTGATGTTTATAAAAGCGTAACATATTGTTGTGAAAATTCTCCCCCTGTATATCAAAAAATTTGCATACTACAATTTGACACCTTAATCATCAAAATCCGATCAGTAGATGCCGAGATATTCGCTTGCGAAATTACAACACTAACGCCGGTTATATATAGAATATTATCAAATAATATACAATAGGCGACCAGTGGAATAACCAACCTAATTCGCGCGATCGCTCACTTGTTCCTTATCTGGTCCACACATACGGGCTCTCAGAGCTCTTTGAAACACCCGCGCGCACCCCGCTACCCCCGTGACTGTCTAAAACCAATGCATGATTTTACCAGGCAATATTCGCTGCATTCTGTCCAGCACGTTCATATGATTCGGCGGTATAGGTGTTTAATATTTACGCGTGTTGTTTACTGTGCGGCGAGTGTAACGTAAAAACAATAATATTGTGCGCGTGCTTGTTTGTTTTTGTATATTGTTGACAATTTATATAAACTCTGTGTATTATGGAGGTGGTGTTTAATTTAATTAATGTGAAGAGATTCTTTAAATATTCATACGAAGAGAAGTTAAAATTAAAAGCAAGAGGTAGGCCATTAGTAGATATCACTATTGAAAAAACTGGTGTAAGTAGAGGGAAAAATTATACACGTAAATTTAGTAGCGATATTTATTCAAAAAACGATTGGATTTGTAGATGCAACAAAAAAATGCTTTATATTGTTTTCCCTGTTTACTTTTTGGTGGCGATAAAGCTTGGACGGAAATAGGGGTCACGGATCTAGAGCACTTGAGTTTGAAAATAAAAAGACATGAGAATTCTAAAAGCCATCTTCATAATTGTATGGAATTTGCGTTACTAGGGTCAACTAATATTATGGCTCAACTAGATTCTGCTTATTGGGTAAATATACAGAGACATAATGAAAATGTGTCAAAGAATCGTTATATTTTATCAAAAATTATTAATTGTATAAAATTTTGTGGAGCTTTTGAATTGGCCCTTCGGGGACATGATGAGAGCGATACTTCCGAGAATCCGGGGATATTTCGTGGACTTATTAATTTTTCGGCTGAATTAGATGCAACTCTAAGTGAGCACCTAAAAAATTGTTCGGTATTTAAAGGCACTTCCAAAGAAATACAGAATGATCTGTTGCAGTGCATACTTGAAGTCTGCCAAGAACAAATAATTGAGGAAATTAATAATTCTCCGCTTTTGGCGATCATGGCGGACGAAACAACGGATGTTGCTGCAAAAACTCAAATGGTAGTTATTTTTAGATATGTCCGTGATGGTGAGCCAATTGAACGTTTTTGGAACTACGTCATTCCTGAAAAATGTGATGCAGAAACACTTAGCAAAACAATTTTAAGTGTCATAGATGCTTTAATTCAAAATTCACCTAACAAACTGATTGCACAGAGTTACGATGGAGCAGCGGTGATGAGCGGACAACACGCAGGCGTTCAAGCATTGATTAAAAAAAAGTACCCTTTTGCGCACTATGTACATTGCTATGTCCATCAATTAAATTTAATTATATCTAAAGCTGCTTCTTTGGAAATCTACAAGACATTCCCGGCTTTTTTAATAATTCACCCCAACGAGTAGAAGTGTTAAACAAGATTGTAAACAGAAGGATCCCCCACGGCGCTACAACCCGTTGGAATTTTAATATCAGGACCATTAATGTTGTGTACGAAAATAGGGCCTCTCTCATTGAGTGTATGGAAGAAATAGAAGAACAATTCTCCAACAACACAGTCTGTAGTGCAGCCGCCTCTATTCGCCGTACATTAAATGATCCGATCTTCAATTTTTGGCTGACTTTTTTCCATCATATAATGCCCCATGTAGATATCCTGTTTAATCAATTGCAGCAAAGAAAAATTGAACCCACTCTAGTAAAAGACGCTATCGAAAATTTTGAACGCAGTATAGGCCAAGTTCGAAATAATATTGACAACATCATAAGTGAAGCATCAGATTTAATAAGCGATGAGCCACCACCAGAAAAACGCAAACGTCCAAATAACAGCAGATTTACTCATCGAATTTCGGCTTTAGAGGTGTGTGATGTTATTCTAAATTGTGCAAAAGATCGATTTCATTTTAAAGAGCATCTAGTAGTGGCATCACTTTTTTTTTCGGAATGCTTTGGAGAGTATTGCAGTAAATTTCCTGAGGACAAACTCACTTCCGCATGCTCCTATTATAATCCCACCCTTGATAAAGAAAGATTACGAACTGAATTGTCTGTTATTTACTCAAGAACTGATTGTAGATCTTTAAAAGGCGCACTACCTCTTCTAAAATTTTTAATAAAAAACAATCTGGGAGATACGTTGAAGGAGACTAGAAAATTATTAGAAATTGTAATAACAACTCCCATGACAACATCAGAGGCCGAACGATGCTTTTCAACACTAAATCGAATTAAGACGTTTCTCAGAAATTCAATGACCGAAGATCGTTTAACATCTCTTTCCATGCTATCTATCGAAAAAAAGTTTATCTCCGAAATAGACAATTTTAATGACAAAGTGATAACAAAATTTGCAAATCGAAAAGAACGTAGAATAGATTTAATTTATAAGAAATAATTTGTTAGTAAAGTAGTGCTTAGTGACTCTTATTTTTTTGTGTGACAATTGACAATCGTTCCAGAAATCCATTACTTCAGTGCGGAAGGCGAAGAAAGCACGATAAGATCGATGGGAGACAACCTCTTACTGCCCGTGCAAGGTAAATTTTTTTGTAAAACTTGCAGAACACCTTAAAATTTTTAGCACGAGCCGCCACTGTTTCGAACACCTATATTGAATTTGAATGATATGCTACAGAGAATCGAACAGAAATGCATGGAAATTAATAACAATCCAGTAATGTTGCAGAATATCATCAGAAATTTTGAACGGAGGATTTTAAAGTGTAAAGTTTGTTATAGTTTTCAATAAATACCTATTATTTGTTATTTATCTGTATGTATGAAACTGTCAAAATATACGACTTCGTAGGTTAAGTAGTAAATTTTAATTTACGACATACTTCAAAATCTTCTGAGTAAATCACATGCTACTAGATTGACTATTCAAATGAACACTTGTTAGTTGGCCAAACATTAAGTTGTCAATGTAAAATGGTTGGTCTCTCATTTTCCTCTTATAAAATTGGTACGTTTCACATTAAGTAATATTTTTTTATGCCGGATGTTACTTTACACTGTATATTAATGAACTTATAAATAAAAAACACTAATTATTATTTCTAGCAGAAATTGGGGACAGCTAGTTGTAAAAATTAATATCGTCCGACCTTATGTTGTTAGGGCTCGTATAAATTATCTAATTATGAATTTATGAGTAAATAACGATTGTAACAATTGTTGTAGTTATAATTCCTCCTCCTCAGGGACTTTAATACTCATTGATAGATAGTATTCGCTGTTGTTGCTTTCTATCGTTAATTTGCTGTAAATGGAACGTCCAATTATAAAGTCAAGTTTAGTCTAATTATGTAGCTAAATTGAAACAACCTATTATGTAGAACAATCAAATTTATATTTTCTTTCATAGCAAGGTAGAGCATTTTAGTTTTCCTTGTACTTCCTCACTAAAATTGTTATTTTATTACAAAACTTCTTTGCGTACTTTTTAAAGGAATCTTATACGTCATCAAATAAATTAGACTTTTAATTGAAATCGATAGTAGACACAGCAAATTTGCTATGGTAATCGATTCTAATATTATGATCGCCTTGATAATACCAGATAATGTAATGGTATTGCCCCATTATGCCGAAGGAAAAAAATGAATCTCTGAATCTTTAAATCTGAAATGGTTTGTCAAGGTACGTAATAAACTATTGTACAAACAGGTTCCTTTAGTTAGAATGCGGAAAATCTAAGCAAATCTTACGTATGCAATTTGCGTTTATGTATATGTACGTAGGCTCGTTGTAGACGCATAAATTTTAACAGAATCAGTTTTAAGAAATTACTTCATTTTAATAACAAACTTTCCAATAGACATCTATATAAATCTCGTTTAATTTGAATAGTAAGACACAAAATAAAATCACTGCATATAATTTGATTTCAAATCCTGTTCGAGATGAAGAAATGTAGTTCCGTTTAAATTTGCTATAGGCGAATGACCTTTAAAACGTGTCTGCTACGGTTTTTAGAACTAAGGAAACGCCCATTTCTTACTCATTCACTATTTGCACTTTAATACAATTATAATTCTAATTGTAATAGTAGAATGTTTCATTACAGAATTCGATTTTTTTTTTCAATTGTGTAGTTGTAACGTTAATGATTAATGTTAAATCATTATTCAATAAATGAATGCATTTATTTTCAATCTTTCGGAAATTAATTATGGTAATATAAATAAAGACTTTGTATTATCATAATTAATTTCTAAAACATTGAAAGTAAATACATTCATTTATTGAATAATGTTAATTAGTTACTTCAACGCTAGTTTCTAAAGCTAAATAGCTCCTTCTTATTTTCTTATATTACACAAAGACGATTCTCTCCACGCTTTCATATACACCCTGGAAGCAAGCAAACTGAAAGATATTTGAGGTGTCGATATCCCACACATTTGTTTCTTTTTCTTTTGTTGGTTAAAGTTGAGCGATAAGAGGCAGTCTAACTTTTTCCGTACCGAAATGTAATTTGACTTGTCAAGCAAAATTATTTATTTTGAAATGCCACGATACATGAAAGGCGAAAAAATTAAATTGGTAACCATGATGGAAATAGTTTTCAGAGAGTCAATGATTTGTTTGCTGCTAAGTACAGTGCTACATGCTGTTGAAACACCGAAGTTTATCGTCAAATATGTACAAAAATTAAATGTATAGTGTGGTTGACTGCCAACCACGAGATAACTCGTGCTTGGCGGTCTGCTGGCAGACGCCCACCACGAGTTATCTCGTTTTTACATAATAACTTTTTGGTACCCATCACGTGTTAACACATAGTAAATGCATAGGAATTTTGTGGTATGGGCGGCTGTTAAAAGTTCATCTGCAGGAAAGAGGCGTCGCAAAGCATTTATTAATTTTTTTCACGAGATAATTAAAATATAAAAAATTAAACTAAACAATATAATAAGAACAAATTTTATTTGTGACATGTCTTTAAACAATTTTCTATACATAATGGAGGCTTCTCTTGACAAACTGGGCAAAAGTATCTTGTTTCCCGCTGTTTCCTTTAGGTGATGCAAACATGGCAGGCCCGTGTTAGTCGTAATTTTTTTTTTTTCTGTGAGAGGTATGCTCTCCAAGTAATGAAATTCTATTTGTCTCGGTTCTTTATAGCTTCTTGACATTTTATTTTCAATTAGATATGTAATCAATAGTTCTCTAAATTTTAAAGATTTAATGTTACTTTTTTTTTGGCTTTACAAAAAAGTAAATGTTCGTTGTGTATGTATATTTCACCTGCTTATTTTTCTCAAAGCGCTGTAGTAGCTTAGCATTTAATCCGTTAATCCGACTGGTCAATACCTGATATTCCAGCATTGTAATCCTTGACTATATTTTTTGGTTTTCGTTTCTATTTCTAACTTCGAGCATTTCCACCGTATGCATGTTCGATATTTTATGGGCATCGCGTTTATCTTTCCACGTACACACAACCGCAGATGTATTTCTTTACCATATGCACTGCCCCTTTCACTTTTTGCCACTATTTTCTTTGTGTTTCCTTTGCGGTTATTGCGCAGAGGGCCACAAATATAAGCTTTTCTAGATGTCATATTTTTCGTAAGTGCAAGGGAATTGCAAAAAATGTATGTATATAACACATACCCCTTATCTAAAAAAATCATCCATCAACTGCAGGACTACATGGGAAGCGTGTCCATCTTTTTGAACAACAGTTTTCCACAATAAATTTGAATTTTCAAAACCATTCCATTGGATTCGCATAACTCGTACAGTTTTTTACCATATTTATGTTTTTTATATATTGCTTAAAGAATAGCCTGCCACGCCACAAGACCATGGATTCAGCAATACATAGGTTTCGATCGGGTACATAGTTGCTACGCATAATGTTGGTGTGATTGCGGGGGTATTTGAAAAATCCAATTGCGTGTTTGTGCTTCAAATACCCCCGCAATCGATGCTGTAATAAAACTTTCAAAAAATAAGCCATAAATATGGGTAGAAGTATTCTTTTCACTTAGTTTACATGACTCTTTGAGAATGACTGTATAAGTCGAAACATATGTCAGATATATTTTAAATACATTTTGTGAAACAAATATACCAAGTGCTTTATTTAGTAAATTATTAATCATGTTTCACCAAGAGCCAACCGTGAATTCTATACATTATATTAAAAGTAATACAGCATGAAATAAATATTTATCTGCAAATATTCGTGGCAAATTTTATACGTATTTCTAAGATGCGTTCTACAATCCTCTGAAGCAATAGACTTACTGACTAGCTATAGCTATCAGTATTGCCAAACTTTTAAAAATCAAGGCGCCAACTTTTAACAGAAAAATAGCTCAAAAGCGCCAATCTATTATTGATTTTGTCATATCCTGATCATCTGCCCTTTGTGTTTTTGGGCTATTTTTCAATTGAATTCGTTAATTACCGTCCTACTTAACATAACGTCTCTACTAACTAGAAATCAATCAATATCAAAAAACACCCTATAAATCACAACTTAGCTAGACAAAGAAGCAAGTCTGCGATGCAATTTGAAATGTTTAGTCATGTGACTTTCAGTTAAAGGAAATCATATTGTCCTGATCCTACACCACTTTCCAAGGCGCGTATATCAATACTTTCATCCATTTTTCCATATGAAGTTAAGTCTTAGATATTTCTAGTGGATTTAGCAAAATAATATCATTTTCTGTTCATAGTCGTACGTTAGATGTGTTTTCTGTCGACTAATATTTATTACTTTTGCGCAAAATTTGAGACAAATACCGCTTACGCTAGAGCACGACAAATTTAATTCTAAATTCTGTTATGCTTGATCGCATTCATCACGAGTGTCTAGTAGTAGTTGATATGTGATTATCGGAAAGTGGTGTAGAATCAGGACAACCATTTTTGCTCTCTCTGTATATTCGATATACACTTTAATAAAGAAATGGATGTAATAGAAAAATGAAATTACACAAAGGTAAATATGATAAACAATGGATAAAACATCAAATAACCATGTACCACACGAAAGAAGTAAGCTGCAGTTTATTTAAAAACACTTAGCTGGGGTGCGTTCAAGTTTCACATCGGACGAGGGCGTTTAAATCTGAACACAGCCCATGACAATCACATAGACTTTGAATAATTTCTGTTACTCTTTCAAAATCGCCCAAATTGCGCTTTTGTATAAAATTTAAGCGCGAATTACTTTAAAAAATCGCCCAATTTGCGCTAAAGCGCCCAATCTGGCAACGCTGATAACTATAATCTGACTGAACTTTGTCGTACCCCACTTCGTACTTGCATACATTCATTGGCAACCTCGCTATATTTCTTTCTTTACTTTGCTCTGTCGCGCTCTGTTCCTCTTCTATTTTCGTACCAGAAATTAAAATTTGTCGATTACGGTATACGATGATGCGGAACTGTATCGCTGTTTAGTTACCTCACTTCCACAGTGTATATAAACGTAATATATAGGAAAGCGGAAAGACATATACTGATCAGCCTTAGAGGGTAGTATTCATTTGACAAGGGAGAGCTTTTTTCTATAACCTGTACCTAAATAAATATATTTTTGTACTCGCTTATCAAAACCTGTCATTTCACGATTCGATTTGGGTGCGTAAAAAGTCACTTTACGCACGAGTGCGTAAAAGTAAATTGGTACTTCCTGGAACTTGATTAATTTAGTGACATTTTAAAATCATAAATCCCTAACCTTAATAATATGCTACCCAGTTCGTTGTTTTTCTATGAAAATAAAAGGAAATGAAATAGAAATTGTTATATTTGGAAGGTATGTAATTCAATGTCAGAACAGCAACAAATATTATTTTTTAAATTTATAGAAAACTAAAAAAAAGATTGTCACAAGTGGGATTCGAACCCACGCCCTCAGAGATGACCAGAACGCTCGAGAAGCCGTATAACGGGCAAGCTAAACCTTGAGTCTGGCGCCTTAGACCGCTCGGCCATACTGACACATACTAGTAATATTGTTAAAAATACATATAAATATAAAAATTTTGAAATTATATTTATATTTTAGATAAATATTATTATTGTTTATAGTTCTCGTTACAAAAAATATTGTACAAACTTCGTGCGTGAAACATTTCGCGAATTCGTGTCCATAAAGCGCTCGCCTGCGGCTCGCGCTTTAAACTGGTCACTCATTCGCGAAATATGATTTCACGCACTTGGTTCGTAAATAACTATATTGTATTATGGGATTAATAATATTTGATTACAAATTGACAACATGAATATAAAATTATGTTAAAGTAGAATTTATAATTTCTTTATAGCGAGATATTTATACAAATTCTATTATTACATATTACTAAAGACCGTCATTCTCGATCAGCTCACAGAGGCGTGGACCAGCGATAGGTTCGGGAGACCTACTTCACCAGCGCTTCGTGTGATATGTGTATGTAGTACGTGAACAGCTATCACAGTGTGAAGTAGTTATAGACGTATTTACGAATACGCGTAGGTGTAATTCGAACTGAAAGTATTTTTCTAAATAACGCTCATTTTTATTTCAGTAAACCTAACGCACTAACACCGCTGTTTGCCTACCTAAGTGCCGGTCTTTAGATATTACTATTACATAATTTTAAAAACTTTTACTGTTACTATCTATGTTGTTAAGAGAACGCTAAGTATGACGGTTTATTTGTTTACTCCACGCTGTATCTCAAAATTGTCAAAAACCACAGATAATAGTCTGAAGGGGCTAAGTCTGGAGAATAGGGCTGGTGTCCCAGTAGTTCGTATCCTAGATCCCTAATTGTATTCATGGTAATGCGCGTTTGTGGGCAAGGACATTGTCTTGCAAAAACAACACACCTTTCGCTAACATGCCGAGTCTTATTTCCTTAATTTTCTCTCTCAGGGTGCTTAGTAATTTAGAAAAAGTATCTCTAGTGATCTGACTCTTTTTCAGGTAGGTAATTGATCATAATTATTCCACGGATATCCCAAAAAAATGAAGAAAGAACTTCTCCAGCGGATTTTTGAACTCGAAACTCCTTAAGTCTTGGCGAACCATGATGCTTCTACTCCATCGATTCCTGTTTTGTTTCTGGTTCGTAAAAATGGACCCGTGCTTCATCCATAGTCACAAGATGGTTCAAAAAATCTGGATCGCCTTCAAAACGGGCGCAAATTGACCGTGATGCTTTCATTCTTGCTTGTTTGTGTTCGGCGTCCAAGCATTTAGGAATTCATTTTTCAGAAATTTTTTTCATATCTAAATCGACGTGAACTATATGCTCGACGCGTTCATATGAAATCTTTAGTGCCTCAGCTATATGTTTCAGCCCAATTCGACTGTCTGATAATATCATGTCATGAACTGCGTCAATATTCTCGGGGCTGGACACCGAAATCGGTCTTCCTGGTCGCTTCTCATCTTCAACGGAAAGTTTTCCCCTTTTAAATGACGCAATCCAATTTTTGACAGTTGCATATGATGGGCATTGATATCCAATGGTGTTAAGCATATCTTCGTAAATTGCCTTAACACTTAACCTCTTCAAATACGATGATACCTCGATACTTCAATTTATCGATTTTCACATTTGCATTCGACATGCTTTTTTTCAAAATTTACTGCATAGCAATCCTTCTTGACGTAAGATTTTACAGTGACACTTTCAAAATGTCATTATTTCTTGCCATTATAACAAGATTTTGTTTTGTTCAAGGAAAATAGTCTAGGCTAACTAGATAACAATACCCCCTCGTATAGGTATTAACAAGAACTGTTAAGCACTGGAAAAGTTAAATAATTGAAATTTCTTTTTCTTGATAATTGTTAAAATATATTTATTATAAAATTTGTTCAAAATGTTAATACCTTCCAATCCCCAAAACAGTACAAAATCAACGTTAATATTAGCATAATATCGATTGGTTGAGATTATGTAATAAACTCTGTTAAAAGCCTTTGTCTTTATTTAAATATAAATAAGGTTGTTATTCTTAAAGCATTAAAAATGTATACCGAGTTTGTCATATTTTATCTCCTTCATAATCTATATTAGATTGAATTTCTTGGGATTCCACTAAAGTGGAAAACCCTGAACTCTGAACTAAGTTGAAGTAATTTTAGAATTTAATGAGCCTCATGTTTTTTTTATCACATTAAAGTATTCGAAAGGTGGATATTATTGCTCAAAGTGTCTGATTTATTATGATTACACTACGCTTAAATATTTTTGCATTAAATAATACATTCATGTTTGCTTCATGCTCATAACATCCACGATTTCATTGAAGGACAGGCCCCGTATTTTGTATTATTACAGAAGTATAATTAATAATCATCTCACACATTATGCAAGAGAAGTAGGACAATTGAGCAACGGAACGATAAACATTGTTATTCAATATTTGTGTACGATATGAATTATAGAGGATTTTTTTTTCAATAAATAAATATATATATATATATATATATATATATATATATATATATATGTGTATATAGATATGTAATATAGGCATTTAAGGAAGTATTTCTATATATTTCCGTCTTAATTTATATTCATGATTTCATCAAAATATTTGTAACGATCCATGAATAATTTAAATTCCATTAGATAGTTGTGCCTCAGAGTATCTATTTTAGGTATTTTTATTTCTCAGAAGTTATTAGATTCGCTTTCTTAATGTCAACGGAACAGAATAACCAGAACATTATTTTTAAATACTATTGTACCTCGGTATACATCTGCTTTAGAACACATACGTCCAATTAAAAGTAACAAATTTTGCTCGGTATACGACATAAATTTTGTGTGTAAATTTTGCGTCATTTTGAAATAACTATCTCGGAGGAAAAATTAACTTAATAACACTGGTCAACCAATTTTCATTACTTTTATGTTTCTCTAGAAACTATGTACAATTTCCGTTTCTTTTATAGTCCTAACAATAGTAATAACTAGAGCTGGTAAATTGCGCCAATAGCCAGTAAGAAGTAATTGATAAAACGTGTTCAAATACTTACCGTTTTAAGAGTCTTCCGCGAAGTCACAAACGGGATAACATCGGTTAAATATTTCAACCATTCAACCATTAGATATGAATATATTTTTGAAATCGAATTAATGCGGTAACAAATCGATAGCATCTATAGAAATAATCCGACGCGTTGGTTGACGGCGACTCATCCCCGAGTGCCAGCGCTTTCTCAAAAACCGATAGAGCTTTAACATTTCGGAGGGCTCCTGGTGAGCAACAAGGTGACCCCGAAGAGATTATGGAAGAGTTTCATAACGTAATGTGTGTGTTTTACGCTTTCTTAAGAGTCAGATTCCGGTATTTCGCTACACCACTAGCAGCTAGAGTCGTTTTGATGTCACCCTTCTCCCCCAGTACCAGCTAGATCCCCTTGGTGCTCACCGGGGACCCTGAAATGTCAAATCCGGTATCACAACGGCTGTAGCTTTGTCTGTTTTCAAAAAAGCTTTGGCACTCGGGGATGAGTCACCGCCGACCAACGCGTCAGATTATTTCTACAGACGCTATCGACTTGTTACCGCATTCATTCGTTATGCATATCTAATGATTGATATATTTAACAGATATTATTCACTTTGTAACTTCACAGACGAATCTTAATACGGTAAGTATTTGAACGTTTTATAATTTATTTCTTACCATTTATTTTATGTGTAAACTTTTATGCGGCCGCTACTGGCTCTTGGTGCTCTGTATATAATCTATAATCATGTTTGTTATTTCTTCACGACGGCAAGCTCCATTAAAGCCCATTATAAGAATAACCTAACATAATTTTAATACGACTATTATAACAAAATAATGTAGAAAATTAGTAAAATACTACTATAATTATGTTTTTCTTACGTACGTTCATTGCTAAATATGTTTTAACATCGGCTTCTATTATAAATCGGTTAATGTGCTCTATTTCTAAAATCTTCGATTTCTTAGGCTTATAGCCTTCAGACAATCTTTTTAAATATGCTATTAGTTTAGAAAATTTTGAGATATCTGTGTTTTTATAAATATTCAAACAACATTTTAACATCGCATATTTGGACCACAAGGAGGAGGCCTTTTTTGACGCAATCCAATTTTACTTTCTTTGTCAAAATAGGCAATCATAATGTTTTTTTGTAATAGTCACGATGTTATTTTCTTTACACCAAGTTATAAATTGATTATATTCCTTTTTATAAATGTGTCGAAATTCTTTTGGCTGAAGATTTTCCAAATTGTCTTCTGCAATTTTCCGAAGCTCTGGCGGCGTGCAATTACTTATTTCGCCCATTTTTATTTAGATAGTTACATAAATTAGTCTAAGATTTAAATTTCAAAACACATAACAATATTTCAAATATTTGAAATGTTCAAATTATAAGTCAGTGTAACCAACGTCAAAAAAATAAAATATCTAAAATATTCGTATTGAACATGACTATTATTCTAAACATTTTTTAATATTTAAAAGGTCGAATAGAAAAAATAGTATAAAATACACGTTTCATAGGACATTTTTGCGCACTCGTTTATTAGAAAACTCGCCTACGGCTCGTTTTCTAAACCTTGAACTCGTGCATAAAAATCATGTCTTATGAAACTTGTATCTTAATATACTATAACACTGGCCTACAACCATTTTGGTGCTGGAGATTTTAGACCCGATTTTAAGTATGTCTTACATGGCGATATCAAAAATGTTACCCATTTTCTTCTGTCAGCTCTAGTTCCCGAGAAAAAAAAAACACAATTCACGAAAAAATATATATTTTATTGACATTAAACATCAAGAAATTGTCTTTTGAGTGATTTTCTAGAATGAAACTGACTCGGGCAATCTCGCATGATTCCCCAGCAATAGTCAGCCATCATATAACTGTCCCACCTTCCTTGGTATCTATTCTCCATTGTTTTTAGGTCTTGGTGGAAACGTTCCCCTTGTTCTTCGCTTAGATCTCCTAAATTGTGTTGGAAATGATGTAGATGACTATTGAGACTATTGAGATATATCATATTACAGCCTAAATCTTTGAATCGCACCAGCATTTTCTCTACTAGTTCTACATAGTTGTCAGCCTTATGATTTCCGAGGAAATTTTGTGCAACTGCTACAAAAGATTGCCAGGCAAGTCTCTCCACATCATTCATACAAGTCTCAAAATTAGTTGTGTCTTTCATCAATTTACGTATTTGAGGTCCATCAAAGATACCTGCTTTTAGTTTCTCAGTACTTAAACCAGGAAATTTGTGAGAAATAAACTGGAAACATTGACCATTTCTATCGAGAGCCTTAACAAATTGCTTGATTAGCCCTAATTTTATATGCAATGGCGAAAGAATTGTTTTTTCTCGTGAAACTAAGGGTTCATTTAGAACATTTCTTTCCCCAACAACAAGAGCATCTCTCACAGGCCAATTTTTTGCAGTCCAATGACGTGATTTAGCTCGACTGTCCCAGAGACAAATAAAACATGGGTATTTAGTATAACCACTCTGTTGACCCAATAAAAAATTAACCATCTTCAAGTCGACGCAGATCACCCAGTTATGTTCAATATATTTTATTTTTTGTAAAAGATTTGAAATTACCTCATATTCTTCTTTTACACATGTTGAGTGAGCAATTGGAACGGGAGCATATTTATTTCCATTATGTAGAAGAACTGCTTTTAGACTTCGTTTACTACTGTCAATAAAGAGACGCCATTCATTGGCCTGATAGATCGTTAAACCCATGAAAGCCAGCAAACCACTCACATTACAGCAATACACAAAATTTTCATCAGATGAAAAAAACTTCAATAACTTTCCCTCTCTCGTCCGATATGTAGACACTCGAACATCTGAGGAAAGACCATTTTTTTCTTTTAATCTTGACGCTAGTAACTCAGCACGTTCCTTCGAAAGATCTAAGTCTCTGATGAGGTCACTAAGCTCATTCTGCGAAAATGACTTAGGATCTGATGTTATTCCGCAGTATTGAAAGTCATCATCTACTTGGGAGGAAATAGGTATTTCAGCTTCATCCTCCTGAGATTGCTGCACTACCTGGTGAAAAGTTGGTATTGGAACATTTTCTGAATGAGGAACAGGTCTTTGTACTGAAGAAATATTGGGGTATTTCCATTTATGGCGATTGTTTTTGTTGATGCCCACTATATTAATCATACAAAAGTAACAGTCGTCATAATGATTTTTTTGTTCTCGCCATATCATAGGCACTCCAAACTTCAAAGACTTACGTTTCCCTGTCTCCCATTGTCGCAAATATTCAACGCATATTTTACAAACACTATGAGGCACCCACACTTTATCTTGGTGTAGAATTTCAATACCGAAGTAAACAAAATACAAACGACGCACTGTGTTTGTAATCGATTTACGCTGATTTTTCAGTATGTATTCACCACAAACATAACAAAATATATCAGGATCGTTAACACAACGTCTGGACGTACTAGCCATAATGAAATAGTAACACAAACTTTATCGATGATATTGTAATAATGACTAGTTACGAACAAGACCGACAACGATTCACAATGAGGGTAGTAGGTAAACTAGAGCTGATGAGTTAAAATGACGTATGTCAATATACTGTACATTACCTACTTTATCGACAATTCAAACAAACAGAAATTCCCCCCAAAAATTTTTTTTTTTGTAAGCGTGTGTAATCATCGCAATCCGTTTCTGTAACATATTCTACACTCGAAACACCAATAGGCCTTGGTACTGCAAAGATTTCGAGAGAGGTACTGGACAAGTAGCACAACTAATATTTTTCTTATTTTTGTTGGAAAACCCGAAAGTTTTCGTGCAGTAAAAGTAGCAATCAGTCGAATGGTCCGTTTATTCAATGCCAAATCATAGGTCGTGCAAATGGCGCATAGCGCTTTTCTTACCGTTTGACCAGCCCCTCACAGTAACAACATAGCGTGCGCAGCCTTGTCTTGATTTTCAATGATTAAGCCAAAATAGTAAGAATGTAACTTTCTATAAAGGTGTAATATTCCGCTTATGCTGGTGGATAGTGAATTTTCCACATACATAACAGAAACTGTTTGGATTATTTATACACGTATAGCAAACGCCAATTAAGTTGGTGCGAGAAGGGGTAAGTTCGCACAGGATTAGGAGTAGTGGGGAGATTTATATTTGGTTTTATATCAAATGTGAGATAATTCTAACCTCTGAGCGTGTATGATCCCTAGCAAAGACATTACAAATATGTTCTGTCAAACGTCAATGACAAATGTATTCTGACAATTACTTGAGTAGTGGGGGTGGACGTTTTTAAAAACGGCTTCTGCGCACCCCCTCCTCGCGCCAACTTAATTGGCGTTTGGTATACGCGACATTATGAAATAAAAAGACGTTCAACTATCACAAACCGACTTACATTGAATCCAGTGCTGTCACATTGAAAATATGAGAATACCCAAACAATAGTATCAAAATACCCGCTTTTACACGCATTTGAAATTCAAATTCTCCACAACAATACTCACATTACTTCCAAACACACACTTTATTTGTTAGACAAATAAAAATGTGAATTATTTTTTTTTTTTTATATACATATAGCAATTTCATGTTTATTAGGTATAGGTACTTAAAATCAAACACAAATAGGTACTAAGGACAAACAAAAATGTTTACTTTATTTTTTGTATATTTAACATTTCACTACTTGTTCAAAATTTAGCAATCCATTTGCTTCTTTTATACCCTCTTTAGTGTGTAACAGCGCAGAAACCGTTGATGTGTTTAGCTTGTTGCGAGAATCAGTTTTTATATAATTCAGATCGCTAAATATTGAGAATTAAGAGAAATTGCGTCACAATTTTCAATATGTGATAAAAAAGAGGCATACCAGTAGCATTTTTTAAATTCAAAACATGTTTCCAGTATTCTTCAGCTGGTTTGGCTGGATCCAGTTGCAGTTTTTTAAAATCCATTAAACCATGTTGCCTGCATTCATTATCAAGTTCTTGACAATTTACATAATCTTTTAAACATGGAAATTTGCTGGTAACTTAAAAATAAAAGATTGGACTTTCAATGATTCGGATTCGGACAGATGGAGCGAGTGACATCAACCGCAATTCTGATTCTATCCACAAGAGCGGGCTAAATACCCGAAGTACTGGTAAAATACTCGCAACCGGCAACACTGATTGAATCGTAAGAACCGTGTGCTGCTATATCCACATAGCCACATATCTACCAACTCTTAATTTAATTGGTTCCAGAACAAAAATGGAAATTGTAAAATTTAGTGCGTTTTTTGAAAAGCATTAAATAGCTTTTCAAAAAACGCACTAAATTTTACAAAATATCTCAAAATCCTGGCGTGATGGAGCTAATTTTAAATCAGGTTCAGAATCAGCATGGCAAGATATTAACTACAGGTATTGGTGTGTAAGAACACCAAACTGTGTTGACCAGTATTATTCTTGAGTGGTACACAACCATTTGTTCGCCAGTTAACATTAAAGAATTACATAAAACAAGCTATTGGTTTACGCCAGCAAACCATGTTACGCCTTAATTTCCCTTTTTAATATCGATTAAGAGTCTTCATTATTTATTGACGAGCCCCGGTATCTTATATTAAATACGTTCATTAGGATACTTGTTCCGCTGTCTGTGGTTAACTTGGTAACTATATCACCCCTTCCGCTTACACGCGGGTGAGATTCGAGGATTAGCAGACAGACCTTGGTAGTGTAAAGTCATTTAAAAAGTTTACGAGTGTACATCTTCTTAATGGAAGTTAATTCACGCATCTTTGACCTTTAGTTAATTCATCATTCATAAACGGATCGTGTCAAAGGGTGAATTCTAATTTTTTGAACAGCCAATTTGCCGTTTGCGACTTACGTAGGTTTGAGGAAAATATATCCCAGCATTGGTTTTTGTGCGGCGTTCCATTTCATCTTCGTAAACGGAAAAAAATAGCTTCCTGCTGAAGAGTTCATGAACACTGCAGCCTATACTTCAAGGGCAATTTATTGTCGTCTAATTTCCCGAACAGCGATCGACCTGAGGAATTAATTACCACCTTCGACGAACAGGTACGGGTTATCAAGTAATTCGTATTATTAAAGTTTTTGTGTAATTTAAATTTCGTCTTATAATTTTTTATATATATTTCTTTCATATTTTGCCAATTTAACTTCTTTTAGCATAACTTAAATTTATTCTTGTAATATTAATATAGTTATTAGCATTTTTAATTCCGTATTAATCAATTAGTCAATTTAAAATTTAATATATCTTGTATAGTATAACTTAAAAGAATGCATTCTTGTGAATTAAAGTATTTTTCTTACTTGCATTAAAGGCCAATTTGTTCCTTCGTATTTTGGAAATTAAAATCTAAATTTTGTAGCATATTCCGTTATCGATATATTTTATAGTAATTTCTTCTGCGATCACAATTGTTTTTGCCGTGTCGTACGTGACCACAAATGTTTTTTTTGCATTCATGCAGGTGTCGATAAATGACAACACATTTTTGTAATTTCATAATTTGGAATTTGGAATTTAAATCATTTGTATTTGTGAGTAGGATATATTGACTATCATCGCTATTTCTGTTTATAAAATTATTGTGAATTTATCTCTAATGGTACCTTTAGAAAAAAATCTGCGGAGATAAACAATGTAATTAACTTAAGTAATTATTTTCTATTTACAGTATTATTACGTTCAACTTTTGAGATATTATGTTTACCGTCCTTTGTTCACCTTTTTGCGATATCTAGTTTTTGATTTTATATAGAGTTGTATATATTTTTTTTACCATAACATACAGTCGGTATAATTATACAGGGTAAAGGTTTCAATTGATTAATATTTCTTTATCAGAATAATTGAAACACGTGAGTAGGTAAACCCCACCAGTTTTGTATAATACAAAGGTATTTTTAATAATATAAAATATTATTAAAAATCTGGTGTGAAGAACACAAATACAGGTTCACTATTAATATTTTTGTGAACGTGTCCGAACATATCCCTTAAGGGGGGCGTCGTTACTTCACATTGGTTATGTGGACGGGGCGAGGTACTTCGGCTGTCTGACAACAGGCAGCGCTGAATTTACTTCTACGCTCGGTCTGGATAATTTCTGTGATGTGGCGATGTGGTTCTTTTTTGTGAATGTGTCTGAAGACATCCTTTCTCCAGCAGGGGCGTACCGATGAGCCTGTAGAAAGGCGAAATACGTATCTACGTCTCTGTGGAGGGATATGTTCGGACACGTTCACAAAAATTTTAATAGTGAACCTGTATTTGTGTTCTTCACACCAGATTTTTAATAATATTTTATATTATTAAAAATACCTTTGTATTAATATTTCTTTATTTGATTTTGGTCAATGCTTAAATATAATATCCATCCATTTCCTTAATTTTATTATAATTATTTATTTTTCCGCAAATCGTTAGGAAATTTTGACATTCCTGACAAAATTTCTTAAAGAAAAAGTCAACATTTCCTAACAGTTAGGAAATGTTGACTTTTTCTTATACATATTCGTACTTTTCTCTTGATTTATTTGGCAATAATTCTAATGAAGCAGTATTCACTACCTCAACCAGCTCTGGAGGAGTCCCAGATATGGAAAATTCATCATAACTTATAATTTTACACTGTTTTGCTATCGAAAACATCAGCAGTTAAATTTATATTCGTCAAGTTTGACAATTCAACATTAATACGTTTCCATAGTAACGCAACCAATTATATTACGAATTTCAAAACACCATTTATTTGTGAATAAAATTATTCGCGATTTTTTCAAAATTAATTAATATCTGTCGAATTTTAAACGATTTGCGGAAAAATAGTATGTTTACCTCGTAGGAAAAGCCACATTCCTGAACTCTGTTTTGCTAAGTCTCGGCTTGCGCCTCGACTTAGCAATCTTCACAGTCGTCCAGGAATGTTAGGCTTTTCTTACTCGGTAAACAATATACTATTCCTTTGATCGTAAGTATACGAATTATTTGTTGATAAGTTTTTTCTTTGCCTTGGCACTCCCCGTAGCAATTTCCTTTTCAGATATCCTGGGCAGCAATTTTGGAGTTAGTGCTTAGGTACTTAGTAAGTCTAGATATATAGTGTGAGTTTGAGTAGTTTGTATGTGCATGCGCCGAAGATCGCGCAATTTCTTTTCTCAGTTTTCTGTCTGAGCTTCCGTAAGCAAAACTGAGTAGCGCTACCTTATAACTTTTATTTTAGTCACCCACACACGTCTCCACTGACTGAGGACGTATATAATAAATAGAAGCTCCCATACTTTGTGCGATACAACTACAGATTTTTTTTATCTGGACCATCTTCAGACGCCTTCGTTGCGCTAGCTTTGCGAGTAGGTAGCAACCAACATTGCCACTAGTAGCATCGCACACCAATATTGAACGTGGCATTGCTGACATTCGATCCAATTTATATGAAATAGTTATGGAGAATTACGTTCATGGGATTTATTCCTGTCAACGCTTCCGTGGAGGACATATGAATGACGTGCTCGATTAATGGTAAAAATTTAAGATCATTTTTAGTTCGGTGTAAGGTACCGCCGAACTAAAAATGATTTTAAATTTCACCATATCCGCGCTTATTTTACAAACAAAATGCATCGTTCTTAATGCAAAACCTTTGTTTGAACTGATGTGTTCTTAAATGAATGTGCATTAATTTAAATTATGTCAATTCTTTAAACAAAGTTACTATCATATGACATATGTAATAAATATTTAATTATATTTCAGGTGAAAAATAAAAACAATAGAATAACCTTATCGTTTTATTTATTTATGTGTGAAGGCACATCTCGGATAAAAACCTTTATTCTTTTTTTACACCGTTTTCATCCATATCTGATTTATAATCAATGACATATTTCGAAACAAAATACATAGATACTAATGTCTGGAATGTCTAAATGCAGGTAATTATTTGACACAATTGGTTAAAGAAAAGCGCTTCAGGAATTTTATTTCGCTTTGTGGTTGCATATAATTAACTATTTATACGGGCAATTTACGATAGCGTTTTCCTTAATATGTTTTAATTACCAAGGTCAGGATGAAATGGAAGTCACGATTGCAAATTAAATCAGAAGTACATCGACTTTTTAACAACTATTCTAGAAATGAGCGAATTTATCTATTTACAACTGTAATGACGTAGGCAGATTACATGTCCTCAGGCAATATTGCTAGCTATTAAAACATAAATATATACATTGCACAACATTCTAAGCACTTTATGTATAATTTGCTGAGATGATCACATATGTCTTCGTCTATTTTCGAAGATTGTATTGTAATTACTTATAAAGCTAATTAAAGCTAATCAAAATCTTTAGTACAGTATAAGGAATTTTTTACTGAAGGAGTTAAATTGTGTTAACTTTAGAGTTAAATGTAATTATCACATTTTTCTTTAAACAACCACAATTAATTGTTCAATCTTAATATGTGTTGAATTTGAATTTTGTTTTGTTTCTTATTTCACTGTTTCTGCGTTGTTTCACATAAAAACTGATACTCATTGTTGAACTGTGTTAAATGGTAAACATGCATTTTAGGTACGTTAATTAGGCAAAATATATACATGAATTTTATGACCAATTATATCAAACGATTGTTTTCGTAACCATGGAAACATCATTCAAAATTAAACAGAGTTGCAATGTTACTTAATACGTTAGAACTGAAAATTCAGTTATAAACAGTTATATATCGTTGTTGTAGACCGCTGTTTAATACAAATTACAAAATATATATTTTTTAAATAGATAGTTGCATTTAATTACTACGATTTTTAATATTTTGTTGAATATTGTCTTCTTTATAACCTTATCTGTCTTGAAATTATTTACTTCAAATAATTTAACATATGCCAACGCTGTTGAGTGGTAATCGCGTTTCATTGGTTACAAATTCGTGTATAATATTTTGCCTAACTAAGGTACCTAAAATGCATCTTTACCTTTTAAATGCCAACATGAATTAACAAAATAGACGTCGTCATTTGCAACGAAATGAATAGGGTAGTTGGAATACTGGAATTTAGATTAAGTCTAGTTAATGTAGCGGAGTGGCTAGGTACAACACAGAGAGTAATTAGCCGACTATGGCGACGATACAGAGATACAGATAGCCCCAAAGAATATTTTGGAAGAAGACGCGCCACCGCTGCTATTCAGGACCGGTACATCATTCTTCAGGCTCACCGACAGACTTCAGTAACTGCTTTAGTTAAGATGGCGTCTCTAGGCAATGCATAACGTGACAGCCACAGCCAAACCATCACACGTCATTTAAGAGAAACTAATTTTCACTTCAGACTAGGGTTCAACCATTAAGCAAAAGAAGTCGAAGACATGAGTAAACTGGGCTCGGAAACACTTAAACTGGACTCGAGCGCAATGGTCGACTATACTCTTTTCTGACGAGTCGCGATTTGGATTAAGACCAAATACTCACAGATTAAGAGTCTGGCCTCAACCTGCCAACGCAGCAAGACTACAGCATATCCAAAAAGTACACTACCGAGGTGGTACTGTAATGATATGGGGATGGTGGGTAGGAAAACTGATCCCCTTTTTCTAGATCATTTCTTAAATGCCGAGCAATATATCCAGACTATTCTTGGACCTGTTGTTCAGTCATTTGCAGAAGCGTTGGCCGAAATTTGACCCTTATGCATGACAATGCACGACCACATGTGGCAAGAGCTGTTACTGATTGGCTAAATCAAGCCACTATTGAACTTTTGCCATGGCCAATTTTTTAGAGTTTCTGTAAATTATTACTAAAGTTGTTTAAAATATTGTTTAAAATTAATTGCACACATCTTATTTTACATTTAACTTTTAAGACCTAAAAATATATTATGTAAAAGATGCAAAAAATTAATTTTTTAAAGCAAATAAAAAATATGCTTAGATTATATGGATGTGTGTATTTATTCAGATACATAACATCTAGATACATATTTGAAATGGTTGCTAATAGTATACTAATATTAAAATGAAGATACGAGGTGCTACGCAAAAATTCACATAACATGGGAAACATTTTGCTCTACACACATATATGAAGATATGATCTCGGTGGTACGTGGCTGATGCAGTATTGGTATACATCATAGAATTGTATTTACCACAAGTTCTATAATGTAATTTATTGTTCGTTTTGAAAAGAAAAACAATAAATTGTTCTAACAACTTTATTCACTACGATCTCCTTCCGCGTGAATACACTCATCCCAACAACTTGTCCATGACTGGAAGCAGTGCTGGAAGTCTTCGCGTGTTAACGTTTTCGACACTGCCTACGATTCGATCTAGATCTGGGCTTAAGTTCCAACTTCGGGAACAGGAAGAAGACACAAGGGGCAAGATTTGAGTACTATGGAGGTTGGAGTAGTACTGTTGTCTTCCTTTAGACTAGAAACTGATGCACAACAAGTGGTGTGTGAGTCGGTGCATTGTCGTAGTGTAGGATCCACGAATTGTTCCGCTAATTGGCAGGCGCTCAATGTTTTCTCTTAGTTATGATTCGTCGCCAGTAATGATTATGGTACTGAAGTTCGCATCCCTTTCGACAGTTTCTTTCAGCTCTGTGGACGCATCTACACGGTGCCGTTTTTGCTTAATGCTCATTAACCTTGGCACAAACTTCGCAGCAATACCCTGCATGTTATAAATGTCGTGGATTGTTCTCCTTCAGTCTTGCATCACGCATTTTGTGGCGTGTTTTCCGTCGACGGCCGATCGGAACATTCATCATTATTAACCGACACGTCCATTTTTAAAACTGTTATACTATTCATAGGTTTGTGTCTTGCCTAAAGCATCCTCACTAAACGTTCGTTTAAGTATTTTCAGAGTTTCCGCCGCCGTTCTACTAAATTTGAAGCATAATTTGATGCACGTTCTTTGCTTTTTCACGTCAGACATTGTAGTATCGCAGAATAATTGAAACACAACTCAACAGATATAAACACGAAAACTGTACGTCACCACTTAGCAAAGTACCGTTTGACAGACTGACTTAGTATAGACATAGCTCACACCATCTAACGCTATAGAGTTGTACTACTATCCCTTCGCGCGCTACATTCAAATTTCAGGAATTTCTGAGTAGCACCTCGTATATGATATGATACATACTAGTTAGTGAAAATAATTATGAGAAAAACACGAAATAAAATAACATTGGAAGAGAGGTTGTTAGAATTTAACTATTAAAAGAGGATTGAGACAAAGTGACTCAATTTCTACAATCCTCTTTAACCTGGTACAGGAAGCAATGTTAAAAGAAAACAGTATAATAACAAATAACTTGATACATAGCAGTAGACATCGGTATTTGGCTTACGCTGAAATTAATGTATTTCTGTCTAGATCCAGGAAGGAAATAAGAAGGAAAAGAAAACAAGAGAATATACATTAAAAGTTAATGAGAAGAAAGCGAAACACACGTAATGTAATCTAAACTAATATTATAAAGAGGAAACATTTGTGTTTTTGTATGTATGTTTGTAATGTTTTCACACAAAAACTACTGGACCGATTTCAAAAATTCTTTCACCATTAGAAAGCTGCATTTTCACTGAGTGACATAGGCTATATTACATTTTCAAAAAAAAAGGGATCCCCAATAAAAAATGCATTAATGTAACCCAAGGTGTGAAAAAATTAGTCACAAAAATGTCATCGCGTACGCTGCGGAAACTATTGTTGATAGAACAAAAAAATGTTCTACAGTATTATAGAACGTATTAATATCTACAAAAAACTCCGCGAAACCATATGTCCAACTACTGTAGTTATGCCACTATAACTACTTTTTTACATTTTAAAAGTTAATAAAAGTGCCGACAATAATCAAACCATATTATCCATACCTCTGTATTATTCCTTATCCTATTAAATAATATTTTATTAAAGACCATTTCAATACCAGTAAAATACTTTTTAAATTATTAAAATCGGACATTCCATTCAAAAGATATAACGAATTTAAAAATGTCAATCTAAAGAAAATAATGATTTAATATAATGTAGTAGTATAGCGATGGCCATATTCATTTTGTTTGTAATAAATTGACAATCGAAAAATTATAACTGGAATAAGAATAGTATTGGCAGAAGGAATTTAATAACAAGTTCAATGAGAATGAAAAGTAATAGGAAACAGGCACAGAGAAGCTGTTATAGAAAGAAGTTAAACATAAAGTGATATAAAATCCAAAAATTAAGGAGCACAAGAAAGGAAGATTAAATATTTAAGAGAATACCATCACTATTGTATTTATTCAAGGTAGGATCGAAGAAAAGAGAACATATACGATACAAATTTTATTAAAAGAATTTAAATAACACTGAGATATTTGAAAGGTAACGTTTTTGAAGTAATATCAACAATGTGTCAAAAGCCAAGTGACAGGAACATTATTAAAATAGCGGGTTACATTGTTTATAAGTTATGTTAAATAACTAAATGGACTAAACAAAAAATGTAATCAATTCATCAGCTTTACAATTAAAAAAATAATTTTTTTGTCAAAAACATTTTTTTTCCTTTAACTTCACATAGCCACAGCAACGCAATTGGATGATTTGTTTTCCAAGTGAATTTATATTTACTATAATACATTTATCTCTTTTCTCATTCATTTCATTTCAGATTGAGTCACAGCACTCACAGCGAAGCGTGGTCGGGATTAGCTAGTGTAAGATAAAGCTAGATGAGGAATATTTAATTTAGATATCAACTGTGCAGTAAGTCGAATGTATTCCATGGAGGAAGTGGAACAAATTGATTCTCTTGGAATAACGATAACAACATGCAAAGCGAATGAAGAGAAAGAAGATCAGCTTTAGAAAATAGTGGTGTAAGAATATTAACAAAAATGCATAGTCCAAAAATGTCTCTAGAATTTGAAAATCGGGTTGTACCAAACAATATTAAAGCTTAAATTAATTATGTTTGCGAAATGTACGTAATGAACAAAACAAATCCATATTTTAAAGAAAATATTTGTATTGGGGTGTATTGGGATTAAAGTAAACGGAGATTTAGAAGAATAACAAAGAAAAGTCTTTAATTGGAGACTACGACTAAGTAAAAACTTAAAAAAAAGGCATGGAATCCCTTACCACACATTAGTATTTTAAATACGTATTTCGACAACTAACTTGTCATACTCAGTAAGAAAAATTAACAATGTTGAAGATGTGGGCACAGCAAAGGTAGCACAAGAATCGCGAAACACTTTTCAAAGCGCCCACGTATACACCAGATCCCTTACCACACATTAGTATTTTAAATACGTATTTCGACAACTAACTTGTCATAGTCAGTAAGAAAAATTAACAATGTTGAAGATGTGGGCACAGCAAAGGTAGCACAAGAATCGCGAAACACTTTTCAAAGCGCCCACGTATACACCAGATTTTAAGAAAATTAAATTTAAGTCACTTACCCCTCTTCAAAAAGTATTTGAATCATAAAATAACGTTTACAACATAGATAAGGGTCCAACTCCATATACCTGCTTGTATGACTTCCTAGAATAGATATAAGGAGAGGGCGTACGAGAAGATGTGTGTTCAACACTGTTAGTTTTTCCTATCGAGAATGACAACTTAATTGTCGAAATACATATTTAAGATACGAATATCTATGTGGCAAGGAGTTTTATACCTTTTTTAAGAAAGAAATAGAAGAGTTCTTAAACAAACCAGATATTGTCCAAGCAGTGAGAATGTAGAGAACCTGACGGTTGTGACACATAGCCAGAATGTTTAACGAGAAATGGTTTAAAATAATATTAATGCAAGGAAGAGAAGAGAGAAGAAAAAGAGGACAATCAAGGCTGAAAGATGTGATGAAAGATCTGAAAAAGGTATGAGTCATGAATTGGAAAGAAGACGTAAAAGACAAAAGGAAATGCCAAAGTCAAGGGTGGCAGAACTCAAAGTCAAGAGTGGCCACTAGGCCTCTACTGCTGCCACCTATGTGAAATCGTAAAAAATGTATATTATGGTTAAAGATATCAATCACTTTGAAGGTTAAGTGCTCATTCAGCGGATATGGTTCTAAATGTAATCGAAAACTCAAGAATATATAAATACACGATACTCTTTTCTATCTATAACAGCCGATGCATCGAATATATGTACATAGTTTGTGTTTTTAGCCGTGTTCTGTTAAGAGGTGCTTGTTTCTGATAATAGATCTAACAGCTTTCGTTTCTGTTTAAATTAAAAAGTACTTTAATTATACATTTTAGCAAAATAAGAACTCTGTATATGTATCAGTTTTGTCGTCACATGATATACGTTTATTAAAATTTATAGATCAACCCTTGCGAGTAACGAATTACATAGCAAAAAGATTAAAATTTTGAATATAATTTTTCGAATTGGCTTGAGAACAGAAATCGTATGAATAAAAGGGCCTATGGTTTTGTACTTAAACTACTTGCCATAAGATGTCAGCACTGTTAATTAGTCTCATTAAAGAAAATTAATGCAAGGGAATATATTGAAAAGCCAACTAGCAAATAAATGTCTATTTCCTAAATTCTTTCATACTTCTCAATGAATATAGTATATTACATTTAACTTAAATTTGTAAGATATCATTTCCGTTTTAATTTGTCAATAGTTATAGCACTTTATAGGAGTAATAAATAAAATTATTTTTAGAAGTAATTTATATACGTTTTGCTGATCTACATTAATTGTTAAATGTTTAATTGTGAAATGTTTTTATCTTTTTCAGGTGAGTGTACTAACTGAAATGAGTCGATGTCTGATTAGTGCTTCATTAATTTCATAAGGGTATGTATTCTATTTAGTTCTAGAAAACTTATATTATACATTTACTATGTTTGTACAATTGTTCTGAAATATGTTTGTTCACAAAAGATGCCATGCTTTTTATCTCTGCGGATCATTTCATAATTTTCCTCTTACAATTTAAGTAAATATTAAAATTGACAGGAAATGTTTTACGATTGCCGCTGTGGATTTTTCTAAATATTTACATTACTTTGGATATAAATAAGCTCTCTAAATCTTTCCTAGAATTTTAATGTACAAGTCTGTTTGGAAATATTCCTTCAATTTTACACATATTTGTAAATATTGTTATTTGCGAAAGTTATTATATTATTAAACTTCTAGTTTCAAAAATTATTTTATTGTAAATACCACTACAATATTGTTTCGCCATACAATGGCTTCATCAGGTGGATGAAATACTGAATATGTACAATACAAGTTTGAATATTTATGTGAAAATTATTGGGGAATGGTGGTGGAAAAATTTTTACAATCTTAAATTTAGTAGAGGGGAATTGTTTAAATCTAGTTGGTCATTTAAAGCTAATCCTAAACTATTGTATCTATTAATTTCTAAGTTTTCTAACAGGTTAAGTTTTTTACTTTTTTCTTGAATGTGTAAAATTTTGAAATCTATATTAAATCTATGATTGGTATTATACAATGACTTGCGAAAGTTGAATCTGTTTTCTTTTCTTTATGGCTTCCCTCGTGTTCTTTCATCCTAATTTTGAATGTCCTCCCCGTTTGTCCTATGTATACCTTATTACAATCTTCGCATGTTAACTTATATACACCAGAGTTTGATTCTTTGTCTATTTGATCTTTGTTGTTTTTAATAATGTTCTATATAGTATTGTCTGTTTTAAATGATATATGTTCGTTATTAAGTTTTTTAATGAAAGTACCAATTTTTTCCGAAATTTTTCCTAAGTAAGTGATTGAATTATAGGAATTAATTATCTTGTATTATAATTTTGGATAAACTAAGGAAAGGGTTTTAGATTTTTGTTGGCTATTTAGGATGTTATTGACAATATTTATAGAGTAACCATTGTTTAATGCTATTGTGTATATTCTATTTAGTTCAAGGTCGAAATTACTTTTGCTCATCAGTACATGAATTAATCTATATACCATTGATTGGTATGCTGCTAATTTGTGTGTTATAGGATGAAAAGAATTAGCGTGTATTGTGGTATCTGTATGTGTTGGTTTATGGTATATAGCGAACTCGTGTTTATTAGTTTTGTGTGATATGGTTAAATCTAGAAAATTAATGCTTTTATCTATTTCTGTTTCCATAGTAAAATTTATTTTGGGGTGAATAGTGTTGAGATAATTATGTAAAGTTTTTAATTGTCTATCTGAACCGTTAAAGCAAATTAATATGTCATCAACATACCTAAACCAATATACACAATTACCAAACAAGGGATGTGTACTAATTATAGTTTCTAAATTATTCATGAAAATTTCCGCTAATAAGGGGCTTAGTGGGTTTCCCATTGCTAGACCCTCTGTTTGTTTAAAAATTTCTTTTTAAATTGAAAATAATTGTTCCAGGCACGTTTGTAAGAGCTGTAAAATTTCGGTCTTTGTGACAATGTTCGTGTTTTTACGTTCTAGTTGTAAAGTAATTAAATCTATTACCTCCTCGGGCGGGATACTAGTGAACAAATTCGAGACATCAAAAGAAATTAGTTTACATTTGTTTGGTAATTGCAAGTTTGAAATGTTGTTAATTAATTCCTGGGAATTTTTAACGGAGAACTTAGATTTGAATTTAGTGTGTGTAAGAATTAAATCTATTAAGTGTTTGGACACATTTCTACAAGGTGCTTTTACGTACGATACTACTGGTCGTATAGGTGTATTTTCTTTATGTAGTTTAATTAAACCGTATAATTTGGGAGGTAGGGGATTCATAGTGGTTAATATACGTTTTTGAGTGTTATTAAAAGAGAACCTGATTTTTCTATAGTTTGATTAATCTGTTTTTGAAATTTGTTAGTAGTATCAGATTTAAGTTTTATGAATGAATTATTATCGAGGAATTCATGAACTTTATGTATGTAGTTTGATTCCGGAATTGCTATAACTGTATTTCCTTTATCAGCTTTAGTAAATATAAAATTGTTACTAGTCGCTTTCTGTTTAATTGATTTAATTATTTTATTTTCAATATTAAAATGCTTAGTAGTATGGTAATTTTCTAGAATATGTTTAGCTGCATATTTATTTCCCTGGTTGTCCTTTTGCTTATTTAAGGCTAAATCTGTTTCAACTGCAAGCAAATGTAAACTCATTTCTTTTGATGTCTCGAATTTGTTCACTAGTATCCCACCCGAGGAGGTAATAGATTTAATTACTTTACAACTAGAACGTAAAAACACGAACATTGTCGCAAAGACCGAAATTTTACAGCTCTTACAAACGTGCCTGGAACAAAATTATTTTCAATTTAAAAAGAAATTTTATAGACAAACAGAGGGTCTAGCAATAGGAAACCCACTAAGCCCCTTATTAGCGGAAATTTTCATGAATAATTTAGAAACTATAATTAGTACACATCCCTTGTTTGGTAATTGTGTATATTGGTTTAGGTATGTTGATGACATATTAATTTGCTTTAACCGCTCAGATAGACAATTAAAAAACTTTACATAATTATATCAACACTATTCACCCCAAAATAAATTTTACTATGGAAACAGAAATAGATAAAAGCATTAATTTTCTAGATTTAACCATATCCCACAAAACTAGTAAACACGAGTTCGCTATATACCATAAACCAACACATACAGATACCACAATACACGCTAATTCTTTTCATCCTATAACACACAAATTAGCAGCATACCAATCAATGGTATATAGATTAATTCATGTACCTATGAGCAAAAGTAATTTCGACCTTGAACTAAATAGAATATACACAATAGCATTAAACAATGGTTACTCTATAAATATTGTCAATAACATCCTAAATAGCCAACAAAAATCTAAAACCCTTTCCTTAGTTTATCCAAAATTAAAATACAAGATAATTAATTCCTATAATTCAATCACTTACTTAGGAAAAATTTCGGAAAAAATTGGTACTTTCATTAAAAAACTTAATAACGAACATATATCATTTAAAACAGACAATACTATACAGAACATTATTAAAAACAACAAAGATAAAATAGACAAAGAATCAAACTCTGGTGTATATAAGTTAACATGCGAAGATTGTAATAAGGTATACATAGGACAAACGGGGAGGACATTCAAAATTAGGATGAAAGAACACGAGAGAAGCCATAAAGAAAAGAAAACAGATTCAACTTTCGCAAGTCATTGTATAGATATCAATCATAGATTTAATATAGATTTCAAAATTTTACACATTCAAGAGAAAAGTAAAAAACAACCTGTTAGAAAACTTAGAAATTAATAGATACAATAGTTTAGGATTAGCTTTAAATGGCCAACTAGATTTAAACAACTCCCCTCTACTAAATTTAAGATTGTAAAAATTTTTCCACCACCATTCCCCAATAATTTTCACATAAATATTCAAACTTGTATTGTACATATTCAGTATTTCATTCACCTGATGAAGCCATTGTATGGCGAAACAATATTGTAGTGGTATTTACAATAAAAGAATTTTTGAAACTATAAGTTTAATTACTTATTTCTTAGCGTTATAATGAAGTTTCAGCAAGTATCTCCTTCGTCAATTAACTATTTATTATATTATTACTAATTTATATCATTATATCTCACACCATAAGTATAAGCACATATTGTTATGGATTTTCCTTGGACAAGTAAGGAAAATGATTGAACTATATCGAACTCAGTAATAGGGACATTAAAAAAAAATTAGCTATCTCAGTTGTATGTTTATTTATTTCAGACGGGGATCGTTATATATATATATATTATTTTATAAATAAAATAAATTTTATAATGTATGAAATTATGATTAGCCCTTGTATATATAGGTTGTCCAAAGGATTGAACTTGCCGCTTTTTCGGATATTGTATTTGTTAAAATGTGTTGTCTGTATAGATTTTGATTTTATAGATGGTGGGAATGGACAAGCGGATATGGAAATTTCATTTTGATTTAGAGATATCTTGACTGCTAAAGTGTTCGGTTTATTAAAGGATAAAATAATCAATTTTATTCTTTGTTGTATAAATTCGGGTTGTATTTTGTTTTTGCATTTAGTGTAAGGTGCAAGTTAATCTTAATTCGATTTATGCGAGTGTTTTATGTTTATTTGAAATTTTGTGAAAAAGATATCTCTCGTGTATTTTATAAAATCGCACACAGATCTATGTAAGTTGATAAAAAAAAAATATTTTGTTTATATATTTGATATCATGATTATTTTCATTATTATAATTTCATGTATTTATTGTAATAATTTATATTTGAAAGTAGTATATGGATATTAGCGAAAGTTGTCATGTTTTTTGTAAGGGAAGTTTTTTTTTCTTAAAATAATATTTCGAGACCATTTTGAATTCAAGGTTGGAGTTTCTGTAGTGGGGTTTGACCTTGTTATGTTATTTTGGCGCATGACAAAATTTCAATTTTCGTGAGTTTTGAAAACTTATTTGTTTTTGATATTTGTTTGAAGGGGTCACATTAGAGGTTAAACTTGACAGATTTCACTAGTATTTATTAGTTTTATGTTTGATCGAGATTCAAATGAGGTTTTTCTCTGTGTGCGAGTCATTATTCACAAAGAGTGTTTCCTCCATTGCTACTGTTTGATGATGCTTTAGCACCCTATACACTTTGTAGAGGGATTTTTTTTTATTTTTATTTTTAATTACACCAACATAAAGGAACTGATTCGTGTTTTATTTGTGTTTATGGTTTTATTTTGGAAAACGAAATTTAATCCCGGTCCGCAAGGAACGATTCATGAGATGGCAGTTCGTGGATTCTACTAGACTGATTAGCCGGCGATATAAGCTGTAGTGTGAATAAAAAATTAATAAGCAATTTCAAAGCAAATTCCACTGCAATATGTGTTTATGAGTTAGAAATAATTTGTGCGGGTTTAGGGATTGCAACGTAATCCTAGACTAAAGATACCAAAATGAATTTAAATTAATATACGAGAGAGTATTGACAACTACTTAGCCTACCATATAAAACCACACAATATCGCAATACAAACTTTGATATCTTATTTATAAAACATCATGGTTGTAACTATAGCAAGCATATTCAATTTTGTCTATTAGAAATTTTCAAGGCTAACTGTACAAACTGTCCTAAAACGTACCGGCAATATTTCAAGGATTAATTAATAAATAATAATAATATCGTTTATGTACGACTGCATTACAAACGTACGCTTTATGATGCTGTTCTGCAGCTGTAAAGCGGTACTTTATTTTACTAGTAAAATAATATAATGCAAAAAATACTCTTCTGTCACTGTCAAAATAAAAGTTTATTTTTTGAACACCATTTGCGATATATACTATAACGTCTGGAAATGTGGTAAGTTAACGACACTCCTGCGCAAGACGCGTCGCCAACTTTACTTCCCCGATATGTTTATTCAATGTATAGTGTAGCATTTGATTGAATAAGCCATAGGGATAGGTGAGATGTAGGTGTGGTATACACATACCGTATGCACTCGTATATCTATCGTCGACATATCTGATCAGACTGGGCACAGAAACGCCTGGCGCCTGGTGCTATAAACCTCCCTTTTCTCATCTAGTGTACTGGTGGGGCATCGTTCACATCTCCGCCGTGAACTCACCACATTTCCAGACGATATGTCTCTTCGTATAAGTGTTTGGACTTATTTGGCAAAAGTAATTGTTTAGCATTCAACGCTATTTCGTTTATATCGGCAGAAATTATTTCTTCGAACTCCTTCATTTTAAATTTACTTTTACCAAATGTCAAAATTATTAAACTTGACATTAATATGAGTAACTAATAGCAACAGCAAAAATCATTAACCAACGCTGAAATTTTCAAAAAATGATTACCTACTTTTAAAGCATTCAAAAGCCGTCGAACTGGAAACTATATATGCAACACGTGGACTTTATTGACTCTCCTTTTTATCCTGCTCGTCAATAAAGTTCTACATTATATACTTGTTATATAAATAGCTATTATTGCCTAACAAGTCGAACCCAATTAAAGGACAAACAATAAACAAATGCAAGTACGTACAGAAATAATAATAATAACTGCAAATATGGGTTTATATAATATGTAGCACAAGTGATCACGATGATCACTTGATTATGTTGTAATATATAGAGCTTAAGTTGCTGATATCGCTTATGTTATTGATGCTGTTAATAACTTTCTCGACGTGTATCATTTCTTTAATTTCTCGTTTTTTTGTATTAGATTCCTTCTCAATAATTTCGGTACAGTCGTAGTTAAATTAGTGGTCCAGCTCAATTCTTTGTGATGCCAATACTGATTTATCGGTTTTAGAGAATTTGTGGGCCTGTAATCGTTTGTTAAGATATCGTTTGGTTTGTCCTATGTACCATCCATTGCAGTTATTGCAAGGGATTCTGTATATGGTCATCTCAATAAGTTCATTATGCATAACTCAGGAACGCGAATAGTTCCTTGTCGTGATTGAAAGTAAGACCATATACAGCGAGGATCAAATTTAATGAATCCTTATTCCTTATATAATTTTTGGAAGCTCGGATATTAATTTCTTAGCCAGAGTACGAAGCCTTTTAGCCTTTTGTTTAGAGTCGAAAAATCCATATAAATATATGCTATAAACGTAACCGTTAACGAGTTATTGTTTATTTCATACGTTATGTGTAGAGAATACAATCCCGGGATCTCGGGATCCCGGCCGGGTTTTGATCCCGTAAATCCCGGGACTGTACTTGGCTAATCTCGGGATTTTCGCGATTGCCAGTTTGCATTCCGTAATCCGTTGCGCCTTGACAATGTCCTTACCTAGATTATATTAAGGACACTTATTACATAAAGACAAAAAATCAAACTTAGGTACGCCGTACGGTAAAAGAACTACACAGGTACAGCTCAAATAATATGTCACTTAGAAGGAACTTCCCCGCCCGGCATACTTCAATACAATACTGTTAAAGTAATTCCCCAACGGGCCAACAGGAAATCACCCGATCACCTCATATGATATATCATAATATTGTTGCGAGGGATTCCCAGTCGGGGATTCCCTGTACGAAAGTATAAATACGCTTATTAGGATTTACTTTTTTCATTTATTATTCTACCAGCGACAAGGTTTCGCAGGTTACATCGTTTAAATTTAAAAGTAAATTATCTGAAAAAGTTATTTTAAATGGCGGGAGACTTTGTTCAACATAAAAAAGCAGTGATACGTCGTCAGCGTGGAGTTATTTTTTAGTTGCGATAGACGGGAATAGTGCTAAATGTAAGCGATGCCCTGCCATTCTCAAGACTTTGGGTGGATCGACTAGGGGATTACATACACATTTGTCATCAAAACACAACATTCAGATTTTAGCTGACGTTAATCATTTAACAGCTTCACCAAGTCAAGTTTTTGAAAATCTGAATACAGCACCGCCGCCAGCTAAACGAAAGTTAGAAGTTTATTTTACTAAAAGTGCCTACGATAGCCTGAATGATGTTTTGGCAAGAATTATTACCTTAGATGGATTTCCATTCAGTGTATTCATAACTTCAGACGATTTGAGAAAATTGCTCTTAGCGAAATGCATACACGGATTTACCAAAATCAGCCGTCACAATTCGAAAGCGTGTTATGAATTACAGTGAAAAAATCAGAAAGCAAGTAGCTGCAGAATTAAAATATTTGAAAAGTGCAGGTGAAAGATTCAGTCTATCTTTCGACTAGTGGACATCAACGTCCAATAAACTATACATGGCTGTCAAAGTTCATTCATATAAAAAATTTGGAGCTTAAAACTCGTACCTATTCATGGAAGTATATTGAAAGAGCGTCTAAGTAAATTTGATATTTCCCTGGAAACTGATATCGTGGCTACTGTAACCGATGGACCGAACGTTATGATAAAGGTGGGACAGCTTGTTTGCACTGAACAACAACTGTGTCTCGCACATGGTATCAATTTGGCCGTCTGTGATGTGCTTAATAAAATAAAGAATTATTATCAAGACAAGCAAGACAGCCCTACCTCAGTCTCAGATGATACTATAAATGAACCAGCTGTGACTGCTGATTATATGAACGAGAACGATAGCGATGATGATGACAATTTAGAAGACTTAGGCTGTCCAGAATCAGGTTTAATCTTAATGTCTCAAAATAAACTTGCGCGAGAACACATACCAGAGTTAACGAAAGATGAAACCAGTAATGAGTTGATAAATAAAATCCGCAAAGTTGTAGTGTATTTCAAAAGATCACCATTTTAAAATGAAACAGTACTTCAAAAATATGTGAAGATTGAACATGAAAAAGGGCTGTCACTTCTTTTGGACTGTAAAACCAGGTGGAATAGACTTTTAACCATGCTGAAACGATTTTCTCTTTTAAAGATCTGCATTCAAAAAGCTCTTATAGATCTCAATCATCCAATCCGTTTATAAGATGCTGATTTTGACTTGGTATATAAAATTGTTGATGTGCTGACCCCAATTAAATTAACAGTAGAAGCAATCTGTCGACATGATGCTAATTTATGCACAGCTGATGCCTCTTTGAAATTTCTTATAAAACAATTGTCTAGCAAAAACTCAGCACTCGCCAATAAAATGAAAACATCCTTAGTGGAACGTATAAAGCAACGACAAAATGATGATTTAACTGGTGTGTTGAATTATTTACAAAATCCACGAAAAGATGATGAAAATCAGTTATTATCGGATTTGGAATGGCTTGACTTATTTCCAGTTCCTACACAGGCTTTAGTGAGGGCGCAAATAAAGAGTATTGTTAAAAGACTAAATACTCGAGATGACACGGAAGAGGAAGAAAGGTCAGGATCACAAACAGATGATGAGCCAAGGCAACAAACCTCCGAACCCCATTGACACTGAAGAAAAAGTTTCAACTGTAAAGTAATAAGAGCATGGAATCCCCAGATTCTGAAGTACAAAATGAATCGGGGTTGGTAAATAGTATTAGACGCGAAATGAGCCTGTTCGAAACTAGAGGAGTTCGTGGATATCACTTAGAATTAGCATATAAATATTTATTGCCTATTCCCCCAACCAGGGTAGAACCTGAACGAGCGTTTTCAGCTGCTGCTTATGTTGGCAATAAACGTGGAAGTCAAACATTGGATGCTTTGATATTTCTGCGATTGTATTTTCGAACTTCTAAATAGTTTTTCGTATTGTCTTTTTTGTTTCTTATTTGAGTATATTGTGTTGTGCAACAATATTAAGAAATAATTTTTAAGTAATTACTAATTTTTTTTTCATTTGAACCCAATTAGAAACCACATAGTCTAACCCCCGATTACGCTTCAAAAATCCCGTAATCCCGGGATTGAAAAACATGCTCGGGATTGTTTTCTCTAGCCATAAGTAGGAGAAGAATTATTGGTCCATTTTTTAATGGAACCATAAAAGCGCAAAGATATCAACAAGAAATTTTGATGCCGTTTGTTGACCAACTCAATGTAAATGAGATAACACGTGTATTTCGAGCAAGACGGAGCAAGAGGACAGACAGCACAAAATGCAATTAACATGTTACGTTAGTTTTTTTGACAATCGCTTGATTAACCTGAATAGCGATCACGAATTTCCTGCAAGATCTTGCGATATCACTCCATGCGATTTCTTTCTAAGACCTATGTTAAAAAATCATATTTTCAACATACAAATTCCAGATCTGGCACCAGTGGCGGCTCTTTAATGAGAGCAAGTGAGCAATTGCATCCCCTGGAATTATGAAACAAAACAAACCAAGCGGCGACTACTGTGAAAGTATTTATTGATTATGTATATTATGTATTCATAGTTATTCACGAGGAACGTGGCGTGCTAACAACGTACATATACCGATCGTCGTCATAGATATACTGAGCAAAGCCCAACTGTTGCTCTGTTAAGGCATTAACATTACATTGATGGTGGGGAGAACTGTATTTTGCCGTACTTCAATGTCGTATAATACATAGCGTTGGAGCAACTGAACCAGCCTGCTCTAGGGCGTTGTTACAATAATTCCGTGTCTTTTTTTAGAGAACAACGCGTTTTCGCGTTAACGTATAATGAAAAAAATCGCAGTAAAAATCTTAAACGGCCGATGCCTCAATTATGTTTAGAAAATAAACAATCTGTTAAAGGTAAAGACGTTATAAGAAAATTCAAAATAAATATTTATCAGAAAAATGACTGGACTTGTGGGTGTGAAATTAAAAATACCTTGTTTTGTTTTCCGTGTCTTTTGTTTGGTGGTGAACCGTCTTGGTCAAAGAACGGAATAAGAGAACAACACATTTTCGCGTTAACGTATAATGAAAAAAATCGCAGTAAAAAATCTTAAACGGCCGATGCCTCAATTATGTTTAGTAAATAAACAATCTGTTAAAATTAAAGACTTTTAAGAAAATTCAAAATGAATATTTATCAGAAAAATGGCTGGATTTGTGGGTGTGAAATTAAAAATACTTTGTTTTGTTTTCCGTGTCTTTTGTTTGGTGGTGAACCGTCTTGGTCAAAGAACGGAATAAGAGACTTAATTCATCTTAGTGCTAAAATTATTAAACATGAAAATTCCGAAGGGCATTTGAAAAATATATTTAGTCTAAGAATGTTAGGAAAAAATAACATTAAGAATGTTTTAGATTCATCATATAGAAAAGCAATTCAACAACACAATGAAAAGGTAACAAAAAATAGGCATGTGTTAAATTTAATAATAAATTGCATTAGATTTTGTGGCGCGTTTGAACTGGCACTTCGGGGTCATGATGAACAGCAAACGTCGAATAACAAGGGCATTTTTCGGGAATTGATAAATTTTACGGCAGAATTGGATAAATCGCTCAGAGATCACATCGAAGCAGCACCGGTTTTTAAGGGATTATCAAGAACGATACAGAATGAGCTGTTGAACGTGTGTCATGAACAAGTTGCCAGTGAAATTAAAGCAACCGACTTCATATCTGTGATAGCTGATGAAACCACAGATGTGTCCAATCAGTTTCAGTTGGTGGTTGTTTCAAGATATATTGTGAACGCGAGACCGGTCGAAAGATTTTGGAAATTTCTTCTGCTTAGTGGACATGATGCTAATTCTTTATCTGCCTCCATCCTTAACGAAATTAGTTTGCTTGTTGGTGACCCAGAAAAACTGATTGCACAGAGATATGAAGGGGCAGCAGTCATGAGTGGTGCTATTAACGGCGTGCAAAGACATGTCTAAGACCAGTAACTTTCTTTCATAAAATTATGCCACATGTGGACATATTGTTTAAGCAATTACAAAATGTCAATACAGATGCATTAAAAATCAAGAATAATTTAGACAATTTTGAACGCGCTATTGGAAAAATTCGAACCGAAATCGCTGACACAGATAATCAGTTGGTTAAACAAAATGACCCAGAACTGACTCCTCGACCATCAAAGCGGCGAAGAGTAACTGATGGTAGCCAAAGAAGGAGGGAAACTATTGAAGTGTGCGATATTATTTTGCTAGAAATAAAAACTAGATTTCGGTATACAGGGCACTTAATATTAGCAAACTTAATTTCTTTTAAACAGTCCTCCTCTTTTCAAAAAAAAATTCCGGAAGATTGCCTTAAAGAAGCAGTAAAATTTTATCCATGCCTCAATGAAAGCAGACACGAACTGAATTAAGCGTTCTATATTCTAGAGAAGAATTTAGGCAAAATATAGAAGTCGGTGCTGTAGGTCTGCTAGGTCTTCTGCTGGATAGATTAAGCGACACCTTTAATGAAGTTGTTACGCTTTTAAAAATTTTCATTACAATCCCAATGACAACGTCCGAAGCGGAACGCCAGTTTTCACGGCTGAAGAGAATAAAAACTTTCCTGAGAAATACAATGAAAGAAGAGAGATTAAATGCCCTTACTATGTTATCTTGTGAAAAGGAATGTATAAATGATTTCCCAAACTTTAATGAAAAAGTGATAGAACTGTTCCGCAAGTCAAAGACACGTAAAATGGACTTCGTTTATCGTCAGATGTAATTAAACTGTGTAGTGTAATATTTACTATTCTCTCAAAACAAACTCTACAATGAACATTACCTGTCTGGAACAGTACGTCGGTGAAATTTATAAGGATTGGGTAAGCGTTTTTGTATTACACTTTTTAATTTTGAAATTATGCACTTCCTATGTGAACCACCCCGAGCCGCCACTGTCTGGCACAACTTTAAGTCTAAATTAACGAAATCAATGAACATCATAATATGTTAACCAGTGTTTTTGAAAGTGTAAAAAGGAGATGTGCAAAATGTATTGAGCAAGGCGGTGGACAATTTCAGCGTGCTTTGTAAAATGTGTTTTTTAATTTATAAATAAATACCTGTTGTGTTACAATATAATTTTATTTCGTTAGATGACATTTGACTTTTGAATGAACAAAATTTCTTGACAATTAAGTATGTTTATATTACAAATTCTTAGGTTAGAAAATACATTTTTTCGGGCAAAAACTCCGGATTTATGTGATCGCTCGTTATTTTACTTTGCTTTGAGATTAACTATTATTAATTTTTTTATAAGAAGAAATTCCGATGGTGTTAAAATTTCTTAATTATTACTTAACACCACGGTGAAATGGAAGACGCTATTGTAAATGAGTTAAACCAACTGATAGAGGAGTGATAAGTCACTCACTTATCTTGCCGTGAGTCCTAGGATTAAATCCAGGGTTTAGGTGTCCGAGAAAGTGTTCGTGGTTGCGAATGACATCTTGAAATTCTTTAACATCAACGCGTCAGATCTTTTGCGTCGCTTCGTTACGATCGATGAATCTTGGTTCCATTACTATGCGCCAGAATTGAAATGGCAATCTCAACAGTACCAGTCCTCCGCCAAAGGAGGCCAAGACGTTTCCTTCGGCTGGAAAAGTAATGGCCACAATATTTTGGATGTTGGGGATCGCACACCAATCGCATTGTTCGCCAAAAAAACTTAATGAATTACGTACGATTCAAAATTGTGCCCAAACTACCCTATTGACCGGAAATAGTTTTTTCAGACTTCTACTTATTCCCAAAACTATATCTGTTTTTCGCCGGAAACACAGACGAGTTATTACAGAAGTAGAAGCCATATTTTGATGAACTTATGATGATGATAATTATAAAACTGGTATAAGGACACTTCAGCAGCGCTGGTCCAAAGTACAAAGAAATCGTTGCTGTAATTCAAGTGTTTCATTTTAAATCTCACCTTCCGTCAAACCCTCAAAATTCGTTAAAATTTGTATTTTCAAGTTGAATATTTATTATATTATATTATATTAGAATTACAACACAATTTAAATTATTTTGGAACCCCAGTACTTTCTGTTGTTCGCTCTCATTAAACACAGAGCCAGGTAATAAATCTTTTCTTGTTAGGTATATTGTAAATACATTATACACACTTGCTCTAAATATAAAATATTTAGTATGTACATAAATGACATTAAATCGTTGCGACATTAGCTTAGTAATAGTAAGTTAGGCAAATATTGATTTATGTCAAGTGTAATTTTATTAATATGTAAGGAAAAAAAATAGATCTTATGTACAACCGCGGACAAAAAAATTGAAACACCTACGTCGATCTAAACCTAATAAGATCTAGATCTTATTAATTTTACCCATTGTAATTATGATTTTCACGTCATGATGACTTCAAAGAATGTCATAAAGTTAGTAGCGTTTCTGTAAATATTGGTACACTAGATTTTACGACGCTAATTATTCGAATTTTTTAATTGAAAAAATTCGCCCTTAAACAGGATTCGAACCCAAGTCCATGGTTTGTCGGACCATTGCTCTGCCACTTAAGCTATTAAGGACTGTGGTTCCGAATACATCGGAAAGCCCTAAGTTACATTCAGGAAACGGCTATTAATATTTTTGCCTGTAGTCGGCACTTGCTGCAAACTAATTGCATTTTCGTGTAGTAATTATTGCTTTCTACGTCCTCAATCTTTAATAACAGTAGTGATGCTGTCAGATAATTGTACAGTTCAAAAGTTATTGGGATTATTAAAGAAATAGTAACATATTTCTTACCTACAAGAATTTTTCACTACTGCTTTTTAAGATAAATTTCTCCATTTTATAAAACTACTTATTCGTAAGAACGACGAGGTGTTATTTATTTTTATCGTATTACTGAAATGCCTCCAATACGTGGGTTACATTCGGTACTAGAAGTATGATGTAATGCGAGAACATTCTACAATTTCATAAAATGGTAAAATCTATTCGTACTTTTTTGTTATATTTTCTACCTTTTTTGATACACTAATTTTACCATTTTAGATATAATTCAACCTTAAAGAAATACTATCCATCTTCTTTGAATTTGTAAAAAATATTTAAAATTGTCTTCACACAAGGTATACGCCTGTTGGGATAATTAACTGTTTTAAATAAATTATGTATTTTTCAATGTATTTAATTTAAGATTTGAGTAAGAATGAAAAATCGGAAATATTTGACAATTGGAAAAATACGTCACTGGTGTATAACTGGTTGCCTACTATACCACCATACATGTAAATGTGCTTGCTTTACACATAGGAATAAATGAATAAATAAATAATAAATGAATAAAGGAATGTGTCAAGCTAAAAGAAGAATAATCAAGGTATTATACTATGTGTAAAGAAAAATAAAATAATTATGTTCCCATTTCAATGGTACCTAATCAATTACTAAATATTTGGCACTATTACATTAATTTACAACAATATTGACGTATCAATGGAAAGCTCGCTAAAAATAAAATGTATTAATTAACCTAAATCCCTGCAACGTGATGTGTGGTTTGAGCTTCTGATAAACATGTGTGTAAGAAATATACCTATATCTATATTTATATTTATTTTTATTTAAACAAACAGATTACAAAATTGCTTAGTACAAATGCAGTAATTTCTGCGTTTTATTTTAGTTTATGTCTTCAACTCTGCTAGCGAGGTAATAATTTGTATATTACTGTTTTTTTCTTTGTAGCGTAAATTTCCCGTGCAAACTATATTAAGAGTGACCTAGAAAAATAACAATTGTTAAACAAATTAATTTTCGGCTATGGTCAAGAATTTGAAGTTCAACCATGTTAATATTAAAATATTTTTTTATTAAATTACATTTTTTTTATTAAATTATTTTAAATTAAAATATTAAAAAAATATTAAAATAAATTATTTTAAAATTAAATTATTTTTATTAAATTACAATTATTAAGTTGAAGTATATGCTATTTCAATTTACAAAATTCAAACAATTCGTATATATATACATATATATATATTGAAATACGACGGTTGATCTGTTATAAAAGAAGATAAGCAAAATATGATAATGATAATTAATAAAAGGTTATGAAAGTTAAAGTTAATAGAATTGAATTTATAATTGGGCGCCTTTAATATGAAAATGTATTATTAGATCAACGCTATCTATATTCTTTCTTAATAATCCAACTAGCAGTCGTGAGCATGAAATAAGCAAAATTAGACTCTTCAGGATCTTCGTCGATTATATGTGTGTATGTTTATCCCTATGTATGATGTTTTAATAGATAAACCTAATATTAAAAACTCCACAACTAAACACTAGCAAATAAAAGAGTGAGTTGTGAAATATAAATAAATAATTTATTGAAGTAAATAAGGAATCTGTAACTTTGAACAAATTAATGTGCCTAGCGACAAATAAAATAGTTTACAAATAGTGCACGTGTGTATAATACAAAGAGGTTATGTTTAGTAATAAAATATGGTCTAATATTAAATACAAACAGTTAACACAACAATTCAGGTAAGTACCACAATGTTTAAATTATTTATATAGGATTACTATAATGTGAAAGTCAATGATGTGTATAAAAGTAAAATTCTGGAATTTATTGGATTAAGAAGTTTGTTTTGAATAAATAATATTAACTTTTAGGACTTTATTGTAGGATAATGATTGAAGTGAACCTGTTTTCCATCGAATTCTGCAGTTATCCAGAATGAAAGCGATGTGATCGGGAAAATATAAAGTACGGGTCCTCCAATCTATGATGACGGCGTTTGCGGCTTATAACAGCTTCGGTTCTGCCTCTTCGTCGGAACTCCAATACAAAAGATGCTCGGCTCGAATCTTATTAGTTTCCAAGCGATTGTCTTCAGGTTTGTTTTCAAAAGTTGGGCCAAATATTAATATTTCGATTCAGCATAAATTTGAAATTATATAACAGGTATTTTAATTTTTATTTAAATTTTCTTTGGAGTTGTACTATATTACGGCCATTCGTTATTGGATTTTAGAAAATGACGCCGATAGCGATTATTTATTTTCAAAGCCTGTTAATATCGTCAAATAGCCTCGAAGTTTTACTTTTACTACATCCGTAAACATAAAGAATATAAATAATATAATAATTTTGACATTATAATTAAATTTATAAAATATTTTTCAAACTGTCAGAACAGGCTTTCCAATACTAGGTTATGTTATATTCGTGTGTAGAAAATAACATTTTCGCGGGTTAGTTGCATTTTAAAAAGTGGGCGTGTCTAACTAGTATCGATACAAGATATTGATGTAGATAAATTAGCTATCTTAAGTTCGCAAATTTAACCCTTCTTCTGTGTTTTTTTTAATTGTTAAATACTGTTTTTCCCATTACAGTTTCTGGAATAAGGGTGCTGTTTCCCCATTACAATATATATATATATATATATATATAAATTAATTTAAATTCGGGTAAGCGGTCAATTAAGAAAATATAAAAATGATTTTTATATTTTGTACGTCAATTTTATATTTTCTTCAACTCTACATTTTTTACCCCAGAAGAAGCGACAAAGTCTGTTGCGAAATATAGGGTTATTTAATGAAGGAGTTTTTTTTTCTTAATTGACCGCTTACCCGAATTTAAATTAATTTTTTATAATATATCACGGTCGATAATTTCGTTTCAATTATATATATATAAGTAAAAATTAATTAACGGATGAGCGGTCTGTCAAGTAATAAAAAACTTCTTTATTTTACTCTATATTTCATAACGGATTTGTTACTTCATCAGGAGTGTCTACATGTTTAATAAAACCACAATATATTAAACAATATGACAATAACAAAATACTTACAATTGAGAGTTAAAATTCAGCACACAACGACACTAAACATGTTAAAATTAGTCAAATTTAAAACATTAAATTAAGATGATGTTGGTTTACATATATATATATATATAGAGGGTGTGCATAAATTGGTGGATAATATGCACGTGGAGTGTTTCCTTAGCCTATTCTAAGCCATTTTTCTATATATTTTTTTTTAAATTAAAGACATCTAAAAATTTTTAAATTTATTTTTTGTAGAAAAATTTGTAAAAAATTGACATATTTCTTCAGTTATTTAATTTCTTAAAAAGATAATTTTGAACAAACGTTTAAAATTATAATAGTTTACTGTTTTTAGCAGAATAATACCGCAAAATTGTATTTTTGGTAGTAAAAATTCGAAACTTTGGGCTTATAGGCAAAGATCCCGAAAAGCCTTTAAAAAAAATCGAAGCTTTGGCGATCTCGTGTAAAGTTATTATTAACCCTTGGAAGTTTATTTATAAGAAATATTTCGAAGAATAACAAAAGGAAAGACGCCAAATGCAGATTATCCGCTAATTTTACACACACTAATATATATATATATATATATATATATATATATATATGAAATGATGGTTTCTCGGGTTCTTGGCCGCGTGTGAGATGTGTCCTGAGAAGGATTGTTGTCTCGACGTTTCGACGGGATAGCACTCGTCATTTTCTAGAGTTGTTCTTTCACTTGACGCTGAAGAGTAACTGTTACTCTTCAGCGTCAAGTGAAAGAACAACTCTAGAAAATGACGAGTGCGATCCCGTCGAAACGTCGAGACAACAATCCTCAGGACACATCTCACACGCGGCCAAGAACCCGAGAAACCATCATTTCATCATACAACCGCGAGAACATCAAAATTATCATATATATATATATATATATATATGGTAAACCTAATCAGTAGGCGATTAAAGGTCTGTATATTACTTCAAAATATATGTATTTAAAAAACTCTACATGTTTCGGCAGTACGCCTTTATCAAGAGAATACAAAATATAAATGACAGGATATAAATGTCAAGTAATTAAGTTGCTATGGTTTAAATTATTTAAAGATACATTCTAGTAATAATAATAAATCATGCCTTAGTATTCCAAAAAATAGATAGCAAGGTGTGAACATATGTGTTGTTCGCTGCTAGCAATTTGTGTCTCTTTCTGGGTATGAACTTGTGTGTTGGTTGCTGCTGGCAGCTTGCGTCTCTCTATGGGTGTGTGGTTTTGTGTGAGAGCGTAAGTGTAGGGTTTTGTATGTCGGTGCGCTCGTGCGTTTGTTTAGTGACCGGTCACGTGAATTTAGAGAGGTCGGATAACCAGCCGTTGCGTAGGGCCGCCAACCCTTTCCCGGCAACTTCTTTACAATTCCGTGCAGTACTTCGACGGCCTGACCCCCGCCCCAACGAGGCAAGGCGCAGACCAGCGAAGCGCACCCTGTACGGGGTTGCTCATCGCTAACCAAGGGAACACTCTTAGTGGCTACCTCGGTCGACGATGGTCACACTTGTGCCATCTTAACGTTTTCCGCCGAAGCGGGGGCATAGCACACACGTCGAACGTGTGTGTGCTGTTAACGGCAGCCTAGCCAGGTTGCCGCCCAGGACCGGTCCTAGTGGTGTGTGCATTGCGCGGCGCCGTGTTAGCGCCGCGTAGCATGGTTCCTCACTCTTGCTGGAAAGGCGGAAAACGTTAAGATGGCACAAGTGTGACCATCGTCGACCGAGGTAGCCACTAAGAGTGTTCCCTTGGTTAGCGATGAGCAACCCCGTACAGGGTGCGCTTCGCTGGTCTGCGCCTTGCCTCGTTGGGGCGGGGGTCAGGCCGTCGAAGTAGTGCACGGAATTGTAAAGAAGTTGCCGGGAAAGGGTTAGCGGTCCTACGCAACGGCTGGTTATCCGACCTCTCTTAATTCACGCGACCGGTCACTAATCACACGCACGAGCGCACCGACATACAAAACCCTACACTTACGCTCTCACACAAAACCACACACCCATAGAGAGACGCAAGCTGCCAGCAGCAACCAACACACAAGTTAATACCCAGAAAGAGACACAAATTGCTAGCAGCGAACAACACATATGTTCACACCTTGCTATCTATTTTTTGGAATACTAAGGCATGATTTATTATTATTACTAGAATGTATCTTTAAATAATTTAAACCATAGCAACTTAATTACTTGACATTTATATCCTGTCATTTATATTTTGTATTCTCTTGATAAAGGCGTACTGCCGAAACATATAGAGTTTTTTAAATACATATATTTTGAAGTAATATACAGACCTTTAATCGCCTACTGATTAGGTTTACAATATCATACCAAGGTCACGAAGTTATTATATATATATATACCAATTGATAAATTATTGGAGTTTTTCGGCTTTTATATCAAATATTTACAAATATCAAATTAGAATATATGTAATTGCAGAGTAAGTGGGGATGTAAACATTGCTGTCTACAAATTACAAAGTAAATCATACGAAATTTTTTTATTTGAAAAATATGGTCTACGTTGGGACTATATATATATATATATATTGTAACGTGTCAATGCGTGATCTAATATATCTGTAATGTGTTTATTATCGTTATAAAGGCCCCAAAAGTTGGGCTGACAAATGTAATGTGTCAAATGAACGTTAATATATATATAAAATGTTTATTATATGTGGTTATATTTATGAACGCCCCAAAACGTTGGGCTCTATTTGTTATGTTACGGAGTATTAATATATATGTGTATATAAAAATGAATGTTATAAAACTGTGAATTGTTGTATAATAAAAAGTTAATTTAAATCGGGCTCGTTCAATACTTATCTGTTTTTTTTTATTTTCGTCGTCGGCTAGCTTCTTTAATTTCTTCAGGGTTAAGGTAGGTTCACCTCTCTCCACTTTGACTTTATGTACGTAGTTTATTTAATTGGGATCGGAACAATATCTCAAGTATATTACAAAGAAAACCAAAGAAAAATATTGACAATTAACTTTATTAATAAAAAATTATCTCGCAAAGTTTTAGAATTTATATTAACAATTTTCGTGACACACAAATAACAATACGGGAGACACACTCAACGGTTGGTATTCTTATAGTCTAACAATATGGTGTACGACAAGTGCAATTAGGTGTTGTTTTATTAAAAGAGTTTATAAAAGTAACATAGAATCAAGTTTTTTTAAAATTACAAACAGTGGATTCTAATATTTAAATAAGTTGAATAAAAATTACAGTGATATAATATTGGTGAAAGCAATGTAAATAGTTAGTTATGGAATAAACAAAGAAAATTCTAGAAAAGTATATGAGCAAGTAAAAATGGCGCGTAAAATATTGTTAAAGTTAGCAAAAACCTGAGTCTTCGGATATAGCTTCCGTTGCTTCCTGCTCCTGTGTTCTGCTGGTTTTCACAACGGGAAACTGGATAATATTTCTGCGATGGTCCCTCGGGATGACTTGAGTTTTTTGAAATCTCCAAGTCCGACGGCGGCTTGCTCGGATGACCGGTTTCGAGCGTACCAAGATGCTGGTCGTTGCACGGTGAAACTTATGGCGGGTAATTAACGTATTGAAACTTTAAAAATTCGTAGTTCTTGAACTAATTGGTCGGCGGATGTTAAACTTTGTCTACAGGTAGATCGTAGGTGTGAGTAACGTATTGTAGACTCAAAAATCTCCAGAACTTAATAATTTCACCAATTTGTTTTAATTAATTCGGAGCACAAAAAGCGTGACCTTTCACTGTGACGACTAATTACCGACGCTTACTTTTTCACTTGTTTTTAATTGCATAACTTTCCGCAAAATCGCCCCCTTCTTTACTTGCATTATCTTTTCGAACATTATTATTTTAGACATTTTTACAGAGTAAAACAGTAAAAAAAATTACAATTTGATTTATAAAATAACTTTGGTTGAATAACATATGTTTATGTGTTTACAAAGACTCTGGCAATATCGGTTTATTTTCGGGTTATTGCACCGTTAGAATTGTGGGCGGGGCTTAATTGTTCAAATACATTTGAAAATAAATACGTTACATTTGTTTGAATAAACACGCGTTAAATATTAATTTGAATAAAAAAATTGAAAGTAAACATTATAAAAAATAGAAAAATAAGTTAATTATTTCAAAGCAAGTTTGTCGTCAAAATAACGTATTTATACTTTGAATCAATCTTTCCCCTTCTTGGTATTGAAGTACATATTAGATATAAATATTATGGTTACAAGTATTCTTTGTTTCTTTCAGAGAAAAGAAACCCTTCTTGCAATGCCTCAATATATATATATATATATATATATATATATATATATATATATATATATATATAAGGTAAACTTAATAAGTCGGCGATTAAAGGTCTGGTTCATTACTTCAAAGTATATATATTTAAAACAACCCTACATGTTTCGGCAATGATGCGTTTGTCAAGGGAATAAAAAATATAAATGACAGAATATAAATGTCAAATAATTGAGTTGCTATGAATAATATTATTCATTTATATTTTTTATTCCCTTGACAAAGGCATCATTGCCGAAACATGTAGGGTTGTTTTAAATATATATACTTTGAAGTAAAGAACCAGACCTTTAATCGCCGACTTATTAAGTTTACCTTATCATACCAAGGTCACGAAAATATTATATTTATATATATATATATATATATATATATATATATTAAATTAAATGAAATTAGTCGGCGACTTAAAGTCTGTTTTACTTTAATATGTATATATTTAAAATAATATTACGTTTCGACAATTACTGCTTTCTTCAAACAATTTTAAATTATAAATGATAGTATATTAATGTCATATTTATATATGTGAAGTTGTCGTGAATAAAAAATTACATTATTTAAAAATACATTCAAGTTTAATCATAATAATTCATCCCTTAGCGTTCCCCAACAGTTTGACGCCAATAACATTGGCATTGGCAAGCCATGGGTTATTATTATGTTTGCGGAGACATAATAACTTTTTTTCGTATCTATTCATTGCGTAGTTATATATTTAACGAATAGGTACAAAGCAGTATCATCATATCTTGGACCTGCCATAATATCACCAATAATTACATCAGGCCAACCGGGGTAGAACAGGTAATATATATTGCCATGGGGGCGTTGGCATTCATGGTTTTCCTTCTCGTTCTAGGCGAATGCCTACAGCTGAACATCGTAAATCGCGCCAAGTGCGCACTATATAGTTTATGTATGTATATGTATATATATATATATATATATATATATATATATATATATAATATCTTCGTGACCTTGGTATGATAAGGTAAACTTAATAAGTCGGCGATTAAAGGTCTGGTTTACTTCAAAGTATATATATTTAAAACAACCCTACATCGTTTCGGCAGTTCGCCTTTGTCAAGGGAATACAAAATATAAAAAAAGGCGAACTTCCGAAACATGTAGGGTTGTTTTAAATATATATACTTTGAAGTAAACCAGACCTTTAATCGCCGACTTATTAAGTTTACCTTATATATATATATATATATATATATATATATTGTGAAAATAGTGAAGATGAATGAGAAAAGCCACCACGTTCGGGCGACAATTATGTGAAAGCAACCTCGCTCTCACTGAACTGTATTATATTTCCAACACGATCGTGTGCCTATAATGTAATATGAAAGGAAACCACTTTTAACAGATTAAACTCTCTTTAATGTATTAAATCTTTAGAAATATGAACAATATTAAAGCATAACAATTTGAATTTCCCCCCCCCCCCTTACATACTTGAGTGCATATGTACCTAAAATATACTGACAACAACAATTAGTTTTAAAATGGGTGATAAGCTCTCTCAGTATGATTATATAATTAAAACACGAACAAGGTAAGTAATTGATATACATAAGCTACAAACAATATGTCAATTTTATTAATGCCTTTAAGGTGGATTGGAAGGATTTATATTAAAAATCAATACAAATCAATATGGTTTAACCTCAAAATGGAATCTGTTCTCTATAACAATAATAACGTAATCTCAGGGAAAATGATGTAGGTTCGTCTTAATTATCGACCAATACGTTTATGAAATATGCTAGCTCAGTTATACTATATATAAATATTCAAAATAGGTGATATTAAGCACAGCGAAGGTGCTCTAACTACGATTTATAATAATAATACACAGATAATCCTTTATTTATAGGGTAAATTCTACCTTGACTATGAGCACTAATTAACTTGTAACAGCAGGTATGCTGACGTTGGGATTAGATTCTTTCGGAATGGTTCTCGGACTGGATACAGGATTTAATCTTCCGGTAAAGTGGCAGGAGATAGGTTGTACAGCACAATTAACTGGATGGATATCATATAATGAAATAAAATTAAAAATTAGAAGGTTTAATATAATTAGATGCTGGCTCGATACTTGTCCGTAGTGAATTGTTCAAATTTCTTGAAAAAACATTCAGCAAACAAAGGTAATTTGTAACTCCAAAGTAGTATAGATATTTTAATGATATAATTCTTTATATTTCAGCTTTTTAATACGATTAATAACTTAAAAATCGCCTTCTTAAACTTGATATCGCATTATTATATCAAAAGCGACGCTTCGCTTTTTTCGTTGTTGATATTCTCCGTTACCTAAACGAAGCGATGTTCCTTTTTTTTGAACGCGTTGACTACCTGGAAAAAAAACCGCCGAAAAGAGAAAGGCGTGGCCAATTTGAAATGTTGGTTTGAACTTCTAGTTAAAAGTAAATTTAAACAAATTGAAGGTATTTAAATATCCTAAATAATAAAACAATTAGTTAGAAAATAAATTGACATTTAAAATTGTAAATAACTACATAATAGGTAACCCTACTTATGTCGTTCCTAAATAGATGGCGCGATCTGACAATGTCTAAGAATTATAAGATATTAATTTAAATTAGAACTTGTAATATTATCGAAAATTGTTTGTATTAACGTAAATAGTATACTGAAGGCTGTACCAGCTTAATATATATATATATATATATATATATATACTCATAGGTCCAGCTCTCAACGGGCCATACCCTGCAATAAGTGGCAACAGCTAATCTCCGCTACGCCCAGTAGCTTACATTACCATACATTGCAGAGTTATGAATTTAGTAAGACTTAAACCGCGCAAGGATATAGTCGTTTGCATATTCGTTCTGTATACGTAATTTGCCCATTTGTTTAATAAGGTCGTTATATCTCCAAGTTATTATTATTGTATTCTTAGCTGCTACGGAAAAGTAATTTTAAGTAATAAAAAAACAATAACGTTTTCTAAAAGATAAAAGTAAAAAAATAAATTATTCTGCAAAATAAATTTTAATTCTAAGAAAGTCACTAAATATAGGATTCGAAAATACTACCCTCTCTCCCCAAACAATAGCCGAGCCTATTGTAAAACTCCCGCCTCACTCCCTCGAGATTTCTAGGGGTTATTGTCTCGAAAATTCTAAACAGTTGAACTTGCAACTGTTGCAACCTTTAAGTTTGCACAGCTAGATACGAATGACGGGCAATCTATTGCTCTCGATCTCGATCATCGGACTTATGTATGCGCACGCGGAGTGGCTTCGTACATACGTTATCACATCGCATTACGTTCCATACGTATATTGTTTCGTATGGCCCGTAGCGGGTTGGACCTATCGGTATATAAACTATATAGTGCGCAATTGGCGCGATTTACGATGTTCAGCTGTCGGAAAGTCGAAATTTTTAATATATATATATATTAAAAATTTCGTATAATTTGCTTTGTAATTTATAGACAACAGTGTTTACATTCACACATACTTCGCAACTACATACTAATTCGATAATATTTGTAAATATTTCATATAAAAAGCCGAAAAACTCCAAGAATTTATCAGTTGATATACATATATATATATAGTAAACTTAATTAGTCGGCGATTAAAGGTCTGGTTATTACTTCAAAGTGTATATATTTAAAATAATCCTACATGTTTCGGCAATGATGCCTTTGTCAAGGATATAAAAAATTGTATAATATTGTATGATTTTTTATATCCTTGACAAAGGCATCATTGCCGAAATATGTAGGATTATTTTAAATATATACACTTTGAAGTAATAACCAGACCTTTAATCGCCGACTAATTAAGTTTACCTTATCATACCAAGGTCACGAAAATACTATATATATATATATATATATATATATATATATAGGTAGATAGATAGATAGATAGATAGACAATTATTTCTCGACGACTTAAGGTCTGTTTTACTCCATATGTATATATTTAAAACAATCTCTTGCATGTTTCGGCAATTAATGCCTTTTTCAAAGAATTTTAAATTAAAATTTAAACAAAATTTATTATAAAATCGGTATGCATAATTAGCAGAATGTAATTTAAAAATGCACTTTCGGTGTATGAAGTAATAAATAATTCGATTTTGATTGTCATGTAAATTTAAGGTTTATGCGTTGTTGTCTGAGATTACTCTCTATCTAAACCTTTATGGGATTAACGAAAGCTAATTCCAATGAATTTTTTGTGGTGCGTTGAACATTGAAGTCATTTCGATAGGTCCCTCGTGCCTTCTCTAACGTCTCCTGAACTTATTAGGTCATTGACATATATTCTAAATATATATTCGGTTTGTACGCAAGGATTCCCAAAAATCTGAATTAATAAAATAATGTACTTTAGTAAATAAATTAGGACTCTATTATCTGGAATATATTTATATCAGTTCGATATTTGTAGTTTAAATATTAGGAAATAGCTGGTAATTACTGTATAATCCTTAATTGTTTTTATAAGGTCTTAAGAAGTTTTTTTGTTATAAATTCACAAATTAAGATCGAATCAACTAAATGACTTTTGCTAGTTTCTACTGATTCTAGAGTTTTATACATAAGCTACTAAGCTATTGTAGGTAGACTAATGAGTAATGACTTAAATATTTCAATAAAGCTTCAATGAATCTTTTGATATTACAGCTCAACCCCACTCTAGCTTCCTGAAGAATATTATCAATTACACAATGAATTTCTTTGAAATCGAAAATGATCCATTCATGAATACCGTAGTGGATATAGACAATGGATCCAGCTTCGTTGCTTTGACCACAGAGAAGAGCTTCCAGTTAGATTATTCTCAATTCATAGGATTAATTAGAGCTTCCTACGTAACAACAAATATTTTTGACAAGAATTTTGTACAATATGTAAGTTTTGGCATGTTTCAATATTACTGTGTGCTATTGCTTTGGATGAGATTGTATTTTGTCATCTCAGAAAGAGGTTATAAAACGATCGAGATGTCAGATTTAAATATAACCTTAAATTTCAAATTACCCGTTCCTTCGGATATTAAACTATATATACAAGGTATAGGTGATTTGAAGGACGCTAATGGATGCGAATATATGATTGATATTCAAGGTTCTCTAACAAATTTAAATATTTTTGGTGCTCAAGGAAGTTATGGTAAAATGGACGCGTCTAATTTTATAATTTACGAAACTTTACCATCTTTACTCATTTCGTTATTAAAAATTCGAGCGGATTTGTTATTAGATCAAAATGGAGTTTTAAATTGGAATTTACCTGATCAGCTGAAGCCAAGCCTTGGCGGTGCCGTAATTCCTACTCGGAACTTGCTTGGTTGGTGGCCTGCCGAAAAATTAACAAAGGAACAAAAGTCCGTACTAACAAATGCGAGGATAACATCCAATAGTTTTAATGTTGTCAATATTGGTTTTCTGCCAATAAATATCCAATTGATAAAGTACGTTGCGCAAAAGCTGGATGAATCAAATATGGCATGGGATATAATGCCACCATTTACATACGGATCCGTAGCACAAGTAGCTTTTACAAGTAGAGCCTTGGAAGATGCAAACATTGATAAAATGAAGAATATAGCTGAAAAATTACGCCGAACTAACTCATATACTCCTATGCCTAAACACATTGCCAGTGCTTCTGCTACCTTTAGATATCGTTTAAAACGGTACGAAATGGGATTATCCGACATGGTAGGCTATGAATTTTCTTCAAACAATATACCTGCGCAAATATTGAATAATGAAAATCAAATATTTGAATTTGATGTTGGTAGTGAGCAATGGCAAAGAAGCGATTATCGAATATCCGAACAAAACGGACGTTCCTTAATAAATTCTTTTTCAATAAACTTAAGAAAGAATCGTGGAGAGAGTATTTTGCCAGCAAATACATCTAATTATACAATGATGTTTAGTCATTAATTGTAACTCCACTCTGATTGATCACATCTATTGTGAAAATAGAGTAGTAAATACCCTCGTTTTCATTAACCAGTATTGGTCATTTCTTGTAAAATTGATAGACTCGTTTTTACGTTATATTATCTTGGTAATGTTTGTTGTTTCTGTTTTGTATAATTTAAGAATCAAATAAATATGTCTTTAATTATAATCGATGTATTTATTCTTAATTTAATTAAATATATTATTAATTATTTAATTGTTGTATTATTTGCACTTTTACAATGTCCAGTTCGAAGTATTTACTATTTAAAATGCATATATGTACTATTTCTCTAGCCTTATTCTTATTACTAGAGCTCGGCGAATGACGCAATATCGGTCTTTAGCGAGGCCTACGAGAAAGACAGGCCTAGGCGCGTATTCGAGAAACAGTGGTCACGTGACCATCTTAGTCCCATAACTTCACCGCGCTAGATTTGAATGTACTATATGTGCAAACGTTTGGTGTAATAAATCGATTTTTGTTTTAAATTTTTCTTATTTAATTACTTAGTACGAAATATAGCATAAAACAACAAAGTATTTATGTAGATAATAGTGTTTTTTATGTACATTGAACAAGAAAGTATCAAGATATTTTACCGCAATGAATGGTTTGGGTCTTAATAAAATTATCACATAGTCATTGTAAATAATTTTTAATGTATAAACAATTACAAACAACAATATAATATATTTAAATTAACAGAAAAATAGTCGTAAGATTTATAAAAGTAAAGGTATATAAGGAAATATAAATAGCTCATTGTCTTATACTAAATATATTTTAAGCTTTCAGTTTTTTTATTTTTCATATATTTCATCCAGATGTAAATTCATACAATGTACAATTAATTCATGGTCTTTCAAAAAACTTACTTTACTTTTTAAGTATTCAATGCTTCCTTCAAGACTAGCATCTTCTAGGGAAAATTTGCAAATTAACTTCCTTATATTTCTAGGATGTGGCAAATATAGATATTTATTTTTATACAAAGAAAAATATGCTGCACTTGACTGAACAAATAACGTTGATGCAAAAAGTAGTGTGTTCGCACTATACCTCTTTGTGTTGGATGGCTGCCTGCATAAGGTTAATTGCTCCATTATAAAAGAAAGTTGCACAGCTTCTTCATGATTTTCACTAATTTCAGATAACATAGTATTAATTTTATCAAATGAATTTTTTTCGATTAGATCACTAACACTACACTACACAAAATCAAGAATGTCTTCTAAAATATTAATGGAATTTAACACATGCATGTTCCGGGGTATATTTTTAAAAGATAATTTCTCGCCTTTTATGCATAATTCATAATTTAAGTTTTGTTGAACCACTACCGAATATAGAACACTTGGGACATCTTCGGTCACATCAATATAGCACAAATACACCTTTTCATTTTGATTAATTAAAATCCATTCATTTGAGATATTCTTAGAATTATAATAATACGTTATAATATCTTCTATTGTGTGAATTTCTCTCGCTTGTTGATATTTCTGTAAAGACTCAAGACTGTCTTTTACAGCGATTTCCATATTTTCATCTTCTACATTACATAACCTTCTTGAAGTAGAAGGAGCTGTGCTTAAATAGTACGGCAGGTTTGAAAATATTGAAGGTACTACATTGTTTTTCAATTTAGGTATTTTTCTTGGATATTCCTTACGTTCTCCACCAACAATACACACATCTGTTCTAATAATATCACATTCTGCAAAATGTTTGATGCATATAAAAGGATTTTTTACGGTAGTAAAATCAGTTGGTATTTTTCTTAGCCAGGTTTTTCTCAAAACTTCATCTTTAGGAAGTGCAAATGTTGTTACATACTCTGTTTCATTTCTGTAATTTGATCAACATCCTTTTACACTGCAATGTCTAGGCATGATCTGAAAACAAAACAATGTAAAATTAATAATAAGTAGGCATTTTAAAAACACAGAAGTGGATGCAAATAAATAATATTACTTACTTATATAATACTATATTTATGTATTCTCAATGTTCTTTAAATGCACTTATAACTTATAAATAACCTGTAAACTTAATAAAAGAGTTTGTAGCACATGCAAAACTATATTAACATAACCACACTGAACTGCACTGAATATCCCACAATCCGTAGGCAAGGAATTATGGGACTAAGATGGTCACGTGATTTTTGTGCGCCTAGGCCTGTATTTCTCGTAGGCCTCGGGTCTTTAGTGTAAAACTCATTAATAGGAAGCGTTATGGTTAGCCGTACGATTTATTTATTATATTTTTATTTATTTATTATAGCCGTACGATTTCTTCGAAGCTAACATTGTACCGCTTACTGAAGATAGCGTACAAACGATTTGGTAGGCCCAATATAGACAGAAAAAAAACTACTAAGGCAGCGTTCTCGATATATAAATACTACAGGCTGGTCCTTAAGTTCTTCGAGAAATTTTAGGGTGCGATTCCTTGGGTTATTCGAGAGAAATAGTTCCTATAAACATTTGTCCTAAAGTTTTCCGTTGTAGAGATACAGGCTGATTAATTTTTCCCCCAAAAAATTTTTATTTCAAAAATTTAGAAATCGATTTAGGGAACTGTTGTGTTGGTTGTCATGTTTACAGCATTTATTTGTACTTACCTAACTGTCATAAGTATTGTCAAATAATAATTAATTTGAAAGTGCGTACCTACAAATCTTTATTTGTAATTATGGTGAATTATACAAATGCTGAAATGGCAGATATGCATTTTGTGTACGGTCTAGCTAATGGAAATAGTTATGAAGCAAGGCGTATTTACCAACAAAAATATCCTCGACGACTTGTACCTTGTGCGGAAACCTTCAGTAATATTCACCGTCGTCTAGCAGACACTGGTACATTTGAGAGAAACAAAAATACTCCGAGAAGACCTCAAACTAAAAGAACACCTGATTTAGAGGAAGCTGTTCTGCAGATAATCGATGAACATCCAGAAACCAGTACAAGAAAGATTGGTGTAACGGTAAACGCAAGCCATCAAACCATCTTAAGGATATTACACGATCAACAATTATATCCTTTCCATATTCAGAGAGTACAGGCTCTTCTTCCGCGTGTATAAGTATAAACAAGGGATTTTAAATGTCCCCACAGAAAAAAGTCTAGAGGGTTCAAATCAGGTGACCTTGGAGGCCACGGCTGATTCGGAACTTCCACTCCTCGACCTATCCATCTATTCTGATATGTCCTATTTAAAAATTGCCTAGCTTGTAAACTAAAGTGTGCTGGAGCGCCGTCATGCATAAACCAAAGTTCATTTCGGATCAAAAGTGCAATATCTTCTAAAAGGCCAGGCAACTCGTTTTCAAGAAATAGCCGATATGATGCACCATTAAGTCGTATAGGAAGGAAAAAGGAACCAATTAAATAATTATTAATTATCCCCGCCCATACATTTAAGGAAAATTGCTCTTGAAAGTGCATCTCCCTTATGGCATGCGGATTTTCATCTGACCATAAATGGTTGTTGTGGAAATTCCTAATACCATTTCTGGAGAAGTTCGCCTCGTCAGTAAATAGAATGTAGGTTAGAAATTGTGCATTTTGGGCAATTTTTTGTCGGAACCAATCACAAAGGACTAAGCGTTGCGGAAAGTCACGCGGAAGAAGAGCCTGTACTCTCTGAATATGGAAAGGATATAATTGTTGATCGTGTAATATCCTTAAGATGGTTTGATGGCTTGCGTTTACCGTTACACCAATCTTTCTTGTACTGGTTTCTGGATGTTCATCGATTATCTGCAGAACAGCTTCCTCTAAATCGGGTGTTCTTTTAGTTTGAGGTCTTCCCGGAGTATTTTTGTTTCTCTCAAATGTACCAGTTTCTGCTAGACGACGGTGAATATTACTGAAGGTTTCCGCACAAGGTACAAGTCGTCGAGGATATTTTTCTTGGTAAATATGCCTTGCTTCATAACTATTTCCATTAGCTAGACCGTACACAAAATGCATATGTATCTGCCATTTCAGCATTTGTATAATTCACCATAATTACAAAAGAAGATTTGTAGGTACTAACTTTAAAATTAATTATTGTTTGACAATACTTATGACAGTTACGTAAGTACAAATAAATGCTGTAAACTTGACAACCAACACAACAGTTCCCTAAATCGATTTCTAAATTTTTGAAATAAAAATTTTTTTTGTGAAAAATTAATCAGCCTGTATCTCTACAACGGAAAACTTGAGGACAAATGTTTGTAGGAACTATTTCTCTCGAGATTACCCAAGGAATCGCACCCTAAAATTTCTCGAAGAAATTAAGGACCAGCCTGTAGAACATAATTATATGTGTAAGTGTGTCTTTTTGAATTATGTGTCGGTAGGCACGTTTTTATCCATAGCCACGAGCGTAGCATGAGGATAGTTACTATTTTATAAAAGATTTTAATAGTACTATTATAATTATTATTATTATGATTATTATTACTATTATAATTATTATTGTTATGATTATTATTACTATTATTATTCACGATTGTTACAATATACGATAACGTATTTTTCTAAATGTTCAGGTATAAAACGTTGTCTTTTCGCACTTAAAAATATTTTTAAATTGTAAAAATGGTCTTTCTACATCGCAACAGGTCACTGGAGCATAACTGTGGTTACTCAAAATAGAGTTAGCGTTAATGTTAACATTTATTAAACTTGATACTTGTTTATTTATTGTATAACCAAGTCCCGATTCAACACCTTGTCAATATAGGTTTTTTTTACTTTTTAACCGAATTCGCCAGGTGCGTTATTATATACATATTTCTAATCATTGTCGTAAAGGTAGTTTTTGACTTTCTATATTCTTTATTATACGAGGAATAAAATCAAAATATTTCTGAATAAATGGTAATTGTTTAAGCAAAAAGCGTTTTTGTACTAACGTTTTACTAATTGATACATTTTTCACCGTATCTTCTAGACACATTACCACATTTTTAATTGTTTTGAAATTACCACTATTAAAAACACAAGCTTGTATCCAGGTACCCTATCTAAATAACAGATTGAGGAACCAAACTTAATCCAGGACAAGATTCTTTGTAAAGTTGTATTTTGGTGCGAGTTTTTAAGAAAATTATTTTCTTATTACTAATAAATGTATTTACAACTGCGAACTCTTCTCGAACAAATTCACATACGCGATGTAAAGAATGTAACACAATGAATGCACACACAATGAATGCAAAACAAGTAACAAGTAATCATATTTAAAAAGAAGTTGTAAATTAACCCTGCGTGGAGCAGTAAGCTACAACATTAGTTACTAATAGAAGAGCTTTCTCTTTCTTGGAATTTAGACTGCTTTAAACAAATTCCGTGATAGATTGAAAATTTATGATAGACCAAACTAGCAACTAAAAGAGATTTTGGAGGTTTGATTGATTCTAGCTTACCTACAATATCACTGCTGATTGAACGTCCTTCTTACAGTGGTTTCATCGGGAATTGATCTACGACAATACTTTTCCAAAAAAGTGTTCAACCCTGGATGGTTGAATGGCTTGAACGGAATATTTGAGGATACAAATGCTCTATACAGTTCCTCGCAAAAATGATTACTTTCGTTGTATTTTACATAGTTGCACGCATAAGTTGAACGTTTAAAATATGTTTGTTAGAGTATAAATTATTGTTAACGTTAGTTTTTTTTAAGGTTTAAAATCACGAACAGACGCTATATTGAATTGTCATTGAACCAAACATAAATATCTATAGATGTACACACATGCGCATATGTACAAACGCACATACATACATATTTCAAAAGAAAAATAGCAAATTGAATGAAAAAATGTTTATTTTTCACTTAAGTATTCTTTGTTCATTTCACCTTGGGTGCGATTAACATAAACACGGTCATATCGCCCGTGGGCATTATAACCGGGCGATATGGCTCATAACGCCCGGTAACTTATTCACAGTTTTTAATGTTGTGTGAGAGTGTGAGTATAAATAAGGCCCGAGAAGAATAAAATTAAGGTTAAATCGTTGATTCAAGGAGTCATGTTTAGATGCATAATGATGCGTAGCAATTGTCAACGACATGACAGTTGACAGAAATCTTGGAACTTTTCCATTGTAATTTGAATTTTCCGATTAAGAAATAAAATATTGTATGAACCACTGGCGTTATGGCAATTTTATTGCCCTTGGTCGACATTCATCCCTCAGGCCAGAGGCCCTCGGGCTGAATTAGCGTCGACCTCGGAGCAATATAATACCCATAACCCCCTTGGTGCATAAATAACTATTATTTTTCACTTAAGTAAAATTTGTTCAGTTCACCTTGGACGCGGTTACCATAAACACGGTCATAACGCCCGTAGGCGTAATAACCGGGCATTATGACCCATAACGCCCGGTAATTTATTCACACTTTTTAATGTTGTGTGAGTATAAGGAGTATAAGGTCCTAGAAGGAACCATATACATTTTACAGAACTTGTAATTTTAGTTTTTAACAAAGTCTAAAGAAAGAAGCAAAACTTTAGCATTCTTTAATAAAGTTAAGAGTATCTAAACATTAACAACTTAAAAACTTCAAAGTGTCATTTATAGTCATTTAAAATACGTAAAACTTAATAGTTGTTTATCTTGAGCAATTCCTAAAGAAAGAATCAAATTTTCAACATTATTTAATAAAATTAAAAATACCGTTTTCGAAATGTCCTGAAAAATTTTGTGATCCGAAGCTTTCCAAGTTTGTGAGAGTTCTTGATGAGAAAAGAACTCCACTAGTTACTTTGACAAGCCAACGAGGATTTATCTGAAGCTGTACATGCTATGCTAGTACATAAGCGAAAAAATACGTATAGGTGTAGTCCATTAACACGAGCCAGATGGCGGTAAATATACAAAAAGGTTTTAAGTATATCAATACGTTATGCACGTATTACGCATTTGTTACAAATGAAACAGACATGCAATATACAGTCAAGCTTGTCAAGCGAAAGGTCGCCTTTTTCGGCATAGTCTCTTTCGTCCGTCAGATGTCACTTATTAAATAGTGCCACCTTATAGGACGAAATTTGCTATATCTGGTAGGCGATTTCAGCGTAAATGTATATACAGATACAAATCTATTCATAAAGATTTGTATCATTTGTATTACATTGCTTCACTAGCTTAACTGATGACGCCTAATAGTAATGGCAGAAATACGTGTCTTAAGCAGAAGTAAATGCTGAAAATACGAGGTGTATTGTCCATATGTACAGTTACAGATATGTATATTGCATGTCTGTTTCATTTGTAACAAATGCGTAATACGTGCATAACGTATTGATATACTTAAAACCTTTTTGTAATGAAATTTTATAATGAACGGGTTGCATGAAAACCCCCTGATATATATACATATATATATATATATATATATATATATATATATATATATATAATTATTTCGTGACCTTGGTATGATATGGTAAAATCAGTTGGCAATTTAAGGTCTGGCTTTACTTTAAAGTATATATATTTAAAACAACCCTACATGTTTCGGCAATGATGCCTTTATCAAGGATATAAAATATAAATGACAGTATACAAATGTCATATAATATGACATTTGTATACTGTCATTTATATTTTATATCCATGAGAAATACTTCTTCAATTTCGCGCTCTGCATCATAAATTCTGCCCATTCTTCAGAATTAAAAAATATGCATTGCTTTCTCACACCAACAATCTTCACTATCGGTTTGAAAAAATTATCTGGTAATAAACCAACACATACCCACTTTGAATGACTTTTATTTAAAAAATATATGCTCTCTGCTACTAGAGGTAAATTCCATGAAGATTCGAAAACTAATTTTTCAGAACATCTGTCAAATTCTTTCCAAAAATTATCCATTTTTCCCACTTCCGAAAAAAAATTTTCTATCATAGGATCGAGCACTTTTTTCTCCATTACCTTATTAAAATGTTCTTCGTTAGAACTCACAATTCTTAATTCACCTTCTTCTAAACTATCTAAACGATCACAGCCACACTTACGCTTCACCGTTCCCATTATATATACACTGACTTCTTAATATCGCTGGATTTATATAGTAGCCCTTATGAACTGCCGCTGGCAAACACCAACTGCGTCTTTATAAACCTCTCATCGGTAAACCTGCGCTTTGATTCTAGCACCTCCTCATGTGGAACCTCCTCATTGCCCTTGAGCTGTGCCACAGGTTCACCTTATTTAAAATATATTATTTAAATCATATTTAATGTTTTAGTTTTTTCTTTTTTGGTATTCTAAATTTTCTAAATTGTTGGGTAATACTCTTTTTACAAACTGAGCAATTTCTCTTTGAAGGGGCTGGACCGTCAATTTGTTCTTCACCGGTATTATAGTGTCTAAAACACGGTCGATATTCTTCTAGTTCAATTTGTTTGTCAGGTGAAATTAAATGCCAGAACTCCTCTATCCATTCTGGGGCTACTTTCGTTTTAAATAAATCTAATGGAATATACTCTATTAGATTTGTTTTAATACCAGATAGATGACCATAATTTTCATAAACAAACTTGACTGCTTCTAATATCAATTCTAGGTGTTGGGACATTTTGTTTTAATCGCTGGTTTCAGTATACTAAGCTTCTATATTATTTTCAACAATATTTATTGGCGATCAAAGTCAATGAGGAGGTTTTAGAATTGTTTGAAAGTTAATGGAAAATTTTCTTTACAATCCTCCTCATTGCCCTTAAGCTGTGCCACATATGACCTTGATATGACCTTGACATGACCTTGATATGACCTTGACCTTGACCTTGACATAGCCGATTCTAGCACCTCCTCATGTAGAACCTCCTCATTGCCCTTGGGCTGTGCCACATGCAAGGTCAAGGGCAATGAGGAGGTTCAACATGAGGAGGTGCTAGAATCGGCTATGTCCCTCTACTTGTATATACACACATTTTATTGTTTTGAAAACAAATTACTTTCTGCTTTTATGACAATGAATTCAAGGTAACGAATATAGGCATCAAAACATGTCTAAAAACGTATAACCATCTCATAATTATTTTATGATAAAAGGCAAATTAAATAATATTTTTAACTAGATAAAAAAATGTATTTAAATGGCGTTATTCAGTTAATTAATTTTTATATATTCTATATTATTGTTTAAATCTATGTATATTAATGCATGCTTAAATATGTATGAAGTAGAAATATTTTAACCGATGGGGCGCCCATGAAGTTACCAAAAAGATAGATTCGAATGTTTATACAAACAAATTTTAGTGCTGATAATCAACCAGTGGGATATTTACGTCTACACTTTGTGGCACATATCAAAGTTTCTTTGATCAACTTTACCTCTCGCAGTTACCTCTCGATTACATCATCTTTTTCCATCCAATAGTAATGTAATCATTCTTAAAATGCAACCATTGTATTTGTTTAGTAATATTAATAATAATAATTTCTTTAGTGTGAATACAATTGAATCATAGTAAAATTATAGAGCAAGCTTGGGAAATATAAAGGGGAATTGTGCGTCAATCCTTTGGTAATAGAACTATGCTTATGTTTGCATTTATTGTTTTTTAAACTCACAATTCGGCTACATAGAAATACTGTAAATTTTTATTTAAATTTTAGTTTGTGTGTGGCAGCTTAAGAAAGAGGTTATAATTTTTATATTATTCATCTCTGTAGTGTAAATTCAGAAAAAGGAAGGCCTAGAAAAATAAGACTAAATATTTCAGTAAGTTTAACAAGATGAATATTAAAATATTTCTAAATTACTATTATTAAGTTGAAAAATAATTTTAACTTACAAATTCAATAGATATACTTACGTATATTTTTGCATGAATTTCTTACATCCTAAAGGCGAATAACTCGTTACAATGAATATATACAGGGTTAGTTAAAAGTATGGAGACGGCGATTTATTGTCGTTAATATTCATTTTAGGGAATTATGTTCAATATAAACCTTTGTTAGAATATTTTGATCTACATTTGAGAATATTTGAATTTTTTTTTTCTTAAATTTTTTAGTTACGCCTGTCCGCGCAGTTTTTTTTTAATGGGAACTATTAAATTTTACTCTACCATTCGATAGAGAATTTTTTTCTCTTTACAATAATTTTTTTTTAAATTCATTTTAATAACTTTTACAAGAAAAATTAAAAAAAAACAGTAAATTAAAGTAAGTGTTCAAATTGTCGTCCATTAGTAATTTGACAATGACCCAATCGATTTACAAAGCCCCGAACAGAGTTCTTTAAAAAAATCTCGGGGAATTTCTTGTATCGTTCTGGTAATTCGGATTTGTAAATCTTCGACGTTATCTTGGCTTATCTTTGTAAACTTTGTTTTTTACGTATCCCCAAAGAAAAAATCTAAAGGACTTAAATCTGGCGAACGGGCTGGCCATTCAATGGTTCCTCGTCTTCCAATCCATCTGTGGGGAAAGACGTTGTCCAGATATTTACGAACATTTACATCATAATGTGGTGGGTCGCCATCTTGCTGGAACCAGATACTGTCATTGGGCAGGTGTTCATTGTTTTCATGAGGATAGAGCGTAGCACAAGCAGGTATTATTTCATTTTGCAATAACTGCAAATACAGAGCCGAAGTTAAATTGCCATTGATGAAAAAGGGACCGATAATATGACCGCCTAGAATGCCAACCCAAACATTAACCTTTTGGGGGTACTGCGTATGGTGCTCCAAAAACCAAGAGGGATTTTCCGATGACCAGTATCTGCAGTTATGTCTGTTTACTTCACCAGTAAGGCAAAAAGTAGCTTCGTCAGAGAAAGGAATATTGTTGACAAAATTTTCATTATTATTGCAAATATTTAACATTTCTTCAGAAAATTGTAATCTCCTATCAAAATAATTTTCCGTTAACTCGTGTACCTTATAAGGTTTATACTTTTCACTTTTTAAAAATGACACGATCGATGACTGAAATATTGAAATTGGCCGCTAATTGATTGGTTGATAAATGGGGATATTCAGATACAGCCAATAAAATATCCAGTTTGTTATCATCGCTTTTTGCTGTTCTAGGTCTACCACTCCTTGGCAAATCTTTAACTCTACCCGTTTGTTCAAAGCGTCTTAAAGTTTTACCAACAACGGATTTAGAAATTGGATTTCTATTTGGATGCGTGTCTTTAAATAAATTACAAACTTCTTGTAAACTTCTGCGTCTTTCTCCATAACCCAACATCATAAGTATTTCAATTCGTTCATGTTCACTTGTACTCGCCATTGTTAATATTAACAGCAACAAATTGCACAAATGAATTATTTCTGGCAAAGATTTGATGTACATAATAACCACTGATAAAATTATGTCGCTCAAGATTGTTTATCGCTACGCTTCTGTCTATCTGCGATGTACCGAACATCTGTTAAACACATGAACCGGCCTTTTCTTATAAAAAAGTGATTAAAATGAATTTAAAAAAAACGAAAATATTATTGTAAAGAGAAAGAAATTCTCTATCGAATGGTAGAGTAAAATTTACTAGTTCCCATTTAAAAAAACTGCGCGGACAGGCGTAACTAAAAAACAATTGAAGAAAAAAAAATTCAAATATTCTCAAATGTAGATCAAAATATCTTAACAAACTTTTATATTGAACATAATTCCCTAAAATGAATATTAACGACAATAAATCGCCGTCTCCATACTTTTAACTAACCCTGTATATTATGAAATGTTAAAACTAATTGCTACAATTTAATAAAGTTATAAAGTGTCAAGGGCCAAAGTAAAGCATACATCTGCCACCGATTTTCGCAAAAATAATTAAGGGGGGCGGCGTTTAAAGGACCTTTAGGGAAGTGATTTATCCTAATGAAGTTAACAAAGTTATAAGAGGAAGGGCGCCGCTAAGCTATCAAAAAATCAAATGCGTCAAAATGACAACTAGCCTCGTACGTTACGTTTCCATCCAAATACACACATAATTTTTTCTTGGCGTTATTTATTTAGTATCCTTCATTTATACTAAAGCCATTGGTGTTTATATTTTCTGTATATTAACTTTGATTAGTATATATTTTGTAAATAATCGCTATGGAAAATTCCACTGTAAAAAGGACATTTGACAGGTTTTTTTTTTTTTGTTTTTTTGTAGCTTAACGGTGCCTTTCGTCCTAAAACTTTGTAAACTTTATTGGGATAAATTTCTTCTCTAAAGGTCCTCTAAACGCAGTTATCTTGACGCAATTATCAGAATTACAAAAATCTATTATCAAAACTAGATCGAGAGACATATTTAAGTTCTGTATTCTGATACTCGAAATGTTATTTTTGAAATTTAAGTAAAGCAGGACATTATCTGCAGTTTTATTAATCATTTTATTAATTTACAATTTTTGCAATTCATTATGCATTCTACGCCAGTGATTGGTTTGAGTAACGTTTAAAAAAGTTTACACCGCTTAAAATATTTTTGCATTTAAGTGTCCGAGTTTTCAAGGGCCGCGACTGTACATCATAGTTGCCTACCACGAAGTTAACGAATTTTGTTTGTGTAAGGCCCGGTTTCATAATGATACCCTTAACGGAGAATTATTTAATTGAGAATTAAAGTTAATGCTGTCATAAACAGACCATTAAAATATTTGAGTTTCATAATAGGTGAGGACAAGTTTGTTAGCTAATTCAGCAGTTAAAGGAATTAAAGTTATGTTGACAGCCATGAATTCATTTCCCCTAACTTTTTAACATGATTTAAGTTACCTGCTTGTTATTTTCTTGTTTATATTTCTTTCTGCTGTTTTGAAAATTAACCTAACTGACACATATTTGAAAAGTAAATTATTTTCCCTGTAAATAAAGAATAAATAAAACTTAATAAGTCCTGCAAAACAAGTTCGTTCGTGCAATTTTAACAAGGAAGATGAATTATTGTCGTTAGATTTAAATATAAATGCTTGCTATGCAAATTTAATGGAAATTATTTCACGAAAAATGGATCATATTAGGAAATTAAGAAAAGTTAGATATGTGTAATATTTATTATAGTGCTTTACACTAAATAAATGAAGGGGATAAAAATAGACCCTGAATTTCAGTTTGTTATAAAGTAGTATCTAAATTTATTGTTTGTAAGTTTTTAAAAAACGAGTACTATTATTATAAATAGATACGATTTTAAATTATTCTCGTTCAAATATATTTTTTTTCTAGGAAGATATTGTGCTCGTGATTGTCTTAGAATTTTAAACAAAAAGTAGTATTTATTTTTTTTTATGTTTTATTTATTTGTTATCCAAATGCATATTTTTTAAACAAATAAAATTAGTGTTGTTGTTAAACTCTAAACACGCAGCAATAGACTTAGAAGATGACACTTGAAAAAGCGAACAAAATAGAGGTGAACTTAAACAGGCCATTAAATACATATAATACATATACACATAAATAAACAAGTTTTCTGCTGGTGTTCTTGCTTCTTGTAATTTAGTCATTAAATATGACTGTAAAGAATATCCACTATCACCTACCAAAATATATCTCCCAAAAGTACCATTTTAAAATTTTCTTTTTAAACTACTATTGTTAAAAATTGTTTGGTCATGAGTTGCTCCAGGCCAACGTGCTATATATAATATTTCTAATTTCTAATTTAGTACCCAGGTGAATCAATTTTTATCAATGTACAATCTATTGCACCTATTACTCTGGGAAACCTAGCTATGGCATAAAATTTCTCTGCAGCTCTTTCCATTTCAATAGCATTTTCATACATATTTATGTAACGAGCGTTTTGAGAAGCAATGGCTGTGGACACCCGTTTTATTATTCGGCATGCTGATGCTTTTGATACCCCCATAAAGTCTGCTACAGCTATTTGCATATTGCCAGAGGCGTAGTATCTCAATGTTAATAATAGCTGTTGCATTGGCCGTACGGATCCACCTCTATAAAACATTGTTTAAAGTTACTTCTAAAAAAAATGTATATATAGTCAGATAATACCTATTTGTATCCCTTTTAATTAGTGGTTCAATTTCCTTGAACGGTTTCTTTCGTTAATCGGAAACCATGAAAAAATTCTTTTTCATTAAAACTACCCAAACAATCTTTTCATTCTTTATAAACTTTCCTTCTTCTAAATACATACTATATATTCATCCTCAGATGAACTCGAACTTGAACTTGAAGAGCTTGGATGATGCATATTAAAAAATGTGTCAAAATAAACTTTAAACAGGCAGTTAGGTATAGTGGTTGTTACTTTCTTGTGTTTTGTTTTGCAGCCCCTTTCACTTAGATAATACACACTTCTAACGTTCAACTTAATATTTATTGGTAAAAAATACTTATTGTCTAGACATTATTACATTGTTTCACTTGACAGGTTTTATTGTCTCTCTTTTTCTGCCCCCTGGCGGAAGCATCATCGCACTATACAGTATACCGTGCGCACAACGTCGTGCGATCGATGGATATATAAGTAATGACTGGCCAACTGCAAGTATATTTGCCTTGCTTGAACACAATAAGCGACTGATAGGAATATTCAATGTGTTAGAGAGAGATTATTTTATTCGTTCTTAGATCGTATGTAGAATGTGTTGGATAAAGAAATGGAACGCCCGTACAGTTAGACAGTAGAACAGATTGAATATACTCTCTCAACCCTAACCACTTAAACTCGCTATTCGTCTTCGTCTTACTACATTGTGGTAGATCAATCACTCCCCGGCGTTCATACGGTATATGTAATGCACAGATATAACAAAATAACAAAAATGGAATAGAATAAACAAACATATGTAACAGTGGTATAGACTCGAAAAATGTCACTTGAAAAAGCGAACAAAATAGAGGTTAACTTAAACAGGCCATTAAATCTTAACTATTCATTTTGGTGTCATTGGTACTAACGGAGAATTAAAAGATAATTACGGATTATGAAACTGATATTTTTATTTTAATTAGGAATTAAAGTTAATCCTCCCATTAATTCCACTATGAAACCGGGCCTAAGTTTGTTCATGCAGTGGGTTTTCATAAGCTGTGGTACGAGAAGTCCAGTGTACTATTTCCAAGTTGAAATTCACAATACGTTACAGTACATGTTCCCTAGTACTTATCTTTTGTCATTAAAAATATAAACAAATACTTTAATAAAATAGGTATTAATCCCATATCAGAGATAAGTCGAGATAGCCAATTCAATACAATATTTTAGTTCGGCAAGATTGAACTGGTCAACTGTACTTGAAGATGGGACAGAGGGAGCGGATAACGCAAATGCCGCGAAAATTGAATCACGCCTCTCACCTTTAATAGATATTTAACCTGCGAAGTCAAAATCTGCATATATATTGTTGTGAGGCAAATTACCCCCAACAATATTTCAATTCAGTTATTTCAAATATAAATAAAATTTTGAAAAATTTAAAAATATATACATTTTTAAATACTAAGTATAAGTAAAGGAAAATCAAAGGAAATATAAATATAATATTATGAATAGTTTCAAAAATATCCCAATTTAAGTTAGGTAATAAGCTATAGGTAATTAATTCTGATGGAAATTGTAATTGATACAAATTTGAACATTTAAATTTACATCATTTCCGTTGTTCGTACTATCCAATAAGAAGATGTGTATAAAATTTTAAGGGGACCTTTTGTTTTTGTCGGCGTCTATCCGGGAGAGTCGTTGCATAAAGCCCGTGAGATACGGACGCCATTTTTTAAAAAACATCAGCGTTGTTCCAAGTCCGCTTATTACTAAAATAGATTTTTAAAATAATTACAACGATTTAAAGTGCTAAAAATATATTCAAAAGATAGCTTAAAATTTAATTAATTAAAGAAAAGTCATTTGAACGGCGTACACCAGAGAATATATAATTTATTATCGAAAGCATCATTTAAAATTTTGAAATCCAACATGGCGACTACCAATTTATAGTTTTAAAATCCAATGTATATATAGAAGATTATCTAATTTTGGGAACTTCAAGTAGGAAATTAATTATCTGGTACCTCCTGTCTTTATTCAAGACTAGTTTTTCAAGAATCCGTGAAGATTTACTTAATGTTGTGACTATCCTGAAGATTTCCTTCATTGAGCTGCCTATCTATACCGTATATGTAACTAGAACTCATTCCTGATCCAGATTAAGAAGATCCGAGAGATTTTTCCCGTTACCAGTATTTTTTTTTTTTGATGTAATCCTCAAGATCCTTCCTGTTCTCCAGATTCTACTAAGCATCCCGAATTAGAAGGTAACTAAAATTACACGCATAAGAGAGTAATCATTTGGTTATTAGTTTAATATAAATCGATAAACTTTGACATAGTCGTAACTTGAAACTATTCAGAATGCGTTTTTCCATTAACCAATTGGATCCTACTTATTACTAATTAAAAGTTTATCGTCCATTTAGAGCTATCTATCATTTATTTTGGGGCATTAAGATGTGAATAACCTCATCAAGGTTATTCCTTCTCAGTACACATCGGTTATACTGTTATCAGTTTTATTGCTTCACAAAGTTCTTTTGATTCATGCATTTTATTTTTTTTTAATAATTTATATTTCCTTTGATGCAGACAATCTAACGTTCTGTAGTTTTGTTTTATTATATTTCCTGAAAGAACATATAAACTTAGCGTATTGTAGTATATTATAGTAAGAGTATTGAAAACAAATACCTACCTGTTAAGGTATTCATTACACAATCACCATATTTGTTATTTTCTTTTCTTAGGATTTTGTTTGAAAATAAATATTTTATATCACATTGTCTGAAGTAGAAGTTTTATTGTTTATGTTTAACCGTAATCATATGGAAGGGTTTCTTTTTGGTCTACCTAATTTATCGTAGATCCAAATCTAGTTGATTACACTAAGTGAGTTACTTCTAACCTAATATAGATGTCAGTTTGTCCTATAAAAGGTTTAACTGATCGATAAATATCCTTATTTTTTAAATCGATAATTATATTTTTTTTATAGAAATTGGTAAAAATAAAGGTTTATTGTTTTTTTTTGTTGTTTATATGTACTTCCACAGCTTGTAAAACGGACCAATTCGCACGCCTGAGATATTTATAAGTTATTTGTAAGAGTATCATTTATATTACCGAATGTTGTAAATTTCCCGCATCGAAAATTATTTATGACTGACCGAACGTGGGTATCATATTTGTTGCTGTAGCTTTTCCAAGCCCATTCGCAGGCGGGGTTTACTACAATATATATATATATATATATAAATATAATAACTTCGTGACCTTGGTATGATATGGTAAACCTAATCAGTAGGCGATTAAAGGTCTGTATATTACTTCAAAATATATGTATTTAAAAAACTCTACATGTTTCGGCTTTGTACGCCTTTATCAAGAGAATACAAAATATGAATGACAGGATATAAATGTCAAGTAATTAAGTTGCTATGGTTTAAATTATTCAAAGATACATTCTAGTAATAATAATAAATCATGTCTTAGTATTCCAAAAAATAGATAACAAGATGTGAAAATATGTGTTGTTCGCTGCTAGCAATTTGTGTCTCCTTCTGGGTATGAACTTGTGTGTTGGTTGTTACTGGCAGCTTGCGTCTCTCTATGGGTGTGTGGTTTTGTGTGAGAGCGTAAGTGTAGGGTTTTGTATGTCGGTGCGTTCGTGCGTGTGTTTAGTGATCGGTCGCATGAATTTAGAGAGGTCGGATAACCAGCCGTTGCGTAGGGCCGCCAACCCTTTCCCGACAACTTCTTTACAGTTCCGTGCAGTACTTCGACGGTCTGACCCCCGCCCCAACGAGGCAAGGCGCAGACAGGCGAAGCGCATCCTGTACGGGGTTGCTCATCGCAACTAAGGGAACACTCTTAGTGGCTACCTCGGTCGACGATGGTCACACTTGTTCCATTTTGCCATTTTTTCCCTGCCTATCCCTGTTTCCTGTTTTTTGCTGATGTGGTCCTCTACTGGGTTGTAGCCTAGCATATGCGCTACAAAACTCTGGGGTCTGCCCGTTGGGCAGTCAGGTGCCATTCCGCCTTTCCAGCAAGAGTGAGGAACCATGCTACGCGGCGCTATCTCGTCGCCGCGCAATGCACACACCACTAGGACCGGTCCTGGGCGACAACCTGGCTAGGCTGCCGTTAACAGCACACACACGTTCGACGTGTGTGCTATGCCCCCGCTTCGGCGGAAAACGTTAAGATGGCACAAGTGTGACCATCGTCGACCGAGGTAGCCACTAAGAGTGTTCCCTTAGTTGCGATGAGCAACCCCGTACAGGATGCGCTTCGCCTGTCTGCGCCTTGCCTCGTTGGGGCGGGGGTCAGACCGTCGAAGTACTGCACGGAACTGTAAAGAAGTTGTCGGGAAAGGGTTGGCGGCCCTACGCAACGGCTGGTTATCCGACCTCTCTAAATTCATGCGACCGATCACTAAACACACGCACGAACGCACCGACATACAAAACCCTACACTTACGCTCTCACACAAAACCACACACCCATAGAGAGACGCAAGCTGCCAGTAACAACCAACACACAAGTTCATACCCAGAAGGAGACACAAATTGCTAGCAGCGAACAACACATATTTTCACATCTTGTTATCTATTTTTTGGAATACTAAGACATGATTTATTATTATTACTAGAATGTATCTTTGAATAATTTAAACCATAGCAACTTAATTACTTGACATTTATATCCTGTCATTCATATTTTGTATTCTCTTGATAAAGGCGTACAAAGCCGAAACATGTAGAGTTTTTTAAATACATATATTTTGAAGTAATATACAGACCTTTAATCGCCTACTGATTAGGTTTACTATATATATATATATATATATATATATATATATACACTGCTCAAAATCGTACAGGGATATTTAGATAATTAAAAGAAACAAATTATTATATATTGTTAAACAACTTTATTGACCAGATTTGTATATTCACATCGTACTTCAACTAAAAAAGTACAAAATTAGAAGTAAATTCAAAAAGTTCTAATAAACTTAAGTTTGCAAATACGAATTTTGTTAGCGACGATATAATCTTAATCTTAAATATGTTTAAATTTGGGAAGAAATCCTAAACATATCACCAAAAACAACTTTTAGTAATTAGTATGGCCTCCAGGATTGTTTATTACTGCTCTAATATAGTTATGTATTGCTAAAATTAAATTGTCAACCTCTTCCTGTGGTATTGCTCTAAATTATCTTTGAAGAACTCTAAAAAGGCCTCGGGGACCATTAATGTGATCATTTGAATTTCTAGCCCTCCTTTGTAACTTATCCCACAGATGCTTTTGCCGATTCATATCTGGAGACTGAGCAGGCCACGCTAAGAACGAAATGTGTTGCTGTTCTAGCACATTCATAACAATTCGAGCTACATGTGGATGTGCACTAGCATGAAATTGAAATTTTCTCCTACTGCTCCTGCATATGGTACAACGACATGGTAAAATCATCATTTCCATACTTCTTTGCCAAAGCTTTGACATAAATCTAATGATTTGTTTATTTATAGTATGTTATTGATTTAACATCTTACTTATCTAAATTTGTGGGAAAATAATGCATTTTCTCTACTTTTGCTTCATGACATCCCCAAATTAAGCAGAGATCTTGCGGTATTGGTGGCATCGTTGATGAAAAATGTTTATTTACAGCATATATATGTAAATACTAAAATTAAAATAATATAAGTTCTTACACAAAATAGTATATAGTATATATATAATACCTAAGTGAATTCACTTAGGTATTTCTCAACAGAGTTCTTACAAAACCACAATAACAAAAAAAAAGCTTAACTTTGTCGCATGTAAGCAAAACAGGAAATATAGTTAGGTTAAATAGGTTATAAAATGGTGATGGCGATTAAAGTTGAGCGCACGCGCAGTAATAAGCTATATTTGTGACATCACATTATACACTAGCGCCGTCTCAGTCATCTTCAAAAAAAGAACGAGGAAAATGAAGTAATTCATGTTTTAAATAAAAGACAAAGATAGAAAATTTAATCAAAATAGAACACTTTTTGCTATGTAATTAATCATCTCGACTTATCTCTGTCCGTATTAAAATCACCTAATTTATTCATATGAAACAATTCCTTTTTCATTACAAATGACGCATATAATAAAGCACACTATTTGGACACGAAAATAAATCCCGGGCGTCTGATATACACTAATTTAATATTTTACAATGTGTAATTGAAAAATGCACTCTTGCATGTCGATTTTGTTGAACATTAAGAAATTATTAACTTAAATCTATATATTTATATAAATTGTTATGTGTAGCTTAAATATTAGAAAAGAATTTGTGATTACGTTTTGTATAATAGCTAATTGTTCTTGTACTGTACAAAGAATTGCAAGCTTTTTCAATAATTAATAAACAAACTAGGATACAATCAAATGAAAAACTGTTTGTTTCTAATTCGATTCTAATATAAAGTTTGTCTTAATTTATTATTTGAACTAAATTATCGTGAGTAGATTAATGATTTAAAGAAGTAAATATTTCTTCAATAATTCTTTTAATATTACAGCTCAAACACGTCCAGCTTCCCGAGGATTACTAATAATTCGAAAATGAGTTTTTTTGAAGTCGGAAATGATCCATTAATGGATAACATATTCGATATACAAAATGGGTTTAGACTCGTTCCTCTGAACGAGAAAAAAACTTTCCAATTAGATTATTCCCAATTTATGCAATTAATTAGAAATTCTTATGAAACAATAAGCATTTTGGACGAGGATTTTGTACGTGATATAAGCTTTGGTGTATTTCAATATTACTGCGTGCTATTGCTTTGGATGAGATTGTATTTAGTCATCTCAGAAAGAGGTTATAAAACGATCGAGATGTCAGATTTAAATAAAATCTTAAATTTCAAATTACCCGTTCCTTCAGATATTAAACTATATCTACAAGGTATCGGTGATTTGAAGGACGCTAACGGATTCAAATATATAATTGATATTCAAGGTTCTCTGTCATACTTAGAAATTCATGGTGCTCAAGGAAGTTATGGTAAAATGGACGCGTCTAATTTTATAATTTACGAAACTTTACCATCTTTGCTTATTTCATTATTAAAAATTCATGCCGACCTAAATCCATATATTTCGCATTGGAATTTACCAGAGCAACTGAAGCCAAGTCTAAGCAGTGTCTTAACTCCAAATCGGAACTTGCTAGGTTGGTGGCCTGCCGAAAAATTAACTAATGAACAACAGTCCGTAATAAGAAATGCGAAGATAACATACAATAGTTTTAATGTTGTCAATATTGGTTTTCTGCCAATAAATGTCTTATTGATAAAATACGTTGCGCAAAAGCTAGAGGAATCAAATATGACATGGGATATAATGCCACCATTTACATACGGATCCATAGCACAAGTAGCTTTTACGAGTAGAGCCTTCGAAGATGCAAGCATTGATAAAATGAAAAATATAGCTGGAAAATTCGGCCGAACTAATTCATATATTCCGATGCCTAAACATGTTTCCATTGCTGCTGCTACTTTTAGATATCGATTAAAAAGGTTCGAAATGGGATTATCAGACATGGTAGGCTATGAATTTTCTTCCAACAAAGTACCTGTGGAAATATTGGATAATGAAAATCAAATATTTGAATTTGGAGTTGGGAGTGAGTTATGGGAAAGAAGCGATTATCGGATATCCGAACAAAATGGATATTTCTTAATCAATTCTTTTTCAATCAAATTGAGAAAGAAACACGAAGAGAGTATTATGCTCGCAACACCTACACCCCATTAGTTATACATTTATTGCAATCATTAATGTAACTTTACTCTGAACAATCACTTATATTGTGAAAATACGTGTAATAAGAATATTTGTCTTCTTGACCATTATTATTAATTTTTGTACTGACTGGTTTCTCCATTGCATTATTTTAGCAATATTGTTTTTATACAAAAAGGTTTTAAGTATTGTATTGTCCATGTGCATTGTTACAGATATGTAAATTATTTACATGTTTGTTTCATATTGTACAAATATTGTTTTTGTTTTGTATAATTTAAGAATAAAATTAATATCTTTTGAATTAAAACCAATATATTGTATTTATCTTTATTTAAATAAAAGTATTATTAATTATTTAAATGTTTTTATTTTGTAACTATTTACCATTCATTTATTTGTATTTAAGTATTATTCGCAGCACATATACAGCCAAAAAACAATGAACAGATTTGAAATTAGCATAAAAGAGTATATTTTATATCTGATGATTAAAAAAACAGTTGAAATCTGTAGACGAGTGTAGTTTTTTAAGTTGATGTTTTATAATATTCACTATAGCTATATCTATATCTTGTATCTTGTTTGTTGGTAAATTGCGGTTTGATTTTTGTGGCTTAGAAAATCGTCTATTGCTTTTGTAATTTTATGTTTCCCCACACTTAATAATTGCGTTTAATCTATATCTCGTTAGACATACAGCCAGGTAATAAAACTTCTTTTCTTGTATTTTCTTTTTATAGTACAATATCTAGTTTAGTTTTAAATAAATATTAAATGTACATATATTACATGTCTAAAAAGTTTAAAAGTGGGATATTTAATAGTCGGGATATTAGTTTAATAGTAATCTATGGCAGTGCAATTTCTAACAAATTGAATTTCGTCGTATAGTTTTGTTTTAATTTTTTTGAATAATATTTGTTGTGTTTTATAGATTTTATATATCTATTCAACTTGGTATTAAATATTTGACGCTATTGTTAATACTTAATCTGGACTGTTGTACGATAGGAAAGTGTAAACACCTACAGATGTATAAAATTTTTTAAAAAATGGAATATTTGTTACATAGTTATTCTTATTCAATAATATACCTATTTCTAATATTTAATAATAATTAATAAGTATGTACATATGTATATTCAAAATATGTATATTTATTCCAATACCAAATTCAATTGCGACTCGCGATTTATTGATCAGCAAGACCTGTGTAATTGTAGCTTTGTGTCGTCAGGTTGTTGATTTAGAGAACGGACACGCTTACCACTCAGTGCAGTACTGGCGAAAGGCTGTATTTCTAAAATATTTAATTTTATTTATATAATTGGAAAACGAACGGGTGGTGATCTATAAAATTACAAAATACATATGTATTTGTTGAAAAGTTGTATTTTTAAAGTTTTTAATTTTATTTCTATAATTGGAACATTTTTATTTGTTCATTTTGTCGTTCAAGTTGAGTAAAAGAGTATTAATATTGACTAGCAATAGTTTCTCAAGGTTTTCTTCTGTCAATTTTGTTCTCTTTGAATTAAGTACATCCTTATAAATAGAAAACGTCCTTTCTACATCGCAACTGGCTATAGGTGCATACTGGAAATATTCTTTTATTTCTTCATATTTAGCCGTTAGATTTTGTGGAATTGTCTCCATACATAATTGCTGCAATGTAATTAAATCTGGATTTCTATTAAGAATTGCTTCAAACTTTTGCCGAAGGCCACATCCGAAGTCACTTGGAATACTTTTCAAATTATTAACAGCCACATCTAATGTGGTTAATCCGTCATTTAATTTGAGATTTCGATTTTCAAAATAAGTGATTAGTTTTGTCAATTTTCCAAAGTGTTCGTGAAGAAAGTACAACTGATTTTTTAAATTTGGGATTTGTGTGAGCTCCTTGCACTCACCAATACTACTAGCATCCTCCTTTAGCAGTGTTACGAAATGTTTTAAGACTCGAAATTCTCAGCATAATAACTAGTAGCTTCCAGCCATGTTCCCCATCTAGTTATTAACTGGAGTGGGAGGCAGTGACAGAGATGGAAATTTTTCCCTGAAAAGAGCTACTCTCAATGGTGCTTTTCTGAAAACTTTTTTAAAAGCTGATACAAGTCTATCAACTTCCGGAAAAGTGTCTCTGATATATTCACAGATTCTGTGGAGAGCATGTGCTACACAAGTAATATGCAGCATATTAGGATATTTTTTCTTCAATAGTCTGCCTGTTTTTAACATATACGCAGCACTATCACTGACAAATAAAAGTATTTTTTCTTTGTACGTGGCGTCCGAATGAAGCATTCTTTGCATATTCTCCTTAATGGTTTCAGCAACTGTTTCCGCATCAACTCTATTTATAACACTTGTTGCTATTACATATGAGTTATAGGGAATAGTTGGATGTAGTACACCAGCTACAACATTTACCACACAGCGTCCTAACATATCCACCGTTTCGTCGGCGCTTATCCATATGTATTGATTTAAAAGATGGCTTCTAATGCGTTCTACTGTTCTCGTATAGCACCTAGAAACATAATATTTGCGTAAAGTTGATTCATCAGGAACATTTCGACCAGTATATTTTTGAAGAAATATTTTTAAAGTGGGATTGCTAAGTTTATTTAATGGAATATTAGCCGCCATAAAAGTTTTGCAGAGTTCAGATGTGTTTGCGATCCTAAGTGACGAATTTTTGACGATATTTTACGGATTTTGTAATAAATTTCGGAATCACTGACAATGGACATACAATCAGTATGACCGTCAATCCAACTCGCCATTGTTTTACGATCCCGTTCTCGACGTTCCTCCATATCATATCTGAAAAAGTTACTTAAACAATGCTCTAGATCTAAATAAATGAAAACTAAAAATGTGTGCGTAAGTTATTGAAACTGAACGAAATTCAATGCACACTTACGTCGAAATAATTGGTAGAAATAGATTCAATCAAACGATATTAAACAGGATCTATCACAAAAATTACGATGTAAATAACAGTTAGAACTACGAAAACAAGAAACTAACTTACGAAATATAAACTAATAAATAAAATACATTATAAAAACCCCGCTTCTATCTACGCTCATGAAAACACTTTAAGAAGCACTATATTCTCCTAATACAATAGCTGGCTTGTCCATTGTTATCGCTGAGAGCCCAGGTGTCCGAGTAAGTCAAACAAATACTTCATTGAATTACGCCGGGATGTACTCAGCGACGTTATACACAATTCCAATTGCCGATTGCGTTTTATGGAAATTGCGTCCGTTCTCTAAATTATTAGAATTATGTCCACACTAAGATACCAATATGTAAGCCATTTATATATATGTACAGTATTGAAATCTTATCATTAATAATTTTTTTAATAGAAATGGTGCTATAAAAATCCTTCAATTTATTATTATACAAAAAATACTTACCTCGATCTCTTTTATTCTTAAATATCTAACAAAATCCTAAAAATTGGTAGATGAAGTGCCAAATCGGTATATCGGTAGATTACACTCTAAATCGGTAGATCTACCGATAAATCGGTAGGGTTGACATCGCTGTGATTGAGTATTGTATATCATTCTCGGAGCCGTTCCGAAAACTCACGGCGATTTGTCACGGCTCCTTATTCGGAACTGTCACGGTTTGCCATAGCTCCATTAAAATCACCGGAACTACAAACCTCTAACAGAGACCAAAATACAGAGGTTCACCACCGCCGAAAAAATTCAAGATGCAGCCTTCAACAGGGAAAGTCTTGCTATCCGTATTTTGGGATGCCAAAGGCGTAATTTTAATAGATTTCCTGCGGAAGGGGGTTACAATTACAGGTGCTTATTATGCCAATTTAATTCCCAAATTACTTGACTTGATAAAAGAAAAACGTCGAGAAGGTGTTCTCTTGCATCAAGATAACGCAACCAATCAGGAGCCGTTCAGGTATTGCGTAAGCAGGATTTTAGTAATTTTTAATGCCCCCCTCCCCCTTGTCAGTAAAAGTAAGTAAAGCTCTTATCACCTCTCATGCTTACGTAAGCATTGGTATAATTTTTACAAAATTATTCAAGTTTCTTTATTGTTATTCATATATGTATATCATAGTTATTAAGTCTACGACAATGAAATAAGCAATTTATAAACTATAAAGGAATTTAATTCACATTTAATATTTATACAACCAAATCATTAACATCATATTCAAATATTATATTGTTAACATATAAACGATATCTATTTATTTTGTTCTATTTAAAAATTGGGTAAACACAAATTAATCGTCCTCAGTCCAAGACACTTGAATCCATGACTCGATCTTCGATGATATTGAATGTTTGCTGCTCGATGTTGTGCTCACTTTTGTGTTCTTTCGAGATATCGACATTGTTCTCTTCAAGCTACTCAACAGCTTGGTATTCGTCTAAATTTTGTACTATGCACATCAATTCATTGGCACGACGAGCAGCCACTCTTATAGGTCTCACTCTTGTTTCGGTGCGTGTGTTTATATTTTTGTGGATCTCCTTGCTGTGACAATTTAATGACTTGACAGAGGCATGATAAAGACCACATGTTTTGCATGTTTGACTTGATCGTTTCGATTTTACCGTGTGAATGATCGTAGGGCAAGTGTAGAAACTATTTAGGTGAAGAAAAGTGTAGGAGTTAATCTGAGTGGATGCGCAAAATGATGATATTATAAAGGATTCCGTTTTTTTGCCATTTCGTAACACTCTATCTACCCTAAAAGCACAGGCAGAGCAAGTTAACAACAAATAGAGGAAATATAGGAAAAAATAGTAAACACGATTTGTTCCTAATTGGTGCTTGCAATTCTTCTTCATTCTCTTAGACACAATAATATTGAGTTCATTGTCGGACTTTGCTTATAACCACGCCAAACTTCATTAACTAACTTCTGCACATTTTGTAATTTTGTGTTCGTGTGAGATTTTTTAAAACTTTCGAATAAGTTTTGGTATAATTTTAATTTGTTTACATTAGACGACTATTTCAACGGTAACAAAAGTCGATCATAGTAAACATTAATTTAGAACACGTCAAATGCAATGATATTAGACCGGACAAGTGAATAACGGGCGCGGTAATTCCCCTACTTCTGGTCTTTCTTACTTAACCCTTATGGGCGCACCCAACTTCTTCTACGTTGATGAGCATCCGGGATATTCGGGTATCTACCTCCAGTTTTAATTACTCTTTGAGTTCAGATGTGAACAGAATTATTATAAATCGATTTACTTAATAGAGTAAACATAATTAAAAAGTAACCATTGATAAGCAGCTTTATTATTATCGTGGACACACGAAATTCACTCAATACATTCCCTCTAAGTCGGTGAATTTGCGACGCAGAAAATTCATATCCTTGGTCAGGAATTATCTATACGGGTAAAGTTGGCAACGTTCGTGAAAAGAATCAAGGAGAGAGAGTTGTAAAAGAACTTGCAGCTCCATTGAAAGGGAACGGCCGAAATATTAGGATGGACAATTATTTCACTTCTCTACCTTTCGCTAAACAAAGTACTGTCTTCGAAATTGACAATTACCGGTACTTTGAGAAAAAACAAACCGTATATCCCTTAAACAATGGCTGCTAATAAATCTAAAGCAGAATTCTCTTCTACCATTGCTTTTCACGAACGCAACGTTGCACGAACGCAACGTTACAATTCTACTTTCTACAATGCATTGCGATACTGCTGTCAACAACGATGCAAAAAGCAAACCTCGTATGATTGAATATTATAATAAGTACAGGGTGGCCCAAAATGACCGAAGGGGATTGAGTTCATTATAACTTCTTATTTAAGACATAATTATTAAATTTTTTTAATTTTAAATACAGTATATTAATGGAGAATATTTTTAATTTAATTATGAAAAATTATATCTCGCAAGTGGTGGCCATTTTCTGCTTCGCATATTCGTGCTCTTTCCAAAACATTTTCCATAACCTTTCGCAAAACTTCAGGTGTTATGTTGTTGATTTCGTCGCGTATATTATTTTTTAATTGCTGTATGGTTCGAGGCTTATTAATATAGACTTTTCCTTTCAAATAACCCCGAAGGAAACAGTCTGAAGCGGTTAAATCCGGTGAACGCGGAGGCCAATTAAAATCGCTTGTACGGGAAATAATTCGTTCACCAAAGATGTCGCGTAAAAGAGCCATTGTGTCCCTCGCAGTGTGCGTTGTGGCTCCGTCCTGTTGGAACCATACCTGCTGATGGTTTTCCACGGCTGGCCTTAAAAAATTTTCCAACATTGTCCGATATCTAACACCAGTGATGGAAACGGCGACACCGTGTTCATTTCAAAAAAATATGGGCCAATTATCCTTTCCGACGAAACACCGCACCAAACGGTACACTTAAGTGGGTGTAATTCTCGCTGTTGAACTACTCTTGGATTTTCCGTAGCCCATATCCTGCAGTTTTGCCTATTAACGAACCCACTTAATTGGAAATGGACTTCGTCGCTCATAATTAAATTATGAATAAAATCCTGATTTTCTTCTGCTTTTTGACGAAAATAAATTGCATAATCAAGTCGTTGCTGGTAATCTGTCGGTTTCAATTGTTGGACAAGCTGAATTTTGTATGGAAACATTCTTATTGTATGCAAAATTCTCTGCAGCGACCCTCTTGAGAGTCCAAGTTGTGTCGAACGTCTCCTGGTTGATGTTTCTCCATCTTCCCGAATACTCTCCTGTCCCCGTTCAATATTGTCATCCGTGTGCACCGTTTGTCGTCTGCCGGCACCAGGAAGGTTCCTTACTACCCCTTGTTCTCGAAAATTTGCAACCAGACGGTTTATTGTTGACTCTGAGGGTCCAACCCGCACATTAAAATAACGACGATATGCACGCTGAGTCAAAACGATCGTTGATTTGAGAAATAAAGTTCAACGATTTTGGCACGTTGTTCAATTGTGTACTGTTCCATTTTAAATTCCCCAAGTTTTTTTACAAAAAAATTAAAAACAAGAAAAAAAAAATTATAATAAAAAAGTTATAAGGAATTAAAACCCCTTCGGTCATTTTGGGCCACCTGTATAAGGCTGGCGTCGACACAATGTACCAAATGGTGACACGATACACCGCGCATAGGCGCACTCAGAGGTGGCCTCTTGCATTTTTCTTCAACATCATTGATGTCGGCGCTCTTGCAGTATATATTATTTATTATGAAAATAATAGTATGCTCAAAAGAAGAATGAATGAGCGTAGTACTTTCTTGCGCCAATTGAGCGAAGAACTTGCCAAACCAGTGATTGAGGATCGCTCTTTGAATAATTAAATCACGCGAAATCATTCGACGAGACTCGCGATCGAAAGCGTGGTAGGATCCCCGATCACTACTTCCACTACTGCTGCGAGAGAAGTTGAACCTCGCGATAGTTTTGACAGAAAAATAGTTACCTGCTCATGCCATATTTGTTATACCGATAGGACCAACTCGCAACTGGCCATAGGCAACAATATACGTATGGAACGTAATGCGATGTGGCAACGTGTATACGATGCCTATATTGAGTGACTCTCTTAAAATTTAAATTTATTTTGCAGAATTATTGATTTTTTTACTTTTATCTTTTAGAAAACGTTATTGTTTTTTTATTACTTAAAATTACTTTATATGAAAAATAGTATACCATAAAAGTGTAAACAAAGACAGTATACATTGAAACGAATATTCATTCAATTGTATTGTCATGAAATTGAATTTGTCAATCGTTGTTAAATTTGTTAGAATGAATAGATATTTATATTTATCGGAAAATACTAATACTTAAAGCAAACAAATAAGGTGTAGTGTTTTGTTATAGGAATGTATAATATCCATTTCTTCCTGCATATTGATTATGCAGCTGATGCTTTCGTAATATGCTCATATTTGTATTATTTCAACTTATACTTCGGTCGATACATACAGACTTCCTTCAAACCAGGAGGAAGCTACAGTTGTAATTAAACTATACTTCCATTTTTTTTATTACCTACGGATATTCACAATTCCAAAATACGTTACAATGTTGCTTATTTTAGATTGTAATTAGCTGAATGCTGTCGCAAAACTGATCTCTGCATTTTTAAAAATGCCAGAATAAAATTAACCCCTGCCCTTATTATAATTTTACAAAGGAACAGACACGTACTTGAACTTCTACGAAAAACTAAGCCTACAGTTCATGTATAATACAGTGATAATGAAGACTGGAGCGTTTGTCGACCTACGAAGTTGTACTTTACTTGTTTATTGTTAATAAAAGGCTGATGGAAATATTACGTGAGATTTTGGTATCTGTATTATAATAACATCACGATAATAGTAGAAATACAAATATGAGCATATTACGAAAGCATCAGCTGCATAATCAATATGCAGGAAGAAATGGATATTATACATTCCTATAACAAAACACTATACCTTATTTGTTTGCTTTAAGTATTAGTATTTTCTGATAAATATAAATATCTATTCTTTCTAACAAATTTAACAACAATTGACAAATTCAATTTCATGACAATACAATTGAATGAATATTCGTTTCAATGTATACTGTCTTTGTTTACACTTTTATGGTATACTATTTTTCATATAAAGTAATTTTAAGTAATTAAAAAAACAATAACGTTTTCTAAAAGATAAAAGTAAAAAAATCAATAATTCTGCAAAATAAATTTAAATTTTAAGAAAGTCACTCAATATAGGGGCATCGTACACACGTTGCCACATCGCATTACGTTCCATACGTATATTGTTGCCTATGGCCCGTTGCGAGTTGGACCTATCGGTATATTAACCATAAAAAAGCGTAGGAAAACTCGTAAAAGTTGCAAAAATTGCGAGAAACCTGCGTGCGATGAGCACTCAGTAACAAAAAGTTACATGTATAGACTGCGAGAAATAAATAAATTTTAATTATACTTACACTATAAATTATTGTATTTGTTTACTTATTAAACCAATATTACCCCAATGGAACATTTATTAACATTAACATTGATTTACAGATGAATATATTAAATTTTTCTCGAGTGGTACCCGGGTATCCTGAATCCCCCTGGGACTAACTTTACTTCAAATTAATTTTTTTATTGCAAAGATTTTTTTTTCCCCAATATAGCTATGTAAATCTCTTCGTGAAGAGTTAAACTTCTTAGATCCGGACGCTCAGATCGAAAAAAAATTTTTTAGTTAGTGGGTACCCGAGTGCGCACATAAGGGTTAACCATAAAACACCTCGTGAGAGATAGTATAAAGCAATAATCAATTTTTTCGGAGAAGCCCCGAACATGCTTTTTGTTTTCGATCATAGAAAAGTAGGGTGTGCCATATGTGTTCCAATCAGACAAATAAAATAAGAAAAGTAAATAAATAAATATTGCTGACGTAATCACTATTCAAACCCCCGCCCCCGTTCCCCATATCAAAAATAAGCAAAGCAAAGACCCACCACCCCTCCTTTGGTACTTACGTAATACTTGAATGGCCCCTGACAGGTCCGCCATTGCAACATCTGCAATAGCTCAAGCAGGCTTCGAATTTGTTGAATAATCGCCAGATTTGGCCTCCAGCGATTACCGACTGTTTCCAAAACTTAAAGAACACTTCCGTCAGATAACGATGTTATATGTGCGGTAAGTCAGTGGTTTGCAGAGGTTGAATAATCTTGAGAAGCATTAGAAATGCTAGAACATCGTTGGGAAAAATGTGTTAACCTTAATGGAGACCATGTCGAAAAATGAAAGTTAGATATTTGCCAATTTTTTATTGTGGTCAGGGTAAGGGGTGGAGCAAAGGGATCCACCCTCGTGTATATAAGAACCAATGTTGAAAGTGATTATTGGAGACCGAACATGAGAAGCCGATGACTCAACGCCCACTGGCGTACTATTGAAAATTTGTATTTTTAAAGAGTTTTTAATTTTATTTATATAATTGAAAACAAAGGGGTAGTAATCTATAAAATACGAAAAACATTTTTATTTATTCATTTTGTAGTTCAAATTGAGTAAAGATGTATTAATATTAACTAGTAATAGTTTGTCAAGTTCTCTTCTCTAAAATTTGTTCTCTTTGAATGAAATATATCCTTGTAGAAAGAAAACGTCCATTCTACAACGCTATCTCATCAATGATAAACAAAATATTTTATTAAAAAGCGTTTAAAATTAAGTTATTCCAGAGAAAGCCGATGTTCAAATTATATACATATTCGATAATGTCGAAATTATGTTATCAATCATAGCCTCTAATGTTTTTAGTATTTTTTGCCGCAAGCGAATTTTAGTTCTTTCAAATTTCGTGATTTGTTTTGGTGTACAACACCTTTAGCATAACTCTATAATCAAAAACCAGCCAGGTCATTGTTGGAATGCGTCCTCTTTATATTTACCTGATTTAGTTTTTCTGCCATAATCTCGAGTATATGATAGTTACCGACCCCAAGGTTCGTTTTCAAGAGATTCGCCACCCTAGAACGAATTAAGTTCATCTTTTTTTTTTTGTTGTATGTAGTGGCTTTGTCATAAACTACGGTACGAGAGATCAGTGTACCATTTCCAAGTTGAAATTCATAAAATATTATAATACGTGTTTCCTTAGTACCCATATTCTACCATTAAAAATATAAATAAATGCTTTTATGAAATATGTATTAATACCATATCAAAGATCACCTAATTTATTCAAATGGAAACTTTCCTTTTTCATTACAAGTAGGTATCGCATCTATATCTATGCCCTGTGTTTGGACGGCTGGATGTAAATTGAGCACTAACCTACCTGAAATTTTAATCTCGTTGGTAATTCGGGCACTAGCTAAAAATGTACTCGCAGAGGGTCTATGTAAACTGGGCACATTATAAAGCAAACGAAAACAATAATATAAAAATAGTGTATTTCAAGTTGAAGTACAGCAAAAAGATAGAAAATAAAAAATATGTACTCATATGAAAACAATAATAAAAGCAAATACTTAATTATATAAAAACTATAATAAAAAAATAGTGTATTTGAAGTCATACTGATGAATAAAATGATATACACTTCACAAAGTGTAATCGTGATATTGTTCCATTATTTAGTTGTTCACACAGTTCATTTAGAGTTCTTAATTTTTGTTTTGCGCGTGTGTCTTTAACTCTTGCTGGTGTGTGTGCACTTTGAATTTTAACATAAGTGTCTATTCGAAATTCCTTAAGCTTTTCGTTAAAAATATAAATAGATGGATGTGTTGAATAAAATAACTCATTTAGTTTGGAATGAAACGCTTCGCATGCGTTTGTGGTGTTAGTGATCGATGGAGTTGCAGTAGCCCACATATGTGGAGGAAAAGGAGCATCGTCTTCTATGTATGTCTCCAATAAATAATCGGCGTATTCGTCAGCCTGTGCATGAGCAGGTTTTTCGGCAAACAAATCTAAGGCGAAACAATCGCCTATTTCGTCAGGATTCAAATACGTTAATCCAAATGTATATCGCAGCCATTTTCCTACTTCGGAATCTGTGTTCCTAAATTCTGCTGTTAAACCCAAACTTTGGATTTTCCTGAACCACGATTGGTGCAAATGGAAACGACAACCATAGATTTGTGCTGATGGCCATATAGCGCGAACCGCTGTGTGAATGCTTTTCTCAAAATCTACAAAAACTTCAGCTGGTGGTAATGTAGAGTGGCGTCGAAAGATTTCTTTTGTTAGCATTTCAAATAATGTTGCATACGTTTCACCGCGTTTATCAGGCAACAAAGCAACAAACAAAACATCAATGGAATATAATGTCCATTATTAAGTCCGTGGATTGTAAATAATTGTAAAAAATATTTTGTACAATACGAAAATGTACCGTCCATGTACACTTTACGCATTCCACATAAACTTCTAACATTCGTTTCACAAGAAAACACTATGATATTGCTCACTGGACAGTTTATAAAAACAAAACTTTCATCCTTGCTTGTTTTAACATTAGCAGCTTCCACTATATCATGGACTTCTGTCTTATTTTGTGGTAACGGCCCAGGAAGAAATTTTCTCCTTGTATTGTACAAATTTCTTCGGATATAAGTGAAATCTGTTTCCGGCAGTTCCTTAGCTAGTTCACGGCGAATAATTTTCGCTGGTTTTTCGCAAATATCATCAACGGCTTTACGTTTACACGCATTTGAAATCACTTTTCGGTTTAATTTACTCTGATTCTGTTCATGATTATGTTCTAGCTGGCTTCTGCTCACTAAATTTTCTGCACCAAGCGTAAACACTTTTGCGGGACAATTTAAGGATTTTTTTGTACAACGCCAAAACACTTCGCCACTCTTCAACACTTTCTGTTTTGAAAAGGTGTACTTGTTAACCACTAGCAAACATTTTCCGTTGTTACTGTCCACGGAAGAGACCTCCATAATTCTTAACAGTGTGCAACAAAACTTGAGACTGAGAAGCGGATCTAATTTCTTACTTTAAGCAAACGCCGCAAACAAGATAGAAATAACTAAATACACAAACTAAATGTTTCCTTATATATAGAATATATTATAGCATAATACAATAGAGGCCCGCCCACAATAGATGTACAAATAAAAATACATTTGAAATAATCTATTTGGTCATTAGGAAATTCCTTGATTTATTAACGTCTAATTTCTTACTTTAAGCTTTAAAGCGATCATTACCCGAACGGTACTGGTGCCTAGATTACCTGTAGGATTAAGCAATCCTTTTTGCAGGGCAGGTAAATCCATATACTTGGTGCCCAGTTTACATCCGCCCGTTTGGACACGGAAGTAATTAAATATTTAGCAAAATTTAATTTAAAAAGTAATTATTATCTTGAATATACATATTTATATCAATTGTAATGTGTAGCTTAAATATTAGTAAAGAATTTATGTTTGCGCATTGTATAATAGCAGTCCCTATATTGTGCTAAGAAGTATAAGCTCTTTCAGTAATTAATAAACAAATTAAGATACAATCAAATGAAAAACTGTTTGCTTCCAATTTGGTTCTAATATAAAGTTTGTCTTAATTTATTATTTGAATTAAATTATCGTGAGTAGAATAATGGGTTAAAAAAGTAAATATTCCTTCAATCATTCTTTTAACATTACAGCTCAAACACGTGCTAGCTTACCGAAGATTACTAATACCTTCAAAATGAGTTTTTTTGAAGTTGAAAATGATCCATTAATGAATAACCTATTGGATATAGAAAATGGGTTCAGTTTCCTTCCATTGAACAAGAAAAAATATTTTCAATTAGATTATTCTCAATTTATGGAATTAATTAGAGCTTCTTATGAAAGAATAAACATTTTGAATAAGGATTTTGTACGTCATATAAGCTTTGGCGTATTTCAATATTACTGTGTGCTATGCCTGTGGATGAGATTGTATTTAGTTATGTCAGAAAGAGGTCTAAAAGTGGGTGAGATGTCAGAATTAAATAAATATTTAAACTTCACCTTACCTGTTCCTTTAGATATTAAATTGTATTTAGAAGGTGTAGGCGATTTCAGGGATGCTAATGAATGCGAGTATTTGATTGATATTCAAGGTTCTCTGTCAAACTTAAAAGTTTGTGATGTTCAAGGAAGTTATGGTAAAATGGACGCGTCTAATTTTATAGTTTACGAAACTTTACCATCTCTGCTTATTTCATTATTGAAAATTCAGGCAGATATATTATTAGATTCAGATCAAGTTTTGAATTGGAATTTACCAAATCAACTGAAGCCGAGTCTAGACAGTGCCTTAATTCCCAATCGGAACTTGCTTGGTTGGTGGCCTGCCGAAAAATTAGCATATGAACAAATGCGCGTACTATCAAATGCGGGAATAGTAACACTATCCTATTCACCATATATACGTTTTAATGTTAATAATATTGGTTTTCTGCCAGTAAATGTCCGCTTGATAAATTACGTCGCCGAAAGGCTGCAACAGTCTAATATAGCATTGGGTGCAATACCATCATCCAGATACGGATCTATAGCGCAAATAGCTTTTACAACTAGATCTTTGGAAGATGCAAGCATTGATAAAATGAAAAATATAGCTGGAAAATTAGGACGAACTAACTCATATATTCCTATGCCTAAACATATTTCCATTGCTGCCGCTACTTTTAGATATCGATTGAAAAGGTATGAAATTGGATTATCTGACATGGTAGGCTATGAATTTTCTTCCGACAATATACCTGTCGAAATATTGGATAATGAAAATCAAATTTTTGAATTTGGTGTTGGGAGTGAGTTATGGCAAAGAAGCGATTATCGGATATGCGAACAAAACGGACGCTCTTTAATAAATTCTCTTTCAATACATTTGGGAAAGAAACATGGATAAAATCTATTGTGAAAATATAGGGTAATAAGTATATTTGTTTCCTTTAATCATTGTTATTAATTTCTTGTTAATTGCTATTGACTCGTTTCTCCATTAAATTATCTTAGTAATATTGTTTTTGTTTTGTATAATTTAGAAATAAAATAAATATCTTTTGAAGTCTAACCTAAATATAGTATTTATCTTTAATTAAATAAAACGTATTTTTAATTATTTAAATGGTTTAATTTCTTACACTTTTACAATTCGTTTTTACTCAAGCATTATTCGAAGCATATATACAACCAAAGAAGAATTAACAGATTTGAAATTAGCAACTTTAAAAAAGTGTATTTTATTTCTGATGATTAAGGACCGCCATTCTCGGTCGGCTCACAGAGTCGTAGACAGGCCAGACGTGCGGGAAACACTTTGCCAGCGCGTCACGTACTATTTGTATGTAATACATGAACAACTATGATGTATGAAGTTGTTTAAAGACGTATAGATGTATTTACGAATGCGCGTAGGTGTAATTAGAACTGAAAGCATTTGTCTAAATAACGCGCACTTTTATTTCAGTATCGATGTATCGGGTTAGCGATGTATCGGGTAGCGATGTATCGGGTAGCCATGTATCGGGTAGCCATGTATCGGGTAGCCATGTATCGGGTAGCTTAACCTTTGTGCATTTTTTTAAATGTACATAAAGGATGTAATAACTTTTTAAGTAAAGAAGTTTTAAGTATGTATATATTATATATAAATATATATATTATATAGTATATATTTCAAAGGATGTTGTTGAATTTTACATTATGCAAATATCCATATTATAACTAGAGAACGGACATTCTGACCACATGACGAAGTTCTCCGAATACAATAGCCGTTGTCCATTGTTAACGCTGCGAAATCAAGTGGCCGAGAAAATCAAACACGAATACTTCATTGTATTACGCCGGGATGTACTCAGCGAAGTTTATAAACATTTCGAATTGCCGATTGCGTTTAATGGATATTTATCCTCCGAACACAATAGCTGTGTTGTCATTGTAATCGCAGCGGACCAGATGGCCGGGAAAGACTAACAAATACTTCATTGAATTACGCCGAGTCATGTGGTAAGAATGTCCGTTCTCTAATTATAACATAAACGTAATAACTATAATTATTACAAAAAAAAATATATCACAATATTGCAAGTTTCATCTTCGATGATATTGAATGTTTGCTGCTCGATGTTGTGCTCACTTTTGTGTTCTTTCGAGATATTGACATCGTTATTTTTATGACAATGAATCAATGTGACAAATATATCAAAACGTGTCTAAAAACGCGTAACCATCATTTTATTTTCTTATAATTATTTTATTATAGATAGAATAGATAGTATGAGTTCATAGAATAAGGCAAATCTAAAAATATTTTTAACTAGATAAAAATGTTTTTAAATGTGCGTTATTCAGTTAATTAATATGAAGTAGAAATATTTTACCCTATTGGACGCCAATGAGATTTACCGAAAAGATAGATTGGAATTTTTATATAAACAAATTTTATTGCTGGTAATCGACCAGTGGTATATATACGTGTATACTCTGTGATACAGATCAAACTTCTTTGATCAACTTTATACAATGCAGTTACTCTGCCGATTACATCACCTTTTTCCGTTCAATAGTAATGAAATCATTCTTATAATGCGGCACTTGTATTTGTATAATAATATTAATAATTTCTTTAGTGTGAACATGCGTATTCTGTAGACGCTCCATACCAACTAGGATCCCATACTAATACTTATTTTTTGCGAACGTCCTATCTCTGTTCATGAGTGACAGTATGGTTAGAAGATAGTGCCGTATCTGTTGAAGAGCACCGTTATCACAAAACTGCATGATAATTCAGTTCTCTCGAATTTCACGTACTTTAGGCTCATTAATCACTGCGCCTTCCTCGTATTCATAGCCAGAAAGCTCCATATTCTCAAGTAAACTTGGCAAACCAATTTCATTGGGATTAGGAAATGAAGTTGATCCAAAATACTGTAAACAATACAGAAAATTGTTTCGGTTATTGGAAATTTATATGTCAGAGAAAACAGTTTTGAAGATTATACATGAAGATTGAGTGTCAGATTCCTCACACAAGAAGCTTGTCGTTTTTAGTAAATGAATATCTTTATTGATTCGGTACGTAGCGCTAGCCACGTTACCCATCTTAGTTGTGCTGAACCTACAATATTACTACTCCAAAACCTGCAAGGCTGTACGGGAACAATTATTAATATCTTTATTGATCAAGGTTATCTTTATTTATTAACAATAAATAATGTATTATTATTATTATTATTTAATTTTATTAATAATATAAATAATTTTATTACTTAAATAATATAATAATCATTCATTAATGTTTTAACTTACGATCTAGTTTCTAATGGACAATTCTGGATTCCTACATAAATATCTTGAGTCCGAAGTTTAAAAGACAAGTTTGGTATCTATTAAAAATATTTTGTGATATTTTTGTGCATACATATGATCATGTATTATATTATTATTCATACCTTGTTCTAAAATTCGGAGGACAAATATTACATTTTTTTATATTATTTGTGTATATTTTTGTTGTTATTGGAGGCTATTTATATTAATGAGGTACGAAAATTTATGCATTTTTCACCATTTGAATCTAACGAATTCGTCACGTTATACAGGTTAGTGTTTATGTTCTGTAAACTTTCATAAATTGTGGTAGTTAATATTAGTTAACAAGCTTACAAAGTACGCCAAATCAATATTATTATTCATAATATTCGAATATATTTTAAAATCATATAAACCAGTTTAGATTTCAGTAACAGTCATAATTAGTTTTGCGATATTTCGTCCGTACGACAGAATCGGACTAGGCGTTTCGTTTGCGCCTCCTGACTAATTCAAAAATGCGAAGTAATGGTATTTTAAGTATCAAGGAACTTTTACCGATCGAGGACAATTGTTTTCTGGGATCGGTATTTCCTTGCCGTTCGTGAGATTATGACGTGATTTTATGACTTTGTACGATTGAATAATAAATTATTCAATTTTACAATTGTTTCATCCTCCTAGTTTGAAGGAAGTTCGGTATGTATCGACCGAAGTATGGGTTGAAATAATACAATAGTTTTTGAATAACACTAATATATTTACAAATTTAGTCTTGAAGTTCCGTTAACTTAGTACAAATGCAGTATCTGGTCTTAATACTAAAGACCGGGAAAACTGGCTAATAGATAATATTTGCTCCTATTTAGATCACCGAGACCTAAGCTAGAACTGTAGTTAACTCGAAGAGATCGTACTTGGAACTGTAGTGAGCTCTAAGAGATCTTGTTTGGAACTGTTTTTTCATTTACTTATTTTTCAGTAAGAAGGTTTTGCTGCCAGTTACAAGAGAGGGTGAAAAACCGAAATTGATTATACAGAAATTTCTATACAACTATTTTTACGTTTCTTAAAAGAAAAGTATATGCTTTAGTTTCCAAAGTCATCAATGTATTAAAATAAACAATATACACCGGAAACCCTTAATTATAGAAAAATAAAATAACTCTTAAAATAATAAATATACAATACACAGGAAGTGCGTTAGAGATAACATAATAGTTCGCAGAATCGCATCGAACGCACTATTTAACCTATTATAATAATATAACACTTTATAACAGGAAATATGTCAATAAAACTTATTCTATTATACATTACATTTACAACTACTAAAAGGATGGGTTAACAAGAAGGTTGTGCCTGTAATAAAATCAATAGTTTTTATGATCGTAGAAAACAAGACAATGAATAAAGAAGTGTAATACCTGACCAGGCCAAGGTAATTGACAACATTAAATATATCCGAACTCCAAGAACCTTTTCGATATACACTTTACAATATGTATTTACAATTTAAAACTAGGATTTAATACATTAACATAAATATACCTACATCTGTTTGTTTATATTTAAATGAAACTAAAAATACAAAATTAAATCTATTTTTCCCGAACAACAATAATTACAGCAAATAAATATTGCTAATGTCATTCCTATTTAAAGCTTTAAATCATATTGCCATATCAATTTGTGGGTTGCGTTGCTATAGAAATTCGTAAATCATTTAACTCATTTTACTTACCGTTCTAATAGTTATTTATGTACCAAGGAAAAACGGGCGTTTACGGACCGCGACGTGTAAATAATAGCCCGAGCCGTCAAGGGAGGGCTATTAACACGTCAATGTCTATAAACGCTATTTACGCGAGAGATACATACACAATTTTATGCACAACCGTTTTAATGATCTTTCATAAATAATAATTCTGATAAATTCTACATACGGTCACTTAAGTGGAAATTGACACATCGTCTCATTGTCTGTCATCTTTTCTATATAAAATTTTACATCGTATGTATCATACGGTCTTTAAAAATTAATAAAATGCAATGTTTCCATGACAATTTTTTCAACAATGTGAGAATAAGTAATCGCGATTATTATTGTCAATTTTTTATAATTGTAAGTAAAGCCGTTTTCACCTGTAATATAATGTAGTGACGAAGAAACAATTTACAGTACACCACCAGAAATATCTAAACCAGCAGATGAAGCAAAATTAAGCTTAGTACCTATAAAATCAAAGATGTATGGCAAGGTCTACGATGAATTTGTTACCTGGTGCAATATACAGAATTATAAAAGCAGTAACTATACAGAAAATGTATGTCTTGCATAATAAAATTATAAGTGAAAAATTATGCAGTTTATGTAATTTGTGTTGTCTGGAGTGTTTTAATTTATCTGTTAAATACATTATATTATTAAATACACATTATTATACGCAATAAATCTGTTTTTATTAATATATAATGTTTTTTCTCCCGACCGAGAATAAAGTGTCATCTTATACATCTGACAATTGACATATATTAGACTACTTTATTCTCTAGGGAATAAAATATTCGATTTTCCCTAGGGAATAAAGTGAATACTGTAGTGAATCACTTTTGGTTCATTTATTTAAGTCAAAATTAATTTAACTGTCAGATTGACGAAGCATTTAAATATATCAATCAATTTTATTTTGTAATCGTATTAGTAACATTAGATGAGTTTACAATATTTATATATTAATATTCATTTTTGCACAATACCTTAAACGGACTGCGTTTTTTTGGAAAAAAATTAGACACAAACAAACTCGTTTTACCTTAGTAACCAGAAACTATGCACATTTTCATGACAAACCAACTTAATTGAATGACATCACATCAATCTATCAATCAACTGTCAAACTAATAATGAAATAAATTATTACGTTTAAGGTCGGGAGGAAAGTTTTGTATGTAATTCGGGAATAAACGTCTATAATCCCTCAACAAAAAATGCCCTCGCTCCCTTCGGTCGCTCAGGCATTACTTACTGTCTCGGGATTAAAACTGTCGTTTATTCCCTTAATACATAAATATCTATTATTTATTATAAACGGTGAAAATCTAGTTTATCGCCCGCAAAATTTAGTTTACCGCCCACATGCGCTAAAGTAGTCAGTCCGTGAGCGATAATATGACCCTTTGCGCTCGCCAATGTGATTCATAAAATATTCTTTATAGCTCGGTAGTACATAAAATTACTTACCGCTGAGTTTAATCTATAGCAACTGGTAAACAATACTTATCGTTTTGGAAACGAACACGGTAAATGATAGAGTTCAGTCGCACAAAAAGTATAATAGTAAACTGGTACTTATGTTATATACATACTTTATAAATAAAGATTATATTTATATAATAAATATGGGAGAATGGAAGCATATTTAAACAAATGCCTTAGATCAAATTATATGCATGGTCACGTAGCGGTGGGCGAGTTCGACTCTGTTGTACGGACAAGATCCGCAACCCTAGTCATAATACTAGTTAATACATAAATCCTTTTTCCGCTCTATGATATTATTTTTAAGATATGGAAAATTTGAATACACTTGTTTTGCCTCGTATGAATTGAGCTAAAATATAATATTCATAGAAATGTAGATTAATAAGTTAAAAAAAGTGGCGTCGAGAATTCTTATAAATTTATTGTTGGTATAAGACGAGCTTAGTTTGTTTCTATATTATTCTACGTTTGTGCATTTTTCTAATTGTATATAAAGGATGCAATAACTCCTTAAGTAAAGAATTTTTAAGTATGTATGCATGTATATATATATACAGTGTGTATAAGCCAAATGGAATAAATTCATTATTTCGGTTACTGTACATATTTATAAAAAATCCCGAAACATGTCATATTTAATTTATAAATTAACATTCTTCAACTTGAAAATGCGATCCCTGCCTTCAACCCCCTTCGAATGACAGGTACAACCCCCATTTAAATGGGAAGTATAGGCTTGTGATATATCGTTGTAAAGGTCCCTTTATTCTCTATTCAAAAATGTTATAATTTTCATGTTTGTTGCAACAATTAAGATAGAATAAAATAAAATCATGTTATCGAAATGCGCTACAATATACTCAAAAAATAAAATTTAATGCAAAATGTAAAGAAAAATTTAAATCGCCAGAAAAAAATATGAATGTCAATGAAGTAGATGTTCGAAATGTTCACCATGAACGTCTTGGCAACATCCTAATCTTAAATAAAACTGTCTTCTAACATTATTTAACATATCAGGCGTGATCGACCTAATCGCAAGCGTTATTCGTTCTCTTAAGTAATTTAAATCCAAAGGTTTAGTTTTGTACACAATGCTCTTCAAATATCCCCATAAAAAAAAATCAAGTAAGGTCAGATCAGGTGATCGAGCTGGCCATTCTATCGATCCTCGCCTTCCTATCCACCGATTGGGAAATATTGCATCGAGGTACTGCCGGACATTGCGTTGGTAATGTGGTGGTGCTCCTTCCTGCTGAAACCATATCGTATTCATTGGAACTTGAGGGTTTCCTGGATCAGGATATAAATTTGCCAAAGTTGGAATGCCATCATTTTGAAGTAGTGCCAAATAACGATCGCCATTCAAATTGCCCTCAATGAAAAAGGGACCAATGATATGGTTTCCAACAATACCTGCCCAAACATTAACTTTTACTGGGTATTGTGTGTGTTCTTCCCTCATCCAGTGAGGATTTTCCGTAGACCAGTAGCGGCAATTTTGCCGATTAGCATGACCGCTAAGAGAAAAAGTGCACTCATCAGAAAACATAACGTCTTCTAAATTGATAATATTGTTATCCAGCATGTCCATCATTCGCTCACAAAAATAAGTTCTTCTATTAAAATCGTCTTCCATAAGCTCCTGAGTAGATATCATTTTATAGGGATGCATTTTATTTTCTTTTAATATGTTTACTATCGATGTATGGCTAACATTTAATGTAGTGGATGCATGTCTACTCGATATATGTGGGATTTCCATAAACTCAAGCATCACATCTACTTTGATTTCATCACTCAGTGCATTGGCAGCTGGTTTTTTATCTGCCTTACATGACCAAACTCTCGAAACTGCTTCTCTATCTTACTTATTGTTCCTTAGGCTATAGGCGGTAAATCAGGAAATTTCTCATGAAATAGGCGGGTTACTTCTTGTTGTGTTCGGGTTCTATCTCCGTAACCAATCATTTGTATGACTGTTACTTTATGCATTTCCGTTAATCTAACTATTTCCCAGAATTGTATTTTACGAAATTCAAACTAAAATTATCAAACTGTCAATTTAAATGACAACTTTTAAATACAAAACAATTTACTAAGGCGTTTTAAACAAACTAATGTTGCCACGGAAACTTTTTAAAGTATTTTTACCATCTAAAAAGCACATTGGTATGGTTTTTACTCACTTTCTTATTATGAAGGCCTAAACGGGAAGTAAGTAATGCAATGATGCCTTTGATGTATGTATTAAATCTTTATAAACGCAAGTGAGCATCTACTTCATTGACATTCATATTTTTTTCTGGCGTTTTAAATTTTTCTTTACATTTTGCATTACATTTTATTTTTTGAGTATATTGTAGCGAATTTCGATAACAACATGATTTTATTTTATTCTATCTTAATTGTTGCAACAAACATGAAAATTATAACATTTTTGAATAGAGAATAAAGAGACCTTTACAACGATATATCACAAGCCTATACTTCCCATTAAAAAAAATGGGGGTTGTACCTGTCATTCGAAGGGGGTTGAAGGTAGGGATCGCATTTTCACGTTGAAGAATGTTAATTTATAAATTAAATATGACATGTTTCGGGATTTTTTATAAATATGTACAGTAACCGAAATAATGAATTTATTCCATTTGGCTTATACACACTCTATATATATATATATATATATATAGTAAACCTAATCAGTAGGCGATTAAAGGTCTGTATATTACTTCAAAATATATGTATTTAAAAAATTCTACATGTTTCGGCTGTGTACGCCTTTATCAAGAGAAAACAAAATATGAATGACAGGATATAAATTATATCCTGTCATTCATATTTTGTATTCTCTTGATAAAGGCGTACACAGCCGAAACATGTAGAGTTTTTTAAATACATATATTTTGAAGTAATATACAGACCTTTAATCGCCTACTGATTAGGTTTACCATATCATACCAAGGTCACGAAGTTATTATATATATATTATATATATATATATATATATTATATAGTATATATTTCAAAGGATGTTGTTGAATTTATATTATGCGCACCAAATATCCATATTATGACATAATAACTATAATTATTACAAAAAACAAAGTCTCACAGTATTGTAAATTTGATACCGTAGATATTTCATATCACTTGAAATCGATGTCAAACAATCGATACCTAGAAAACGGGTTATGAATACTGATTCGTAAGTATCGAATCAAGGTATCGATTCCAATGTATCGATTCCAAAATACCGATATCTATCGATACTTTACCGATTCAAGTACTCAGAATCGATACCGTGCAGAGACCCGATACATCGAATTATCGATACCTCTATTGGTATCGATACCCGATACCGAAAACGTCGGTATTGCCCAGCCCTACTGTAATCCATTACGGAATCAAAAAGTGATGAACCACGAAATGAAAATATCGACATCAATGTCGCACATCATAAATCAAGACCTTGGACTAAGAGCATATCAAAGGTACACGGGACATTTGCTTACCGATGATTATTAAAAAGGAAATGGAAACAAAAGTCGCAACAACTCCTGACTCGATACGCAAATGAACAATATCGGCGAATCCTTTTCACAGATGAAAAGATCCTCACTGTTGAAGAATCTTTTAAAAACCAAAATGGCAGAATTTATGCTATATCATCAAAAGAAACAAAACAGTTGGCCCCAATTGTACAAAGAGGTCATAATCCGTAATGGTTTGGTGCTCACGAAGGAGTGACAAACATTCACTTTTGTAAAAAAGGGGTTAGGACCTCAGCAACCGTGTACGAGGAAAATGATTTGGAATGCGTTGTCAAACCATTGAACCACACATCGTTTAACAGCGAACAATGGATATTCCAAAAGATTCAGCGCCGGCCCACAAACCCAGAACAAGTCAACAATGACTTTAGAGCATCGTACCGAATTTAATTTCTCCCAATTTGGAACCTCTGAAGTAATAATCTTAAGGCGCACAGTGAAAAATATCCTAATGGAGAACGTACGGTCTGCAATAGATGCATGGCCGTCTGAAGCGTCTGAAATCCTATATTAAGACAAATGGAGGACATTTTGAATAATTTGTTGAAATGTTTGTTGTTACTTATTTATTGGTCAATAAATATGTACTGTAAAGATTGTTATGAAATCTTTTCTCATTTCTATTTTACAACTAAAAATTCATGTAACAGTATTTATGATAGTACTAAGGTATACCTCACAATTTGACTTTATTTAAGAAAACTGATGATGCATCAGACAGATGGCCAATGTTGTATATACATATTTTCCTTCCAGTTATGAAGGGTTTCAACGGCTTGAATTTTCTACTATGTGTCACAAATAATTTTTCCTTGAGTATAGATATATTTTATATAAATAAAGTATTTCCTTATTGTCGTTATTTATAGAGTATCAAATTCCCAATTACATATCAGTATTGCATTCACTATTGACGTAAAGTCTTGGCTAGGTAGTAATACAAATTTATATTTCTTAACACAATTCATAGTGTGTACCTTCAGTTTATGTTGCAATATGTGTGAAAGTGTAACCGATAATAATTCAAACTTATCCACAGGCATATGGTATCATACTAAGCAAGTTTTAATTCATAAACAAATTTGATATACGTCCACATGGAAATTCTATATGTTCCTATAATTTTACGTTGTGCAAATGCATGTCTCATTTTTAATTCATGCTTGAAAGATATTTGATATAAAGATATCTGCGTAATTTTTACAGTACAAGCTGGTTACCTTCACTACTGTATCGAAAACAACGATAATAACATTTACGAAGTAACAATGTAATACCGTTTAGTAGTTTTTCCTTTCATTTTGAATGAAACCGCTTATGTATTAACTAGTACTATGACGAGAAAGCGCTTATCTTGAGATGAGTTGTTCCTTAGATTTGATGAATTAAGAGAATGGTAAATTATATAATATTTGCTTGAAGTCGTGTGTATATAAGTTTACTTTAGATATTGTAATACGCGTTACTAGTGCTTACGTCACAGTGCCATTTTTGTTGTGGTAGGCAAAGGTCGTGAATCCAAACAAATATTTTCTCCATAAGAATTAGCTAGTGTTGAAATTTTTATTATTTATTAACATAAAAAGCGTTGGTGTTTTAGAGGTGGTAAGTATCTTATCACCAAAGAGCGAATTTCCAAACAATTGGCTATACAATATGTACTATGTATATAATTTTTATTTGTTTTTAGGAAGAATTGACTTTAGTGTAGAGGTTAGGTTGCAAAAGTAACATACTTTAAAATTGCTCTCATAAAGCTAAAATGTCCTTTTAAATATAGAAATACATGATTGGCACAGCCATTAACAAATGGTACATGATATATTTTAAAAATGCAAAATGGAAAACTGTTATTAACACAGAGCATGATTATTGGCATAAAATCCAGCCGCATTTACATATAACAAGAAAAGATTTATGTTAGTTATCTAATTGTGTGGACACCAACTGAAAGTGAGATAGTGTGATCGAAAAGGACTCGCCTTGGCGAAATATATTATATATATATATCCTCCTGGGACCCGAGCCCGACGCAGATGTCCGATCTTCATGAAACTAAATTTTTCGAAGAGTTTCGTCTTTTTATACATAGGAATGATATTTTCAGGAATACATACTAGTAAATATTTTTTATAAGAAAAATTGTGTCCATTTTGATGGACACTGGGTCTTACTCGAAATAAAAATTAAACAAGAAATAGTCTATCAAAGTGAAATTTTATTTAAATTTGAACATTTTGAACATTTAATAATTTTTGTATACATGGTATAAAGAAAAACAGTTACGTTCTGCTGTTATGCATAGATGAATTTCGCATCGTGTGCAATAAAATTTAGTTTTCTTACTACATTTTACAAATTTACACCTAGCAGAATTTTTCAAATTGGCCAATGCAGGCAGATGATACCGGCCTTCCCTAGATGTTTTTGGTGTTAAAGACTGTGAGGGAGATGCGTTGTAGCCTCGTGGATTATTTCTTGTTTTAAGTGGCAAGTGTAACACATCATTTTCATCATTACAATCTTTGTCTTTCAATAAGAATTCGGCACCCTTAGTTTTAAAATCCAAAAATTGCATAATAGCCTTCAGTCTATCCCCTAAGCGTTTGCGATCCTCCCTTTACAAGATCCAGGAATTAGCAATAGCAAGGTCAATTAAGTGGAAAATACACTTGACAGTCCACTTTTTTATTCTACTATGTATCCGATAGTAACTAATAACGCGATCTATTAGATCAATTCCACCCATACATTCATTGTAGCGTTTCACAATGTTTGGTCTAGGAACATTTAGATATTTTATTTCCTTTTTAGACCACCTCCTACATTCGTCAGTTGGATCTTTTGCTAGACCTGTAGAAGCTAGAATAACAGACTTTTGATCGTACCACTGAACAATACTAATCTTTTGATCTTCTCGCACGGTCTGTTCAGTAAACCCTCTAGGTAATTTTTGTAAAATTTTCTCTTGAGTCAAATGTACTGCCGCTGGAATTCTTGATTTCATAATTGTGCCAGTACACAACAATTTTTTTTCCAATAAAAATTCCAAGAGAGGTACTGTTGTAAAATATCGGTCCACAAATATGTGCGTCTCTTCCTTGAGCGATTCAGTAAGTCGCACAACAGCGGATGGTCCAACGCCAAGATTCTTTGTCGACTGATCAAGAAAAGTCTTTTTACCCTGGTAGATCTCAAAATCGAGAACTAGACCATTGGGTGTAGCGCACACAAAATTTTTTAAACCTTCTGGTGTTGGTTTGCCTCGAACAAACTGTTTTACGGCGCATGTTCCAGTGAACGGGATCATTTGTTCATCCACTGCAACGACATTAGATCTTTTTAAAGATAGACATCCATTTTTAATTTTTGACAAAAGTGGCCGTATTTTCCTTAATTTATCCAATTTTCTATCGTCTTCAGTCACATCGTTGTCGACAATAACTTTTAATTGACTTCTAACAGAAAAATATCTATCCCGAGACATACTTTTTGCAACTGAATCTACTCTGGTCGTTGCTGCCCAATACATTTTTATTCTAGGGTATTTCAAGCAAGACATAAGAACAGTAGCACCTAGAAACTTTCTTACTTCCTCTACAGAAAGGTTCATAGGTTTGTCATGGTCAATCATGTATTTAACATTTGTACAAGAAGAAATACTTTCAAAGTCTTCTTCAGTAAGATACATAGATAGGTAATCCTCTACTTGCTAGTCCTTTCTGTCGAATGTAGTTTCATCAAAACAATCCACGTTAAATTCAGGAACGGTAAACCTACAACCAAAACTCAATAAAAGTTGCTTACACTACAAGCGTTTTGCTCTTACCTATCATCTTTCCTCCAAAATTTTCTACCCTGGGTAGATTTTAGTCGTGATTTCAAAATGTTTAGGGGCACTTCAAATTCGGGATCAGAATCATCACTGTCTAGTGTTTCATCGTTAATATCAGACACATTTTGGCTCTCTGCTTCTTGCCACTGACTGTCTTCCGCAGGAAGAAATTCGTCATCAGCCTGATCATCCGAACATCCTTCCCACTCCGAATTATCAAGCTGTAATAGTTGTAATAATCTATCGTCATCTTTACCTGGGTGAAGATATTGATCTTTACCAAAAATTTCTAAAATTAAGATAACATTAATTAACGTATTTTTTTGCCAACAAAAAACATTGTAGTGAAGATGACCTTATGTCCATTTAAATGGACAGTGCGTATTTTGCCAAATTAAACTGTGAATCACTTAATTAAACAATATATCCCAATTAGGTCAGATACCTTATTAACTATTTTAATGGTTTTAATAAATTTTTCGCTAAAATCTATAATAAAAGCAATTAAAATCAACAATAACTTACCATCTAACCTAGCACGTCCACCTGTCGCCATTTCAACGGTTACTGATTGACAGAACACTACACACAGTTCACTGAATTTGATACAGATGGTGAGACATATGTATCCAATATATTGTACATCGGCTCTTAGGTCAAATATTTCACAAATAACAAAACCATCCTATGAAAACCAAATGTCCATTCAAATGGATGCAAGTTCTCAGGAGGATATAAAAGAAATTTATATTAATAAATTTATTCCACATATTTATATATAAAAAGTAATACATATATTCTTAGCAAATATATGAAAGTACCTGTTTTATTATTAGTAGATAGTAGTAAAGCTTTTATAAAATAAAATGGAAAAAGACAAAATACCTTTTGGTCAAATTTGAAACATTTTTGACTAACTCCATAGCATATATACTAATTAAATATATGAAAGGTTTGTAATTATAGACTGGACTATGAAAGTATCGCTAAAAAGCACTTAATTGTTATGCGCCTAAGATAAATCACATTAGTTTAATTGTGAATTAATAATTAAAATGTGAGGTGTCTCAAGGTGTATTAGCAATTAAGAGTTTTTTTAGTGCCAGTTTCTTAAACTCAAGTCCTTTTATCAACATAGAATATGCCAATAGAAAATACTTATTTTAAACTTTACAGTTCAATTGTATATGAAATTTAAAAAAAAATCCAATAATAATTAAGCAAATTATATGTTAAATGTCAAAAGAATAAAAAAAAACAAAACAAATAATAAATAATTTATTCTGGCTCGGAAAAATATTGTTCAACCTCTTTAATGAGAGGATACTGCAAATTTGTCAGTGCTGCTACAGTTTGGCATACAACATCAGAATTCTGTAACAATGAAGTTGGAATAAAATTTGAAATATTATATGCTATTGCACGTTCTACATGTATCCTTGCATGATCTATGCTCTCGGTTTGTTTCACCTGTTCTGGAGCAAACTGGTCTGTGGTTAGAAGTGGTGGAATATTAACGTTAAACCCAACACCCCAAACCCAACGCATAACCATATTGCTAGAAATATCTTATTTATTCATTATCTCCTTTCCAATGCAATCAACTCTCTAACATAACTTTAAGTAATCTATTACACTTTCACTTATCATTGGACTAAATGTTCTTTCTACATATATTAAAAATATTCTACAATGATTCTTAATTTACTACAATAATTTACTTCACGTTACGTAAGCAATCTAACCTCAGTACTAAGGTTATTTAACCGAAAATTATCAAAGTAAATATTATTTCCACCAGCATTATATAGCTTATTGTTTGGAAATTCGTTCGTTTTGGTAATAAGATACTTACCACCTCCATAAACTAACGCTTTTTATGTTAATAAAAAATGAAAAGTTCACCACTAGCTAATTCTTATGGAGAAAATATTTGTTTGGATTCATGACCTTTGCCTACAAAAAATGGCGTCGTGACGTCAGACTAATAACGCGTATTGTTGTAGAAAGACTTATGTATTATTCTTTGCATTTAACGTTCTTGGTTACTTACTTTTCAAAAATGATTTAATGAGCACACGTTATATACTTTATATGAGTGTATATCAAAATATAACGAGACTTCTTTCACATCTAGAATTTTATAACACAAAGAATAGAACATGAAACCTCCATCTCTAATGTACTTATCCTCAAGTAGGCTTTGATTGAACTTTTAACGTTTATTACAAATTAATTACTGATTTGTCAGTGTTTGACGTATCCATAACAAAAATGAGAGTGAGGCAAAGATTAGCGATAAAATTTTGTGCTCGGTTGGGTAAAGCTGAAACTCTTGAAATGATTAAAACTGCATACCCAGATGATAGTTTATCACGATGTATTTGAGTGGCATAAGAGGTTCAAAGACGGTTGCGAATCAGTGGAAGATGAACCACAACGCGCGCGACCACCAGTTGCACGGATTGATTCAAAAATTGCAGAAATTAACGACTTGATCAAAATGATCGTCGGATTGGCAAATATCGAATTTCTGATATTGTTAATTTGTTTCATGGTTCCACTCAAAAAATTATTCGTGAAGATTTACGGTACCGAAAGGTCGCGGCAAAATGGATTCCAAAAGTGATGACTGATGAACAAAAAGCTAATCGAGTGGCAATTTGTCGGCAGTGCAAAAGGCAACTGCAATATAATCCACAGTTTTTGAACAATGTGTTTACATGCGACGAGAGTTGGTCTTATCATTACGACTCTGAATTAAAGTCAAAGTATGCAATGGAAGCACAAAGGCAGTCTAAGACCGCAGAAGGCGAAAACTGTGTTAAGCGCCGGTAAAGTAATGCATTTATTTTTTTTTTAATAAATGTGACGTTATTTATGATCACATTGTACCTAGAAAACATACAGTAACTGGAGAATACTATTCTAATGTACTTCGAAGAATCCTAAAGGCAAAATTAAAGAAAAAGCGGCCGCTTTATCAAGCCATCGGTTGGATCCTACATTACGGCCCACACCGGCCCACATACCAGAGAGTGATTTATCAACGAGCACTTGAAGAATTGAATGGAAATTATGGTTCACCCTCCCTCATTTGTTTTCTGAAGTCAAAAACGAATTGAGAGCTCGAAAATTCGAGTCGAATTTAGAGCTCAAGGTGATGGGTATACTAAATAGACTCTCAAAAAATAGTTTCTCAGATGTTTATGAGAAGTGGATAAAACGATGGGACAAGTGTATTGTACAGAATGGAGTGTACTTTGAATGATAGTTGTGGAAGTTTTCTAAATTAATGTTTCACTTCTGTGCTACAGCACCAGTCTCGTTATTTTCTGATATTTCCTCGTAATATGCAAGTTTCGAATTTTCGTGCAAGAGAGGATTTTATTTACCCTCTTTTGTTGCTTGAGGAAAGTTGTTTAATTTTTAGAAGTGTTTTTATTTTATATTCTGCTAGAATTTGTTTATTTCTTTCTGTGTAACTGGATTATTTTAAAATTTATAAGGCGACAATTATTATTACATTCTATCATTACAATGTTAAATTTTATTTGCGACTAGGGGAAATTATTTGATACGTTTCCTTGTCGATAAGTATTACAATTTATTCATTGCGTCTAATAGAGGGCGGCAGTAATAAACCGTTAGGTGTCAAAATTAACCTCAATATTTCATTTATCTAAATCTAAAGTTTCATCAAGATACAGCAAGTGATTTAGTTACAGTGAATTTTGAAAGTTTATAAGTTGGCCGAAAAATAGAATTGATTCGAGAAAATTTTTGCGCAATAATTTTTTACAACTTTCGGAGAGGATTAAATCAGCACCATTGTCTTGCTGAGTTGGTTTCTGTCTTTAAAGATGAAGCACCACATCAATCGATAATTTCACGGTGATACTGTGAAGTCCGTGGACACACCAGTATCGGCGACGATCCCAGGACAGGTCCGCCAAGAACAGCGGTCACCCATAAAAAGATCGATGCTGCGTGCAGTCTGATTAAGGAAGATAGACATGTGACATATCGTGAAATTGAGACACCCAAGAGCATTTCAAAGACCCCAATCCAAACGATCCTACATGATGAACTGGGTGTGAGAAAGTTAGTTTTCCGTTATATTCCGGATTTTTTAACCGGAGAGCAACAGTGGGCTCGCGTGAATTGGTGCCGAATAACTTTTGAGCTAATTCAATAACGAACATTCAAACAACGTCTATAGCATCGTGAGTGGCGATGAACCATGGATTTATTCATATTAACCCAAAAATAAACGTCAGTTCGCTGTTTGGGTGTTTCAAGATGAGAATCCGACAAAAGTTATCTGTTCGCAAAGTGTGTCGAAATAGATGATCGCAACGTTTGTCTAAGTAAAAATCAGGTCATATTGCTAGAATTCCTTTGCAAGAACGTGGAATAGTTAATGCGGATTGGTTCACAACCGTTTGTTTGCCAGAAATAATCGCCGTGTTCCGAGAAACCAATCCACAACGGCGAATCATCCTGCATCATGACAATTCGAGTTCAAACGCAGCTCGAAAGACAATTGATCAAGAAAATACTAGATAACTCCAAACAATAAATATAATTACGGCAAAATATGACTCTAATGACTCTATGACTCATGCATTTCGCTCAACAATTAGTACGAAACTAGCGCTGATCCCACTGAAGACGCACATATGTTTAGCAGCTAGCGCTAGCAGTAAGCGTACCCTCCCTCGCCACCCTCTATTTTCGAATATTACCAACTAGTATAGATGACTATAGGACGTTCTCTCATGTTTAAAGGCGGCAGACTAGGTGCCCGAACACTAAGTAAACTAACTGCCTCGGTATACGTATTTATATGATCGTCTCGTGCGTTTTTTTTTATTTTGCCAACGCCAATAAAAAATTCAAAACATTTTAATAAATACAATTTTATAAATACAAGATATTGAAAATATAAAGCATTTATTAATGCATACATATAGGTATATAACAATAACATCATGCGTTTGAAATTCGTTTACGTTAGACAACCTAAATAAACACACATATATGTATGGATATTTTTATTGATTGTTAAATATAAAAAAAAACGCAGAAAATAAAGAGACGATCATATAAATACGTATACCGAGGCAGTTAGTTTACTTAGTGTTCGGGCACATAGTCTGCCGCCTTTACTCATGTTGTATATAGGCACAATAACAGTATAACACATTATATAATATGAGTTGAAGAATGAGTGCACAAAAAATTACATTTAAATGCTAACGCGAAATCAAGGAAAAGTTAATTAAACATCTGCTTAGCTGACAACGAAGCAGTTTTGTAGCTTAGTACATTAATATCACCAAAATAATGTGAATATTTCTCGTCCTGTACTTGCAGATGTAGTATATTTCGACAAATAAAGTGTAGAAGTTAAACGCACCAGCATAAAAATACGAACTACTAACGTAATACAGATAGTAATCGTCTATCTGTAAGAGAATGCAAAACATATAAACTCAGAACATTAGAATAATTTAACAAATCCTTAGTATAAAATTTTATCATTATCTCATTACGATTAATAAACGTTTTATAAAATGAATTTCACATACTGGAGCAATGCTTCAAGTTACTCCGAACAAAAAGAAAATGTAAGGATGATGGCATTTATATTTCGAAAGCTCAACGCTCTAAAAAAGGTGTTTAATATTTATATGTTGGCCAAATAAGAGCTTATCACTAACGTAAATACCATGATCTTTAAGGCAATTTGCTCTTTTTAGTAGATGATTTTGAAATGAATATGTCTGGATTACAGTGACAGTATTGCGAGTAAACTATATAGTCTGAGACTTATTTACGTTTAACGGTAACCTATTACTTGTGCAATAATTATAAAAATCTATTAAATCGAGCTGAATCGGCCGCATGAAGTTTGAAGTCCATCTTGTTTAAGCGGCGATTGGTACTCGTCTACCCATAACCGTGTCAGTTACATTACTGCGTTTTGCAGAATGATAGAAAAATGGTGGTAAACCATTAACGGTTGCAAAAAAGACACGACATTTTGAAATTAAGTTGGAACTTTGCTGTAATACCAAATTTAAACGATGTGCCATACAATGAACAAAACAAAACTGCTTGTGGAGCCACTTGTTTGATTTTTGCCTGGAGATCATTTACATGACCAGACATTACGCCTGCCCCGTCATAACATTGCCCAACAAATTTTGACTTATATTCATGTTTCTCAAGGCAACTGGTAGCAAGATTAAATAAAGTGTCAGCACTTCAATTTGAGTTTAATAATAATTTTTTATTGTAATATTATTAGTATAAATAATACTATTTTTCTTATACGAAAAATTTTAGAAACATGGAATAAAATATTCAGTAGTTCAACAGAAATTTAACTTCACTTGATACATCAAGAAAGCCACCACTGGAAAATATAATGATAATAATATTCGTAACAGTTTGGCCAACACATATTTCTCGTGATCTTTAACATATGAATGATTTGAAATTTTGAATATATGGATACCGGACCGTGCGTGTAATACCTTAAATTTATCCTTACATGCACTGCTAACATATAAATGTAATTCTATGTTCAAATAGTAAAAAATTAGGCATGCACGCAGGCGGCTAAAAGTCCGGCGCGACGTTGACTGTAGACGAAGCAGGCGAATCTATTTTGCAAACATTGATGATAAAGAATTGTCTGATTAAACTAAGAATATAAATTTGACTTACATAGTTCTCCATAATACGTGATGCACACTCTACACTTAGTCACTAATTAGCCGAACTAGTAATTAACCACAATCACCAAAATTAAAATTTACTTCTTAATTTTTTCACGGCGCAGTTTTATGGTTATGGTAGAGCTTTCGCTTATACTCCGTGTGATACGTCGTAATAATGCGATTGGAAATTATTAACTGTGCGTAGAAATTTATCGTCTTCTTCGATTTGTATGCAAAAATTGTGTCCATTTCGTAAGAGCAAGTTACCTCATTGACCTGGTAAACTTGACAATGAAATTTGTTGATGCGACGAATTAACAACGAAGTTATGAAGTGAAAACCTCGATTTTTTAGCATTGAACAGTGCTTTGTTGATTTTATGTGATGCAACCATAACAAAAGTAAAAGTCAAGAAAATGGTGTTAAGGGGATTTGGAAGTTTTTGAGAATCTATATCTAAGCTTTATCTATTCGTAAATTATATGCACACCAAAGGACATCCATGTCAATTTAAAAAACATACAGACCGAATGTATGTGTGTCGTAATTTTGTGCCATTTGAATATTTAAATATTTTTATATATACAAAATTTAAATATGGCAAAATTAAGTGCTTTTAACTCTATGCATGCACATGTAATTTATAATATTTATCCAAATATATTTTTATTTTATAATTAGTAAACACAATCCTTGGCCAAAATGTTAAGAATACTATTAAAATTTTAGATATAAAATTCTAATCTCATTAAATTTATGACAATATTAAGCAAATTATTTATATAGAGAATAATTTATAATTACAAGTATTTATAAATACATATTTTTTTCAAGCGTATAATAATTTCGATATTATACTATTCACAATCGCATATTGACTCCTTTTTGTCCGACGGCAGTTTTGCTGTTACTTTTGTACGGCGGAGCTGAAACAAATGCAACAAGCAAATAACATAGGAATAGTGTCTCTTCAGGACCGGTTCTACAATACACTTTAACCCATCAATTATACCGTCGAATAACCCGAATGAATTAAAGTTTAGTTAATCTCTAGTTAAACATTCTATAGTGCTTAATTTTAAATCAAATTTGGAATATATTACAGTATAACTTAACACTTGTGCCGAAGCGTAGATAAGTTGAATTTTGTATAAAGGTCGGTATAAATATTTGAAATCGCAGAACGCATTGTAAACACAACATAGATATTAATACAAATTTATTTGTTGAGAAATAAGTTTTTTTTGTGTGTCGAAATTATTTGTTGGCTGCTGGTAAATTAGAACTTGTACAATTACAGAAAGAAATGTTGAAAAAGGAACTTAAAATGGAGCAAGAAAAAAAAAGATTAGTAATTGAACTTTTAAAAATTAAATTAGAGCAAACAAAAAATTGTACTTGCAATAAGTTATAGATTTATTATAACAAACCTATAAAATATACAAAAAATAGTTATGAAACTAACAAACTGTATGAATTGGTTTTGTGTATATGTATTAAAGAGCATGAATAATACTGAAGAAAGGAAAGCACAAATAATTGAAAAACCTGAAACTCCTAGTAATCTTTTTTGTATAGAAAATTCTAATAATAGATGATTGGAGCCAATGGAAACCAGAACAAATTAGGGAGTCGAAACACATTTCACTAGATGTATCTCGCAAAAATCTTGCTACAAAAAATGAAAACACATTCAAATGTATTTGATAGGACATACATTTTTATATGCATTGTATCTTTAGCTCCAAGCATAAAAATGGCAAAAAGAAAAAAAAATAGGCAGCAAGAAAAGAGCAACAAATTAAAAACTTTCAAATACATTAAATTATTAATGTAACAGGAAATTATAATTGTTTAATAAGCTAATATACATTTTGCTATGAAATTTACTTTGGATGAAAATTCAAAATATAATTAATAACGTATAAATTAATTAAACCTAACTGGATAAGCAAAAACAAATTAAAATGATATCAACCGAGGTTGTGTATTATAAATGCACCTCGTATATTATATTTAAATATAGTATTAAAATTTTAGATGTATAATTCCAAGAATTAATGTGTAAATAAGCGACGTTATGTCAATAAATTTTAGGTTGGTTCGATTTTTAAATGCTTAATATCTAAGTAAAGTAATAAAACATACATTACCTGCCAGCAATATTAAAAAGGATACGAAATAATTTTTTCTTTGTACATTAACAACGTTAATAGCCACATGTAACTTCAGTTCATTCTATTGATATAAATATAACCTTGCCAAAACAGATGCGTAAACATCCAGGCATTTTTAAACAAATAAACTAATATAATATAATATAGGTATGCAAAAGGGAAACCAGGACCAGAAACCAGGACCAGAAATAAACACAAGAGTCAGTAACAAGAAGTAAACAAACATTGAAGAACACAAAGAAAATGATTAATACGATGATATTATATTGTACGTCAAAGTAAGAATTCAAATTTCAATAATAAAACTTTCAGCGAATTAGAGCGAAAAGGAAAAATTCATAAACTGGAAGACAACGCATAAAAATAAAGAAAATTAAAACACCCACGATGGATGTAAATACACAGTGGTGAAAACGTTAAATAAGCATGAAAATTAATTAAAACAAAATTAAATGGTTTGGAGTAGGGAAGAAATTCTCAGAAGAAAGAATGTGTACTATACAATGTGTCAAAAAAAAAGTGCTCAGAGTTATACCTCGTGTAGATAAAACAATTTCATCGAAAAAAAAACCAAAATGTGCTAGTCAAAAATGTTTATTTTTTATTGTAATTTACGTATAATTAGGTATGGTAATAAAAGTAGTATAACTTACTACATAAGATTATGATTAATTAAGATTATGAATAAAACAACCAAAAATAGTATTTAATCAATACTATATTAATTAATTATGTTTTCAAAATGGCCTCCTTCACATTCGAGACACGCAATAGCCCTGAACGTTATTTGTCTCGTAGCACGTTGAATCATATCAGGGTTTTGTTTTAATCGCTCTGCACAATTCCTTATCCTATTTTCTAATTCTTCTAGTGTGTTCACCGGGCTACTGTACACCTCTTGCTTCATTGTGCCTCACAAAAAATAATCCAGGGGAGTCATGTCTGGCGACCTTGGCGGCCACGCAACTGTGCCACCTCGTCCGACCCATCGGTGATAATTTTCATTTAGAAATAATCTTACTGCCCTAGCGAAATGTGCCGGAGCGCCGTCCAACTGCAGCCACATGTTTAGACGAATATTCAATGGCACGTCAACCAGCAACTCTGGTAGTTCATTTTGCAATAATTCCAAAAATCTTTCACCATTTAAAATTCGAGGAAGAAAAAAGGTCCAATTAATAAATTTCCTAACAATGCGGCCCAGACATTGACAGAAAACTGTTCCTGGAATGAGGCAGGCCTTGCTAAGTGTGGGTTTTCATCGGACCATGCGTGTAAATTTCGAAAATTTGTTATTCCATTTCGTGTAAATTTTGCTTCGTCCGTCCAAAGAATTTTGTTGAAAAATTCTGGATTTCTTCTCGTCTGTCTCAAAATCCATGTTGAAAAAATACAACACTGTACATAGTCTCCTTCATTAATATTCTGTACTATTCGATAATGATATGGCCTAAGTCCATTCGCTTTTAAAATCACACCCACTGTAGATTTCGATACATTAAACATAAGCGCTAACCGTCTGAGGCTAATGGATGGATTGCGGAAAACCTCGTCCAAGATATCTTCATCTGTATTCCCTAGCTGCAGTGCTGCAGCTCTGCCTTGTCCTCCCATATTTCTCCTTCCTAGTCCGTTCTCGCTGAACAATCGGTGAATTGTAATAAATGTCCGGTATGTTGGAACTGGCTGCCTATTCGGGAAGGCTGCTATGTACGCTCGACAAGCAACTCGAGCCACTCCATAGTGCATGCCATAATAATAATGCATATCAGCAATATGATTATTTTCAAACATTGAAATTCGCGCCATTTCAGTCCTTAATAACAATAGTCCAAAGCGAGAAACAAATCTAAAAGTGCAGTACACACGGCAATAGTTAACATAACAGAATGTAAAACGAAACAAGGTACACCGAACATCGCTTGGACAAACCTACATATCGAATGAAGGAAGGATGCGGTGTGAGGACACGAGAACAAGGCAGCGATCCTCATCACGTGATATTCCTACAACACAATACAATACAATAAATCTGGTCATTATCCTTTCTAAATCTGTTTTTATTTTTTTAATTGACACACTAGTTGAGAAAATATCTATTATTTTCGTAATGAAGTCTGAGCGTAGGGGAAAAAACTTCAATTTCAATTACAAAAAAAACTAAACATTTTTGACTAGCACATTTTGCACGAGGTATAACTCTGAGCACTTTTTTTTGGACACATTGTATAAGGGAAAATCATCGAGGAAGATTATTCACGAAGATATTCTCAACAATGACAAACAGTGGCGGCTCTTTAATGAGAGCAAGTGATCAATTGCACCCCCTGGAATTATGAAACAAAACAAACCAAGCGGCGACTAACTGAAAGTATTTATTTATTATGTATGTTATGTATTCATAGTTATTGACGAGGAACGTGGCACGCTAACAACGTACATACACCGAGCGTCGTCACAGATATACTGAGCAAAGCCCTACCGTTGCTCTGTTAAGGCATTAACATTACATTGATGGTGGGGAGAACTGTATTTTGCCGTACTTCAATGTCGTATAATACATAGCGTTGGAGCAAGTAAACCAGACTGCTCTCGGGCGTTATTGCGATGAACTCCGTGTCTTTTTTAGAAAACAACGCGTTTTCGCGTTTAACGTATAATGAAAAAATCGCAGAAAAAAATCTTAAACGGCCGATGCCTCAATTATGTTTAGAAAATAAACAATCTGTTAAAGGTAAAGACGTTATAAGAAAATTCAAAATGAATATTTATCAGAAAAATGACTGGATTTGTGGGTGTGAAATTAAAAATACTTTGTTTTGTTTTCCGTGTCTTTTGTTTGGTGGTGAACCGTCTTGGTCAAAGAACGGAATAAGAGACTTAATTCATCTTAGTGCTAAAATTAGTAAACAAGAAAATTCCGAAGGGCATTTGAAAAATATATTTAGTCTAAGAATGTTAGGAAAAAATAACATTCAGAATGTTTTAGATTCGTCATATAGAAAAGCAATTAATTCAACAACACAATGAAAAGGTAACAAAAAATAGGCATGTATTAAATTTAATAATAAATTGCATTAGATTTTGTGGCGCGTTTGAACTGGCACTTCGGGGTCATGATGAACAGCAAACGTCGAATAACAAGGGCATTTTTCGGGAATTGATAAATTTTACGGCAGAATTGGATAAATCGCTCAGAGATCACATCGAAGCAGCACCGGCTTTTAAGAGATTATCAAAAACGATTCAGAATGAGCTGCTTGATGCAATGTTGAACGTGTATCATGAACAAGTTGCCAGTGAAATTAAAGCAACCGACTTCATATCTGTGATAGCTGATGAAACCACAGATGTGTCCAATCAGTTTCAGTTTGTGGTTGTTTTAAGATATATTGTGAACGCGAGACCGGTCGAAAGATTTTGGAAACTTCTTCTGCCTAGATGACATGATGCTAATTCTTTATCTGCCTCCATCCTTAACAAAATTAGTTTGCTTGTTGATGACCCAGAAAAACTGATTGCACAGAGCTATGATGGGGCAGCAGTCATGAGTGGTGCTATTAACGGCGTGCAAAGACATGTCCAAGACCAGTATCCAAGGGCTAATTTTGTACATTGTTATGCACATCAGACATATCTAATTATGTCACATGCTACATCGAGCAGTAGTAATTGCAGAATTTTTTTTGCCAATCTGACGGGATTATGTACATTTTTCTCCACTTCACCACAACGAGCTGCAAGAATGGAAGAATTCGTTCAGAGAAAAAGCTTACCTCGTTCTTCAAAAATAAGATGGAACTTCAATTCTAGGACAGTGAATACAATATATGAGCACCGAGAAGAAATAATTGAAGCTCTAGAACAAATCGAGGGAGAAGCTAGTTTACAAACTACCATTCATCAAGCTAGTGCCAATTTGCGAATTTTAGAGGAGGAAAATTTTATCTATTGGTTAACTTTCTTTCATAAAATTATGCCACACGTGGACATATTGTTTAATCAATTACAAAATGTCAATACAGATGCATTAAAAATCAAGAATAATTTAGATAATTTTGAACGTGCTATTGGAAAAATTCGAACCGAAATCGCTGACACAGATAATCAGTTGGTTAAACAAAATGACCCAGAACTGACTCCTCGACCATCAAAGCGGCGAAGAGTAACTGATGGTAGCCAAAGAAGGAGGGAAACTATTGAAGTGGGCGATATTATTTTGCTAGAAATAAAAAAATAGATTTTGGTATACAGGGCACTTAATATTAGCAAACTTAATTTCTTTTAAACAGTTCTCCTCTTTTCAAAAAAAATTTCCGGAAGATAGCCTTAAAGAAGCAGTAAAATTTTATCCATGCCTCAATGAAAGCAGACTACGAACTGAATTAAGCGTTCTATATTCTAGAGAAGAATTTAGGCAAAATATACAAGTCGGTGCTGTAGGTCTGCTAGGTCTTCTGCTGGATGGATTAAGCGACACCTTTAATGAACTTGTTATGCTTTTAAAAATTGTCATTACAATCCCAATGACAACGTCCGAAGCGGAACGCCAGTTTTCACGGATGAAGAGAATAAAAACTTTCCTGAGAAATACAATGAAAGAAGAGAGATTAAATGCCCTTACTATGTTATCTTGTGAAAAAGAATGTATAAATGATTTCCGAAACTTTAATGAAAAAGTGATAGAACTGTTCTGCAAGTCAAAGACACGTAAAATGGACTTCGTTTATCGTCAGATGTAATTAAACTGTGCAGTGTAATATTTACTATTCCCTCAAAACAAACTCTACAATGAACAGTACCTGTCTGGAACAGTACGTCGGTGAAATTTATAAGGATTGGGTAGGCGTTTTTGTATTACACTTTTTAATTTTGAAATTATGCACTCCCTATGTGAACCACCCCGAGCCGCCACTGTTGACAAATATATTTTTAACGTTCACACAATTAATAAATTTCGAAGTTAAAGTCTGTGGGCAATTTGTTTAAATAGTTAAAGAAATAAAAAGTCATTTAATCCCGCACCAGTTTGGGAGAAACAATGTACAAAGAAGAGTTTGAAAGTTTATATGCGGAACTCGAATCCGAGTGAATAAAATTTTATACAAGATAAATTTTGGAGTATACAGAGTTAACGAAATTTGATAAAGGTATATGTGGATTGTTATTTTAAACTATTAAGTAACTATAAATACACGATTAAAGTATATGTCAGGCCAGATACCTGAGTCTGATAAAGAGGAAGTAGGATTCCCTAAATATTCTCAAAATATCTGTGCCATTGAGATTTTTAAAGTTTCAAAACATTCAGAGATAGCCGTGGAAAGTAAGAAATGCTTATACAGTGTAAAGACAAGGATTCTATTCTGTATTTTATCTAATTTTCATACTTATTTAACATTTGTTAACCCTGTGTTTTCTTATCTATCTTAGGTAGTTTTGTTTTTTCATCTCCATGCGCCATTTCCCTATTTATATTTTTTTCTCTCGTCGTAATTTTAATATTTGTAATTTCTGTTATGGAATTGTAAACTTTTAATCTCGTTATTTTCAGGAATGATTTCTAATGCTCGTTTGAACAGGAAAATTTTCGCGGAAAATCTGTCTACGTGTCATTCAAAAGTTCTGGTGGTGTTCTCCTTCTCTTTCTTCCCACTGGTCTTGTTCGTATGGTGTTTTCTTGACTCGAATGCCCCTTAACTGCTTGTATGGGAGACTGTCGTACCTTGATAACAATGTACCTTGAAACACCCGAAATAACTGCCATCTATGTTGAGTTTTAGTAGCGCTTTTACATTTTTATACACCAATATAATCCATCTAGTGAACCAGTGTGTGGTCATCCTCCGTGGTGAATGCTTATATTGTGTTTCGAAAAGTTGACCGTTTTAGTAACATTTCTTACTTTTTGTTATTGCATCATATTTCAAAAGTGTTTCCAAGTAAGTGTAACTATTTGTCAATATTAGACGAAGTAGTATGTAGGGTGTTTTCTTATATGATTAAATTTCAATAATGTGCAAGTCATTCATAGAAATAATGAGATTTATGTAATCGCGTCACCTCATGTACCTTGAAACAAAGAGGGTCTTGTACCATGAAACACTTACATATGCGGCATAAGAAACAAATAAATTCATTGTTGGCGTTAATATTCATTTTGAACTAAAAGCCTGAAACACGTCAACTTTTGTTTTTAAGACAACACTTTCTAACATAATAAATTTACCTATTACGTTAACCCCCCAAAAGGGGTAGCTACCTCCTTAATTTTATTAAATATAATTATGTAGCTTTCAATATCTCATTTGAAAGGTATTTCAATTCTCTATTAAGCGGTGTTCCGTTCGCTTGGTTGTGGAGATACATCACTTTAAAGTTGAGAAATATTTGACTTTAGACTGTTGTAACTTGGTAACCAAGCAACGGAAATTCACAAAGTGGCGTTGTATTGAGAATTAAAATACCTTTTTAATGTGCTGTCACGTGATCCCCTTTTTAATTTTAAAATATTAAGGTGTAGTAATTATTGATTTTCAGGAAAGGCTTTAGAATGCCCAGAAGTAAAACGGGAGTTAGGCGACCTCCAGTTGATGTTGACAGCCTTAAAGAGGCAGTATTAGCAGTTGCGGGCGCAGAAGAAACCATTTCTCTCCGAGAAGCGGCAAAAGTCTATAATGTATCAACTGCCACTCTATCACGACATATTCGTACTTACCGGGAAGCTGGCAACGAAGAATTCAAATATGAAAATCGGTTAGACATAAAGGTGTTTTCAGCAGAAGAGGAGAAGAGTCTGGTAAACTACATCCAGACTGTCGCAAAGATGCACTATGGCCTGACTAAAAAAGGTGTGCGTGAACTTGCATTTCAGTTTGCAAAAGCCAACAATAAAAAAGTTCCACCCAAATGGGAAAGTGAGAATGTCGCAGGCGAGGAGTGGATGCGACACTTTATGAAGCGGCATGATCGTGATTTATCCATTAGAAAACCGGAAGCAACTAGTTTGGCACGAGCCACGAGCTTCAATCGAGTAAATATTGAAAAGTTCTTCTCCAATTTGGAATATGTTCACCGGCGATTTACACCTATTCCGCCTGAACGAATTTGGAACGCCGACGAAACTGGGTGCACAACAGTCCAAATTCCACCAAAAATCGTTGCACCTAAGGGCTTGAAGCAAGTAGGAAGTATTACTTTTGCAGAACGGGGACAGTTAGTGTCTGCGATTTGTGTAATCAGTGCTACAGGGAATCATATCCCTCCTATGCTGATTTTCCCAAGAGTTAACTTTAAAGATTTCATGAAGACTGGAGCTCCCCCCGGCACTCTTGGCTCAGCAAACCCGTCTGGCTGGTCTACTGATGAACAATTCGTGAAATTCATGAAGCATTTCATAACACATGTTAAACCTACGCGTGAGCAACCAGTGCTTCTTGTAATTGACAACCACGAGACCCACTGTTCTTTTGATGTCGTAGACCTTGCAGCAAAGAATGGTATTCATATCGTTACTTTTCCACCCCACACTAGTCACCGCGTACAGCCGTTAGATGTTACGGTATTCGGACCATTCAAAACGTTTTACAACCAAGGTTTGGAAGCATGGCACATAAACAATCCGGGGAAAACTTTTTACAATATACAATGTCGCTGATATAGTAGGCATTGCTTTTCCTCGAGCTTTTACAATCACCAATATTTGCAATGGCTTTAAAAGTACGGGAATCTACCCCCTAGACAAAGGAGTGTTCACAGATGACCAGTTTTTGCCTGCATCGGTTACTGACAGGCCGATTCCCGACAATATAGAAGGAGCAACAGCAGGACCTTCTAATGAAGCAGCAGTTGCACGGTCATACAATGCTCAAAATACAGCAAACAGTCCTAAGAAATCTGATTCTGTAACCTTTTTCCGGTCTCCAGAAGAGATTAGACCTTTTCCAAAAGCGCCCGCTCGGAAGAAGCAAAAAAGACGTTGTGGCTCTACAAAAGTTCTTACTGACACTCCTGAGAAGGAAGAACTTCTTCGTAAAAAAGAATTAAAACAAGAAAAAATAGAAAGGCAAAACCAAAAACATATTGCCCCTAAAAAGCAGAAAATAACTAAAATTTTATTTAATAATGGCAGCAGTGATGAAGAAGTATTGTATGAAGAAGAGAGCGATATTGAAGGCAAAACTCTTAGCGATGTTATATCTTCCTCTTCCGACGATGAATACAGTATGGATATGATGCCTCCAAAACTAGATGAAATCACAGTTGGGGATTTTCTTCTTATCAGCTTTAGAGGAAAAAAAGAAACGGTACACTATGTAGGTTGCATCCTGAATGTAATTTCTTCCAGTGAACTTTCTATTAGGTTTTTACGTAAATCAATGCAAGAACCAAACACCTAAAGTCTTTTAAGTTCTCCTTTTGTAGATTTAATGTAAAGTAGGACTAAGTTTATTATATATAGTTTAGAGAATAAACAGTAATATTTGATTTTTTTATTTATTTTTATGTTGTCTCAAGGTACAGTGGTACATGTTTCAAGGTACACGAACATTGTTGTACCTTGTAACAATACAAGGGTTTTCAGGAACTGATATAATTAGTTTAATTTTAAAAGCTAAAAGTTTAAGAATATGTCCTGTGGTCAAGTAAACTGTAAATTATATTTTAGAACTCAAAAAAATGTATTGCGCCAGATGATTAAAAAGAAAATAAATCAAATGTAAAAACTGTTCCAAGGTACGACAGTCTCCCCTACATATCGCGTTGAGCATGCGTCTTTGATGTGCATTTCACTTTTGACACATTGTCATCCAAAAACAGCCTTCTTTGATCAACCGAAAGGAAGTGGTATTCTGGAAAAAATTTCTGAACTTGGCTGGAAAACGTTATCACACCCTGCATATTCTCCCGACATTTCACCAAGTGATTACCACCTTTTCTTGTCTTCTTGACAACTGTATGAAGCATAGACAGTTCAAAACTCGAGTTAAAGTAATAAATGTCAATTTCTTGTTTCAAAATCCATAGAGTTCTACAATATCGGCATACAAAAGATTGGCGTCACGTTGGCAGAAGGTCATTGAATGTTATAGTAATTACTTGATGAATAATAGTGTATTATTGTTTCTTAATAAATATTTATATTTTACCATAAAAAAATCGCACGAACTTATTTGGTTACCTAATAGAAATAAACCGGATGTTTTATTGATTTTATAATTTAATGTTTGTTTTGTATTAAAGTGCAAATGATTACATTTTCATATTTTAAACAGTTTATTGCTTGAAAATTTTTTTTTGTCTGTTATCTGCTTTTAAAATAAACACGCTCCGAAACCACCCCTAAAATCGGAGCGTACACGAATATTAACGAGCGCATAACGCATTTTACTTAACCGCAATACATGGTTAATATCATCTACAAGAAACTATTTAAAATATTGAATCTGTGGATTAATATGAGCGACAGGGAATGCAGTTATTATTAAATTAAGATTAAATTGCGTATAAGCATACAAAATTTATCTAAGTGCTTATTTGCAATGGGAAGTTACGACATTTCGATGTTCACCAAACCAATAAATAAATTGAGTGCTGCCACAAATATTCAATAATAAATTAAAGTCTTCCTCACAACGAAAAAATGATTACGTTATTGCTAAATGTAACTAGCGAGTAAGAAAATTACACGTTTTCAGTGAATAAAAGTGTTTTCTGTTGTAATGTTAATGTCAACAGTTGCAACATCCTAAATCCGCTTCGTGCCGAACTGATTCGATAAAGTCACCATGTACTTCATTTTCAAATCAGCATGTCTTAATACAAAAGTATATTCTCATTTAATAGTCGAATAATAGAGTAGTGTGGAGATAGTTAACGTATTATGTGGATATTATCGACTATTTAATTAAAGATAGTTTATTGCGAAACAATATTATTATAATAGGTGTGCAAGTAGTATTTTAAATTAGATCTAGTTATGAAATTTTAAAACAAAAATGTAAACATGTCCCGTGCCATCCCCCGTTAAGAAGGGGAGATAATATTATAGTATTTTGTAGCCTGAATTATGTAGCTGTAAACAAATACTAATAGATATATACGGCAGCGATAATAACTAATCAATATAGATAGTAATTAATAATCAAACAATGTATTAATATATATATATTTATATATATATATATATATATATATATATATATATATATATATAATAACTTCGTGACCTTGGTATGATATGGTAAACCTAATCAGTAGCCGATTAAAGGTCTGTATATTACTTCAAAATATATGTATTTAAAAAACTCATACATGTTTCGGCAGTACGCTTTTATCAAGAGAATACAAAATATAAATAAAATATATTTATATTTTGTATTCTCTTGATAAAGGCGTACTGCCGAAACATGTAGAGTTTTTTAAATACATATATTTTGAAGTAATATACAGACCTTTAATCGCCTACTGATTAGGTTTACCATATATATATATGTATATATATACATATATATATATATATATATACATACATATATATGTATATATAGTATTTGAAGGAGTTTCTTATTTTTTTGGCCGTAATTATAATACGAAATAAAAGTAATATTTTTTGGGAATAGCGGCCGGGTAATTATAACAATATTTAATTTTACGTTTTGGTTCTATATATACGTTTTTCAAAAATCTAAAAATTTATTTAATGTCAAAAATAGTAAAAGATACAATATTATAAGAAAATTTTATGGTATTAACATATTGTGATTATTTCTAAGTAAGACTTTTGCATTGCAGGCAGACCGGTTTTTTCGGACATGTGTTTATCCGAAGGAATGTTGTCTAAGTAGACACATGCGGGGGGAGGGAGGTTGGTTTAACTGTTATCGTACATGTGTTTTGTTTTTAATTTTTATGATGTTTATATTGTCGTTATACAGGGGGAGGGGTGTTCATATAATTGGCAGGTATATTGCTGACAGATTTTCTGAATCTGTTCAGTTATTTATGGAGTTTCTATTTTTTTTCTTGTATGTGGATGCTTTTTTTATCACAAATAAAAGATTCTCTACAAAAAAAATAACTATCTCCTCCCAACCCTCAAACTACTTATAAATATGTCCCAATACCATATACATATAAACAACCTGCCAGAAAAAAAAACTAAATCTTAACACCATATAACATGAAAGTAGCTCACAAAAACTCCAATAATCTTAACAACCTACACTCAAAATTAAAAGACAAAATACGTTCACTAAAGAAAACACGTTATTTATGAAAGCCCATGCAACGACTGCAAGACCGTATACACCCGCCAAACAACACAACACTTACAAGAACGTTTAAATAGCCATACATTTTCAGGCAATAGTACAGTCCTATATATATATATATATATGTATATATATATATATATATATATATATATATAAATATATATATATATATATATATATATATATATATATATATATATATACACACACATATATATATATATATATATATATATAATATTTTCGTGACCTTGGTATGATATGGTAAATTCAATCAGTTGGCGATTTAAGGTCTGGTTTTACTTCAAAACGTATATATTTAAAACAATCCTACATGTTTCGGCAAATGATGCCTTTTTCAAGGAATATAAAATATAAATGACAGACAGTATATTAATCTCATACTTCTTCTTATGTTTTGGGTTGGACGCCAGCACGTCCAGGCACTTGAGCACACTGCTCTCTGTACTATCCCCAATAGATCTCTCAGTTCCACTCTGTTAGTCTTGTGTCGTCGATAAAACCCGCTATCCTCCTCAGGGGAAGTTTGAGTACACTCGAAGGATCCAATAGATCTCTCCCGAAATATTTCTGTCTGAGTTCCTTCAGTTTCTCACACGTGCATATTACATGAAGGCTAGTTTCCTCCTGTTTTTCACATCTTCTACACCAGTGTGTTTTCACATCTTCTACACCAGGGCTCGCTAACCAAGCCCATGCTGTACAAATGCTTCCTTAAAGGACAATGTCCAGTTATTAACCCGGTAATTATTTTAATTTCTTTTCTGTTACTACGAATTAGGTTGGCTGAAAACTTTCCGTCCAGCTCCCTTATCCCTTAGTAGTGTTTTAGTATGGAGTTGACCTTCCGTTAACCTCCATTTATTTTTATGTTCTTTTTCTAGCCAACCAGATCTCCCTTTCAGCGGAATCCTTAGTGATTCCACATACAGGTTCTGGTCCTATGAAGTTCCTATTAGTACCTTCTTTGGCCAGTTTGTCGGCTATCTCATTGCCTTTAATTCTCTCATGTCCTGCCACCCATATCAGCGACACTGTATTGTATTGTGCCAGGTTATTGTTTATGTCATACCTATACATTTGTAGTTGCCATGGATAAAATTATTCAAAGATACATTCCATTCTAAAATAGATAGACAACAAAAACAGGAAAAAACAAGACATGAGTTATTATGTATGCGCCCGTGGAGCGACTTAAGATGTTAAGCAGAAGTGATATAAAAAATTTAAGCAATATAACGTAATTATGTAACGATTTGCAATTTACCATCATAATATATGTTGCTGTTATTATTATATATCTTATGTTATTTAAATATCTATACATTTGCTTATCATGCTGACAGTTCCGTGTTTTGATCCCTGACTGGCTGTCCGAGTAGGTTTTCGTGGTTTTCCTTATCGTTTAAGGCGAATTCCGACAGCTTAACATCTTAAGTCGCTCCACGGGCGCATACATAATAACTCATGTCTTGTTTTTCTGTTTTTGTTGTCTATCTATTTTAGAATAATTAGGCATGATTTATTATTATTAAACTGGAATGTATCTTTGAATAATTTTATTCAAATGATATGATGATTATGATTTATTATTATTATAATTTAACTACAAATGTATGACATTATGCATTTTAAGTATGCATTTATATTTTATATTCCTTGAAAAAGGCATCATTTACCGAAACATGTAGGATTGTTTTAAATATATACATTTTGAAGTAAAACCAGACCTTAAGTCGCCAACAAATTGAATTTACTATATATATATATATATATATATATATATATATATATATATATATATATATATATATGTATATATATATATAGTAACTCGACTGATCGCCGACTGATTAAGTCTACCGTATATATATATATATATATATATATATATATGTGTGTGTGTGTGTGTGTTTAGATAATTTCTTAGCCGTATATTAAATATAACAATTGATAAATTACTGGAGTTTTTTTTAAAGCGACAGTCCGGCAAACTGTAGACTTGGGTTCGAGTCCCAACATAGACATAAATAAATTTAAGTATAATAATAATAATTTATTAAATGCCCATTACACTATGTCCAGAACTAGGCAAAAAATAAAATACAATAGTTATTACATTTTATATACAGTACAAATCTCTTCCCTATAGTCACCTACAAACGTGTATTACGTATGTGTGCGTTCGACAAGCGAGGAGTGGGGACGCACATAGCATGTATGTATGTATGTACTGTAGATCAGTTTGGATGTAAGCACTAAGCACATACATAGTATAAACGTCGATGAATGTGGAACTACCGTCAATAGTAAGGACTTTATGTAATAATAAACACAAATAAGTGTGGACTTTTTGGGAGATTTTAATATTTTTAACGTTTAAAACAATGTCAGATATACCTATAACAATAACAATAAATAAAGCGGTAAATCATAATAACTTCTATATTCTATACATAATAAATAAAACTAGAATTAAAAAATAAAAAGTAAACTATTTAATGTATTGTATGCTCAAAACGGTCTCCTAATGCAAACAAGCAATGTCCTAATCTGTCATAAAAGTTTCTCTGTACATTTAAAATCGTTTGCGGTTGAATATTTAGGATAGATTCAACTATTTTCGCCCGTAATTATCGTTTCAAACGCAATGGTACGTTGAAAGTTAATTTGAAATACCCGTGCAATTTCTCTTATGCTGCGACCAAGATGATACTGTTTTACGACATATTTTTTTTGTTCAACGGTAAAAATATCCATCGTGAATACGGACTATTCGCAAAAGTTGAGCAAACCATCCAACTTCACAAGTAAACTGTAACTAATGGCATATGGCATGTATGCATCGCTTCGTGCGTCCCCACTCCTCGCGTCTTGAACGCACACATACGTAATACACGTTTGTAGGTGACTATAGGGAAGAGATTTGTACTGTATATATATATATATATATATATATATATATATATATAAATAAAATGTAATAACTATTGTATTTTATTTTTTGCCTAGTTCTGGACATAGTGTAATGGGCATTTAATAAATTATTATTATTATACTTAAATTTATTTATGAAGGCTACCGAGAATAATTCTAAAAAAAACACATAAATTTGGTAAACGACATTATTTTTTTTCAAAGTAGTCACCTTGGCATGAATAAAGTTTTGCATACACTCGACTCAACTTGCGAAGCATTTTCTTCACTCTGAAACGGATACTTTGGAAATTATTCTTCGGAATCTTTCAACAGCTGCTTTAGGCGACGAAAATATGTCACCAGTGTTTTACTTTGTATGTTTGGGAACACAAATATATCACGAGGTCATAAATCAGCTGAAACTGACAATGAAACAATAGTACTGACTAAAGAATCAACGGCTTCACACGCCAAGTGAGAGTTGATATTGTCATGATGTCAAAGTTAAAATCGTTTTTGTGATTTTCCGCAAAACGTTCCTCATCAGCAATTTCTTGCAGTTTCATCCTAATATGTTCACAAGCTTATTGTTCGTCGGTCGTATCTGTATACGTCTCGTTGGTTGTTTGATGTTAGGCGTGATCATGCTTTAGTTTTGTTAGATACCGATTATTTCTGTAAACTAATATGTCTAATTGAATCAAAGGAACGTGCTATGAAACAAATGTTTATTCTTTTCTATTTTGACAGTTCGAATTTAGTTTTGATAACTTCAACAGTTATTGTGCAAGCTAATTTCAAACCGATTGGTCTGCAGTAAAGATGCATTTAACGAGAGAAAATTTTAGAGTTATGATTTACTATGATTTTAACAGTTTTTTAACCCTAAAACAAAGTGTTTCAGTGTTTCGTGCTGCATTTGGTGATCAAGCTTGTTCTCAGAGGAGTGTTTATAATTGGCATAACGAATTTAAATTTCAAAGGGTTTCACTTAGTGTTACTGAAACAAATGTAGACGCCGTACGAAGAATGATTCAAGACGACAATCGAGTCACGTATAGGCTTATTAGGAGCACATTGGGTATTGGCATGACTGCCATAAACAAAATTTTACATAATAATTTGGGTGTGAGGAAAGTCTGCTGTCGTTGGATACCTCATAATTTAACACAGGAACAAAAACAATACCGAGTGGAATGGTGTAAAAGAACGCGTAAGAAATATGATGAAGGTAGGTCTAAAGGAGTTTACAACATTATTACCAGTGATGAAAGCTGAATATATGCATTAGAACCGGAATCAAAACGACAGTCGACTCAATGGTTGTTTCCAGCAGAACTTAATCCAGTAAAAGTGAAAAAACGTGTTGATGTGTTGAAATGAAAATGGTAGCCAGTTTCTTCTCAAAATCAGGACCTATCACAACAGTTGTTCTTGAAAATAAACGTACGGTTACCTCAGAATGGTACACGACAGTATGCCTGCCAGATTTTGTTCAAAAGGATCATTTACGACGCCTTAGATCGGAGATTGCCCTTCATCACGACAATGCTTCAAGTCACATTGCGAGTCAAACAAACGAATTTTTGAAAGCTTCCGGATTAAAATTACTAGATCATCTGCTATATAGTCCGGACCTGGCGCCTTCAGATTTCTTTCTATTTTCAAAACTAAAGGATAAAATGCGGGGTGTACGATTTGCAAGCCCAGATGCAGTGGAGAGCTTCAAAAACCTTACATGTGAAGTGACTCAAGAAGAGTGGAATTTCTGCTATGATAACTGGTTTTATCGCATGTCTAAATGCATTGAGTTTAAGTGCGAATACTTTTGAAAAACAACTATAAAAGTTATTTTTGACTACAACATTTTGTTTTATTAGTTTGCAGACATAATCGGTGCTACCCTCGTACTAGACGAGAAATCGCCAGTGCTAACTTCTTGTATGATGCGTAATAGGATAGACAGTCTCTTTTTGCTTGAGAGGATTTGCTTTGCATTGCCTCGATTTGCATCTCGAAATTCTGTGTGATTTGCTTATCCAATATCCAGGGGTAATGTTTTAGTTGAAAGTTCCATCTGACAAAAAACGTTAATAAATACTTCGATTACATTTTCTTTGATTCGTGGATTAAGCTATCATTTTTGATTTTTCATTTTTATTTATTTTAATTTGCTTGGATTTTTGTATATAAGATACAATCATGTTAATTTTCTTGTTTTGTTAAGTCTTTATAATGTTTATTGATTTGTTATCCATGCATGATGTGCTATTTCTTATTTTATTTCTTCAAATTTTCCCTCAATTCGTAAGCATCGCATTTCTGTGTTGCTTAACTATTGTTTTTCTCCTTTATTTGATTTGTTTCTCTCAAATATTTATACTATTCTTTGTTTTCCCTCCTATTATCGTAGTCTGTGTTTTATCTATATTTATTTTCATATTTACTTTTGCTAATTGTTCCTTTAGAATGTTCATACCTATAATAAGTTTAATATTTTCTTAAATGTTAATTAGTTTTCAAGATCAATTGAAAATAGAAAAAAAATGTATTTTTTACACGTAATAATTCTAACGATAATTAAAATATTGGCATTTTAATATAGAATTGGAAAAGAAATTGGTCTTTTTTTCTTACTAATCGAAATGTTTCAATTGAATTCGTATTATCGTTAATGATATATACGTTGTACCTCTAATTGATTATGTACAAACGACGGAAAACTATTGCGAGAAGAACTTCTTTATACTATTTAAATAGGTTAGTTGTTTATAAAAAATAAAATCTTTTATATTAAGGTTGCGTATACGTTGCTGCATATTCACTATTTTCAATTGGCACATACAGGAACCATATTTACAGCATTGAAAGATTACGTCAGCACTTGCAAAATCTTGTAATCGGAGTCTATTACTCGTTATGTTTCAATGCAAATAATTGTAATAAGATGCAATTCGTTTACGTATCCGGATATTGATAATGATAGCGGGATACTCCTAGGCAGTTATAAAATTCCACAAGTTGACATTTAATTTATGTAGAACAATTCATATAGGAATGTATGTAAAATTAATCACATAATATCGGATTTAGTAGGTTGCCTATTCTACTCTGACAAATCTTCTGTGTGTGTTCGATTAATAAAATACACGGTAAAGAATAAGTAACACTAAATAATAACAGTATTTATATTCATTTATACATACATATTTATATTTATGATATTAAGGTCACGACGATTACTGCTTCAGTAAGTCACTCCTCCCTTGACTGCTTATATACTCCTCGGATTGTTCCGGAACGTTCGCTTCTAGAGGGACCATGACGTGTACTATCGGTGACGTCATCGCTTAGGTTACCGGCTGACGTAGCGTCGCACAACGTACATCACTACATTCTAAAATTGGCAAAACATGACTTTTTGTGTTGTAAAATAATGTAAAATACGAAAGGGGTTCAGTAACGGGCGAGCTTAGCACGTATACGAACTTCGCGTGACGTATAATCTCTTTGACAAGCAGGTCTTAAATTACGGTGGTGCCCTTTTTTTAAATTTATAGTCAGTTCAGTATGGTTTTGTCAAGAATCGCTCGACCATCTCATTGAGTTTTATGCCGTTGGCACTGGCTGGCTGTTTTGTCAATTTAAGGTCTTTCCACCCACACAAGGTAAGTCCGAGGAGGGTGTATTGAGTAACAAATTAACAAGCCAGTTTTTCGTCTAGTACCTTTTGTAGGTAGCATCACTTAAATGATTGTAATTGTGCCATAAACGGTGCCTAGGCATAATGACTTAATAAATTGAGAACAAATCGCTACTTAATATTGCTTCAATCTTAAGGAATAACTTTTTAATAAAACAAAATTAAAAAAAATATACACCTATTTTTTTTGCCCATATTGTTATCATTTCTAATCAGAGACAAATCAGAGTAGTATAAAAAAGTTCATTGCAATTGGTCGACTCTTTCTGGATGTTCGGATTTTTTGAAAATCAGTATAGATATAGATGTTATAATTAGAGTGGACCAATCCGGAGCGAAAGCAGAGAGCATACGATTACTTAGTATGCTGTTCACGGTCATCGTGTGTGCACGTATAATAACAGCAGGAAAGTGTATTCTGTGTATTTAATAATGTTGAAGGAGCGTACAGTAAAAAAACCGCTATCGTCAAAGTTAGTCAATAGGTTTATTGAGAACCATCCTAGTTTATCTTACAATGGGGTAAATGTAAAATGTTTAGTATGCAATATATATATAAACCATTTAACAAAATCAAATTTGCCACGCCACGTGCATAGCGCAAGACATAAAGATAGAGACACTGGTGCCGATACAAAATACGAAGTGTTATTTGATTTGTGTACAATGATGGTTGTGTGTAATTTGCCGTTTACTTTGTTACGCAATGATTCGTTTATTTCATTTCTCGAAAAATATGGCAATGTAGAAATACCGAGCTGCACCCACTTACGACGTTATTTAAAATCTGTTCGTGTACATTTAGAAAATAAAATTAAGGCTGATCTGAAAAATAAAAAAGTGTTGTTGAGTGTGGATGAAACAACTGATAGCAAAAAAAATCTGTACTTAATGTTATGGTGCGTAAAATGGAACCAAATCAATCGCCATCCTCAATTTTATTAGCTAGCAGACAAATAAAAGAATGTACTGCGCGGGTAATTTCAAAAGTGGTGTTAAATACATTGGAAAAATTTGAAATTTCCAGAGATCAAATCCTAATGTTTGTGATAGATGGTGCCGCAACCATGCTTTCTGTAGGCCGGTCTCTTAAGGAACAGTGTATTAACTTTTTACATATTACATGTAAAATCCATGCCCTACATCTTGTAGCAGAACGGATCCGTAAATGTTACCCAAATGTAGATGCGTTAATATCGAGTACAAAGGCAGTATTCCTGAAATCTCCAAAACGTATTCGGAAATTTCACGAATTGTGTCCCCATACCCCTGAGCCACCACAGCCGATTCTGACACGTTGGGGTACATGGTTACGGGCGGGATTTTACTATCATGAACATTTTGAAAAAATTAAGGACGTGGTTTTATCATTCGATCCGAAAGATAGTACCGCTATCGAAGAAAGTCGGAAAAATTTGAAAATAGTCAGGTTAAAAGTGATTTACAAACTATTCACAACAATTACTTCGGAATAGTGCAAGCATTAGAAAACCTACAAAATTCTTCGCTATCGTTACAGGAATCAGTACTAGTTGTGGAAGATACATACACACAGCTATGTTCGATAGAAGACGCAAGAAATGAGTGTATTTTAAGTAAGTTTGAAAGTGTTTTAGATAAAGATTTAGATTTTGCCAGACTTAGACAAATTTGTGAAGGTTCGTCTACAGATGTGTTAAGTTGTTTCAAAGATTATTTTAATTATGCAAACATCACATTACTAGATGTGGAGCGATCGTTTTCTTTATACAAGCACATATTTTCCTCACGGCGGACGCGTTTTCGAGAAATAACTTTGGAGACGCAACTTATGTTAACAATATTTCATCGCGCTTCTCCAGATTTTCAAGTCACGGAAAACGCATAAGACTGTAAGTTTTTTTTTAATCATCTAATTACATACATTTTAGATTTTATTTTTTATACGTATCATCGAGAACGTTTCATAATCTAGAAAAACCGTCTTACATTTTTGTATCTAACATAATAACAGCACTGTTCGTGATAGTATATCTCTAGATATTAATAATGTTTCGCATGCGGGTACCAATTCGTTAGTCACGCCTCTGCTTTCGCTCCGAATTGGTCCACCCAGTTATAATTCATAATTTGATTTGAAAACTATTTTTAGGTTTTATTAATGAGAATTAAATTATTTTATTTTGAACATCCTTCTTTTACCATTTTAAGAGGTAAGTTAACGTAATAATAAAATTCACGTAGACCAGTCCGTCACTGTGTTAATATGTGTGTTATAATTTCAATAAACGAACAACCTTGCCCGGCATTGTAGCTGGACTTTGCATTTGCATCTCCTAGACTGTTTCTACATTTTACGTGTTCGAACCATTCTACCTACGACGTTCCAATAAATTGCGGCCAGAAAGATAGCAACCAGATAAGTACCACAATAAAATGTATGTAAATATAAATAAATATATTTCAATCACACGCAGTATGTATTCGCAGTATCTTTCGACCTTTCTGTGGCGATAGAAACAATCAGACCGTATCCGCGCTCGAGAATTGCGCAAAAGCGACATGTAGACTTTTAAAATTGAGATTTTACATTGCGAAACAGTTTAGTGAGGAATCTATTTTCTATATCTGCTAAAAATCCTTCGTCAAGAAGTAGTCTTGAATAACATAAGAATGATTCATTTGGACAGCAACTGTTCTCTTCTTGTTGATGATGTTGATACCGTTGCTCAACTTGTTAAATTTAATTCTAGAAAAGAACGACAGATGAAGGACTATCGGCCGATGTGAATGATTTGAATCGTGTGTCGTTAACGTCAATAAAAGGGATCCCATTGTCGCTCCATATTATATCGTGTTGAAAATTTAGAATGTCGTGATTTTTCATGATAGTTTTGTTCGTTCTTTTTAAAATATGTTGTAATCCTTCATTTATAATAAACTAAAATATTAAATATTTCATTAGATCTATGTTTACAGATAATAAAATACCAAAATCAGAGTGTAGAGTTAACACAAAAACAACAAATAGTTTACTTTAAGCGATTGTAAAAACTTATCTATCTTGACAGATTTTGGCGAAATTTTGACACTAACAAGTCAGCAATATAAAACGAAATCACACCCTGGTATACTATGCAGACACATTATAAAAACGATAAATGTATGGAGACAAAATTTATTGTGTTATTTAAGTGCACATATGTTATTGAAAAAAAATTCGTATAAAACACGTGATATTTTAAAATACTCGGTTGTAAAAAGGCATTTTTGACAATTTTTTTGTAACAGGAATTTTGGTATCTTCTATTCACTTGGGAGTTTTTAAAAACAAAACTAACAAGAATAACACTATAGACGACGAACCAATTTAAACTGACATACAATAACAAAAAAGTAGTTTTGTTATAGTCCGTCAGCTTTAAGTCTCGTCTCCAATTCAGTCTGTCTCCATTTTGTTTATACAATGTTATCTTCTAGAGTTTTTATAAATATAAAAATTGCGCGTTTAATATAATTAGCAGTATTTTTTTATAGACATTCTGAATCCATATTAATATTTTATATTTGTTACTTCTCGTAACAAAAAAAACATTCACGTAATACACATTAATAGCCGATTTAGGTCAGTTCCAAAAGTTTATAAACAGCTGATTTTATAGAAGTTATATATATATATATATATATATATATATATATATAATTTAAACGAAATTATCGACCGTAATATATTGAATAAAATAAATTAAAAGCGGACAAGCGGCCTGTCAATTAAAAAACGCATTTATAAATTATCCCTATATTTCGCAACAACTTTGTTGCTTCTAATAACATTAAATAAATAATAAAATTGATTAGATTTAAATCTAATCAATTTTATTGTCCTTGTACGTCACTTTTATTATTTTTTTGAAACAACGTTTCAAGGCAATGTTATAGGTGCTTGTCATTCTAACCTGAATTAAATCTTAAAATGAAGCACACTAGAAAAGTGATACCAACTATTTTAGCCTTTTTGGCTAACATAGTATATACACATATACATACAAAATCACACTAAATATATACATAAAAAAGAAATGAAAGAAACATATGAGAATTAAGGCAAATCCATTCCCTACAATTCCCAAAATTATGTGCTGAATGTACCATAAGCGCTTTTAATAATATGTTCGTCCTTGGTATATGAATCGATTGAGTTGAGTTTACGTTGGATTCGCTCTAAGAGATTAATCTGAGCAATGTAGAAGGGATACGAGGCTATGGATGCATATTCGAGCTTTGAAATAACGTGAGCAAAGAAGAGAGTCTTAATGGTGTCAATGCGTCTGAAATATTTGCACGTCTGAATAATAAATCCAAGAGATCTGAAAGGAGCAGTTGTGGCACTCAAGACATGATCCGAAAATGTAAATTTTTCATCGTATGTCACACTCAAATCTTTAATTGAAGACTGACAAGAAATCTCAACATAATTCTGGTAATCTTTTTAGAATAAGACACCAAAGAAATACTTATCTGTGTACAATCGAAAATTATTGCGTAAATACCAGCCATACATTTTGTTAGCATTTATTTGCAACAAGATAACATCAGCCAAAGATTCAAATCTTAATATCATCAGCAAAGGCCAGTACAGAAGAATTGAGAGATTTGATAAGGCCGTCGATGATATATAATATTAAATAAGAGTGGGCCAAGGTTTGATCCTTGCGGCACTCCTGATGTAGAACAGAAGAGCTGAGACCTGAACCCATTGTAATAAACATAATTCATTCTATTGGAAAGATAAGTTAGCAATAATCTCAGTAAGGATCTACCAATACCACATATTTTTTAATAAAATGCGGTAATCAATTAAATCAAATGAACGGGAAAACTTCGTCTAAAGAATGTTCAGCTCAGCTGGCCACCAGCATCAACAGTCTGAGATATGAGTGCTAAATTAATTGTAGTGGATCTTCGCGACATGAACCAATTGTGCATTAGAAAGATGTTGTCTAGTGCCATAAGATATATATTTACAAATCTCTCTTTCAAAAACTTTCGCAAAAGTCGAGATAACGGAACAGGTCTATAATTCCGAATCTTACTATGTTAAAAAATAACGAAGACAGTGACTTTGATTTTATCTCCTGTCTATTCTCGACGGTAATTTATGGAACTGATCACGTATCGCATTTTATGAATCAATTGCCAAATATATTAACAATACACTTGACTATAATTTCTATTATCGACTGTTACATCACGTGTAAATTTCCATGTGTATATACATATATACTAATTACGCATATTATTTTTATTTATCAATTTTTTATATTAAAAAATAATGTATTATTCCTGTTTATACTTATACACTTTCTATTTTCCCAGATTTGACACCAAAATCTTGAAAAGCATCATCTGATATTGTATAATACAATAATTTATAGAGTTGACATGGATATATTATCATATTTATCATCCTTTCAATTTCTATCTTCACATAACTGTCTTCAACTATACTTCATCATACCGCGATTTAAATATTAATCAATTTAAACAGAAACTGTAAAAAATAAATGTATTTGAACCTCGTTCAGGTAATATATTCCAAGCACGAATCCCAACAATTACACACACACGACACTTTTTACAATTTCCAGAAACATTTTCTTAATCGTAATTATCAATGTTTATTCCACATTTAACATTGTAATTGGGTCAAGGTGCCGAGACGAAAACTTCAAACAATGTAATTATGAGGATGTCAATGGTTGAAGTATAATTAGTTGACCAATAAAATTTTCAGCGGACGGTGGTCTAAAAGTTAGTTCCACTATTTAGAATGGACTCCTTCTACATGTTGAGACTAATGTATTTATACTATTTACAGAAACATTTCGATGGACGTGCTACGATTAGAAATATTGCATTAATTCAATCATACGTCCGTCACTGCTTAAATCACCAGTTATATGTATGAGTAATATGCAATGCCCAATGAAACAATTTTCCAATTGCATCAACGCACCTGTCATTTTAAACTTGTTATGAGTGGAGTTCGGATTTTTATGCACGAGATGTACGAGATGCACGGATTTTTATGCACGAGAGTTCGGATTTTTATGCACGAGATGTATTACAAATATGCAAATAAATATGTCTCGTTTTCTCAAAAAATATGTATATAATAAATACATATATATATATATATATATATATATATATATATATATATAACCGAAATACACCCGATACACCGATATACACCGAAATATATATATATATATATATATTTCGGTGTTTACTAAGAAAACGTTACAGTTAGTACACGAGAATACACGAAGCACTCGCATCATTGTACTTGCACTCCCGAATACGTCATCACGAGCCGCGCCTGATTTGTGGGCTTGTATTCTTTTGTACAAATATTGTTTAGTTTGGCCTATGTAGTAACTATCGCAATCGTGACATGGTATTTTATAGATGACATGTGTTTCTCGATTCTTTTCTATTTTAGGTTTAAGTTTTGAAAATAAATGTTTATTAGTATGTATTACTAAGTTTATATGTTGTAGCTATATCATACTTTTTTAAATTGTATTTAATTTTTTCTGATAGTTGTGGAACATATGGAATCGTGATATATGTTGTGTCATTGTTTAAATTGTTATTGGTGTCTGCAGTGTTGTATATTTGGGGTATTCTATTTTTAATTGTTTGGTCAATAGTATCTAACATACAAGCCCCTACTTATCATATATCAAAATTCCTAGGTGATAGCATATCTAAGATGTTAGGAAAAACTGAATATCATACCAAAGACTCATGGCAATTTCAAAATTTCATCAAGGAACAAAAAGTACCAACTAATCCAAAATTATATCACTTGATGTAGAATCTTTATATACTAACATTCCTACAGATCTAGCTATAAACATAATAGAATCCAAATGAGATGAAATTAGTCCACACACATCACTAAATAAAAACGAATTTATTAGAGGTATACACTTCTGTCTCGACAACACATATTTTCAGTACAAAAATTCTTCTTATAGTCAAACATTTGGTATTGCCATGGGCTCTCCTTTAGCTGCTCCTATTGTGGAACATTTGGAACAAAACGTTATCAATTCATTAGACTTCCACCCCATTTTCTTCAAAAGATATGTTGATGATATCATAACATGCATTCCGACTAATAAAATAAACTATCTTTTAAATAAATTCAACAATTTTCACAACAAATTAAAATTCACTATTGAAGAAGAAATTAATAACAGTATTAATTTTCTTGATATTTCTTTAAGCTATGATAGACAGGGTAGGTACTATTTATACAAATTTGTATAATAAACTCACAGCTTCTTTTCGATATATGAATTACCACTCAAATGCTCCTACAGTATTCAATAAAATGATTATAAATAATCTGACTAATAGAGCAGTAAAACTATCACATACTCAATACAGAAAAGATAACATCAAGAAAATTAAAACAATCTTAACAGATAATAATTATCCACCACAACTTATAGACCAAACAATTAAAAAAAGAATACACCAAATATACAACACTGCAGATACCAATAACAATTTAAACAATGACACAACATATATCACGATTCCATATGTTCCACAGCTATCAGAAAAAATTAAATACACTTTAAAAAAGTATGATATAGCTACAACATATAAACTTAGTAATACTAATAAACATTTATTTTCAAAACTTAAACCTAAAATAGAAAATAATCGAGAAACACATGTCATCTATAAATACCGTGTCACGATTGCGATAGTTACTACATAGGCCAAACTAAACAATATTTATACAAAAGAATACAAGCCCACAAATCAGGCGCGGCTCGTGATGACGTATTTGGGAGTGCAAGTACAATGATGCGAGTGCTTCGTGTATTCTCGTGTACTAACTGTAACGTTTTCTTAGTAAACACCGAAAACACACGAGGCACTCCCATCATTGTACTTGCACTCCCAAATACGTCATCACGAGCCGCGCCTGCCACAAATACTCTAAAACAGACAAAACTGCTTTATCTACACACAAACTACAACGCGATCACCATTTCGATTTTGAAAACACACATAATTGATAAAGAACAACACACAATGAAAAGGGAAATTAAAGAAATGATTAGTATTAAACAGGAAAAAAATTCAATTAACAACAGAAGTGATATAAAAAATTTAAGCAGTATATACTATAACTCAATTATGTAACGATCTGCAATTTACCATCATAATATATGTTGCTGTTATATAATTATATATCTGAAGTTATTTAAATATCTATACATTTGCTTATCATGCTGACAGTTCCGTATTTTGATTCCTGGCTGGCTGTCCGAGTGGGTTTTCGAGGTTTTCCTTCTCGTTTAAGGCGAATGCCGACAGCCTTACATCTTAAGACGCTCCACGGGCGCATACATAATAATAACTCATGTCTTGCGTTTCCCTGTTTTTATTGTCTATATATTTTGGAATACTAAGGCATGATTTATCATTATTTAATGGGAATGTATCTTTGAATAATTTTATCCATAGCAACTACAATTGTATGACATTAATATAGTGTCATTTATATTTTGTATTCCTTGAAAAAGGCATCATTTGCCGAAACATGTAGGATTGTTTTAAATATATATATTTTGAAGTACTGGACCTTAAATCGCAAACAAATTGAATTTACCATATCATACAAAAGTCACGAAATAATTATCTTTATATATATATATATATAAGGATAACGTTATTAATAGATACTAAGGATAATAAAAGACACAAAATTACTATTTAATTCTGCACTGCATAAATAAATAAATAAAAATTCAATATTCTTAAATCGAAACTTTGCAGGCCAAGATACAGGTCCTCCTCTGCCAATCCATCTTCCTATACAGGTATCATTAAAATACCGCCGAATACCATGTCCAAAATGTGGAAGTGCTCCGCCATGCTGAAGCCAAATTTTTGTCTGATACCGTACGGTACGTCTTCCAAAAGTACGGGAAGTTCTTATTGAAGAAATGCCAAATAATTTTCAGAAGTTAAGCGACGTGGAAAAAAATGTGGTCCAATCAAATTATCACCTATAATTCCAACCCAAACATTAATGAAAAATTGATTTTCATTATGCCGGACGAATGTTGCGTGAGGATTTTCGTCCGCCTAAATATGTAAATTCTTATTGTTGAAGGATCCCTCGTGATGGAAACAGCATTCTTCCGTAAATAACACCATACTTTGAAAATTCTCTTCGTTAATAGTAATAATTGCCGCACGTTGCAAATACCATTGTGAAAACATAACCCTTGAAACAAAGTCCCTTGGATTTAATGCATGTATTAAATAATAGGGGTGCAACTGTTGTTCTTTTAATGTCCTTGGAATAGTACTACTACAACCCATAATTGCAGTTAAAGCCAAAATATGCTCGTCGTACAGTACGTAAGCGACCTGGATTTGGTCTCCTAGCCTGCAGAAAGATTATAGCGGAGATGTTGTTTCCAAATAGGAACTTTACCTGAAAAGAACCAATTTCTCTAAGACGCCATAGCACTAAATATCGTGTAATGCTGTAATCTTCTATTTGGGTACAACACTGCATATCAACGCTGCGCTGCTCTACCAGAACCTCCACGCTCACCATACACTGCATATCGGCATACTCAGAAGATGTGTGATTTTCCGTTTTTATTAATCACCATGGATAGTTTATGCATTTATGTCGTTGCTAACTTAACAAATTTATAAAGCTAACAAAAAAAAATAAGCTATAGATGAATAAAAAAAAATTGCCAGTGGGCATAAAATATTTTAAAACCATTTAACTATCTAATAAGGCGTTTCCAGAACAAAAAGATACTAAAAAAAATCTTCCATTTACAACCCTATGTCACCACAAAAATTTTGTCGGTTGAATTTAGACAGACCCGGTATATAGCGCGAAGACAATTTTAAATATTTTTAACAAATTCGAAAAAGATGAATAGTATTTCTTTAAGGTTGAAATATATCTAAGATAGTAAAATTAGTGTATCAAAAAAGGTAGAAAATATGAAAGCGTTGATAAGAAAAAAGTACAAATAGATTTTACCATTCTATGAGATTGTAGAACATCGTCACATTACTTCTAGTGAATTACCGAACGTAATTCACGTATTGGGGGTATTTCAGTAAAAAGATACTAATGTAATTTGAATTTTCCGCTTAAAGAATTTATTTTTCGTGAAAAATAAAATATTGTATGAACCACTGGTGCTATGGCAATTATAATGCCATAGGTCTACACTCATCTCTCGGACCAGACGCCATTGGGTTGAATTAAGGTCGACTTCAGAGCAATATAATACCCATAATGCCCTTGGTGCATAAATAAAAACTATTATGTGACGTTAAGACCACTCCGATCGGTAAACAAAATCAATAAGCACATGTTTACTGACATATGTTATCGTTGAGCATTTAATGTATTTATAAAAAATATAGAAGCGCCTTAAAACTAGGAAAGAAAATTGATTCTGCAATTCTAATAAAATCGCTATCATCTCGAAGACAGTTGATTTGCCGACCAATTTATACAGTTCTGTTCATAGAAATCTGGGACAATTTTAATTTTCAATTGTAAATGTGGGTTATAATTGTCAAAATGCAACAGTCTGTCAAGTTATTACGTTTTTCATAGACATTTTTATAGTAAAATGGCTAGAAAATTGAGTCATTGAAAAAGCGCGAATTATTTCAAAAATAGAAGAAGGTTGGTCGATAAGAATGACTTCACGGAATTTTAAACTGAATAAAAATACAGTGTTTGCAATTAAGAAACGGTGGGAAAACGAAATGACCTTAAAAAGAAAGACTGGTATATGGCTGTTAACAGAAAGTCAACTGTCGAAGAAGATATGGAACTTATAGGTTATATAACAGATCGTCCATTTGATCCTGCAAGAAATGCTGTAATAAACACAAATTTTCCCGCCTGCAGAGTTACCGCATGCAGTAGAATATTCAAATCTGATTTAAAATGTCGTGTTGCTGCAAGGGAGCCGAATTTAACTAATGAGCAGAAACAATCACGACTATTATTTGCTTTAAATTATAGTAATAATGATTTGGATTTTTGGAATCGGGTTATTTTTAGTGATGAGAAGACATTTCAGTCGACTTACAACGGACAAATCAAAGTCTATAGGCCACAGGGAACTTGTTTCCATGAGGAATATAGTCGTACCAGAAGACCTTCTGGAAGATTCTCAGTTAAGGTTTGGGCTTGGATCAGTTCTCAAGGTTTAGGAATGTGTTGGCGGATTGCAAACAGTTTTAACGCAATTGCCTACAGAGACATTCTAGAATATATCATGCTGTCAACTGTCAATCATATATTCGCCAATCCCAACTTTATACTTCAGCACGATAACTGTTCAGTTCATACTGCTAGAATTATAAGTACTTGGCTAGGAACTAACAACATCGAGGTTTTGCAGTGGCCTACCAATAATGCGGACTTAAATCCGATCGAGAATGTTTGGGGACTCATGGTTAAGATAATCAATAAAATTTGAAACATACTTGAGTGGGTAAAACCTCACTAAATTTGTATAATACAAAAGTATTTTTAATAATATAAAAAAGTATTATTAAAAATGGGGTGTGAAGAACACAATACAAGTTCATTTATGTATTTTTGAATGTATCTTCTCCAAAGACGTAGATACGTATTTCACATTTCTACATGTTCGTCGGTACGCCCCTGTTGGAGAAGAGACACATTCAAAACAAACATAACTACGTTACTTTGTTTAATTTGTTTTGAATGTGTCTCTTCTCCAACAGGGGCGTACCGACGAACATGTAGAAATGTGAAATACGTATCTGCGTCTTTGGAGAAGATACATTCAAAAATACATAAATGAACTTGTATTGTGTTCTTCACACCCCATTTTTAATAATATTTTTTTATATTATTAAAAATACTTTTGAATTATACAAATTTAGTGAGGTTTTACCCACTCAAGTATGTTTCAAATTATGTTGTCATATACACATTCGGCTCACGCTGACAAGTAGTGAAGACACGAGAATACAGTTTTTTATAGATACAGTGGTTACCGACTATAAAAAACACGTCTACTTCGGCTGTTATTATATAGACAGCGCTGAATATTCCTTCACGCTCTGTCTGAATAATTTCGGCTAGATAGTAACGTAGTTATGTTTGTTTTGAATGTGTCTCTTCTCCAACAGGGGCGTACCGACGAACATGTAGAAATGTGAAATACGTATCTACGTCTTTGGAGAAGATACATTCAAAAATACATAAATGAACTTGTATTGTGTTCTTCTCACTCCATTTTTAATAATATTTTTTTATATTATTAAAAATACTTTTGTATAATCAATAAAGGTGTACATTTTCAAAGCGCGACACAAGAATTTTTGGCATTATATCGGGATCTACATTTCTACAGCTGACATTTTTCCAGTTATTCGAAATTTGAAAAATGTATAAAGCTTTCCTAAGACTAATTTTGATTATTTACAAAGAAAACGTATTTTTTATTGCACACATAAGCAGAATCGTATTAATAGGTTTTCAGTGCGAAAAATTGAAAAAAAATGGCATTTCATCGATTACAGCGCCATCTATCATGAATTGAAAAAATGTTTCAGACAAATCCTACGTACTTTTTCTAGTAGAATTCGAATCTGTAATAAAATATACGGGTTTATATTTATGATTTCAAAGTTACAACTTTAAAAAATACACTCGGTTATATACTCCACCAGTTTTCGCTATTCTCTTGTTTATTTCGTCCTCTGGTTTTACTTCTTTGTTTAATATTACTGCCAAGTATGTAAATTTATCTAATCGTTCTAGTATTTCGTCGTCCATTTGTATGTTATGTTTCTTATTTTGTTGTCTAATTATCGTTGACTTACTTTTTAGTTTATTATGATTTAAATATTTCGTTAAGGATATTAATATTTTCTTGCAGCTGTCTTTCTGTTCGCCTTTTACTTTATTAATATTTTTGTAATCCAAAGCTTCTAACTTGTATAAAGTTTAACTTATTTCAATTATTGAGTAATTTATCTTCCTTGGATGCACTCATATAAGAAATAAGATTTATTGATGCCCAATAGCTAACGGAAACGTACGTTCATATTATAGCCAGTACCCAGTACTAAATTAATACCTAACGACTTAAATGAGCCTTACTGAACACAATTAATGCAACACGAGGTGTGGTCCTCGGGATTACACTAGCTGTCAAGGCTGTAAATATGGTAACGTGGTATACTATTATGTTATAAATAATATAATGTGGATGTTTATGCTTTTAAAATATGAAGAAATAACACTGTGCACTGTAATCACTTTCGTAGTTCTTATCTATTTGATTTTTTTATTGTTTTAATTGATATCATCTACTCGTATGTGTTAAACCTCATACATTGCTTTTATCGCGCCGTAAATCTTTTTAGGATAGCAGTTAATATGATAAATTGAATGAATTCTTTCGAGACAAGTAAGCGTTTGATTTTTTTCTTAATAGTAAACACATTTCTAGCAAGGACATTGTATTTATAACTCCTATGAAAATTGTGAAATAATACTGCAGAAACGAATTCGTTGTATTTGTCCAAGGTGGACAACAAAATGCATGCATTTTAGGAAATTTATGCTAATGAAAATTGCATTAGTAACAAACTTGGGATGTAAAGGATTTATTTCAATAAGTAGTTTTATATGATATAAAATTAAATATGTAGGACGTCCGTTTAATGAAGAGATTGGTATCGATGCTTAAATGTTGACTTTGCCAAATTCTAACTTTATAAACTTGCTTGTGAATGCTTAGACTACCGTGAATTAGAAATTATTATTAATTTTATTAAAATTAGAATAAACATCTTTTCCGAGTATACATTTCAGAATCACTTCTGGTTTTTGTTGTATAGGTGTCATTGAAAGAAAAAGACAACGTATGAAAAATGCAAAGATGCAATTATACAGAGTTACCACTGAATAGCGCCCAAGTTATGCGAATCTGAAGAATACGTCTAAATATCTAACTGAGCATTAAAAAAGAAATTTCTTTGTAATTCATCAAAAATTTCCAAATTTCTAGGGCCAAAATATAGTTAAAGCCGGTTCATATCTTTATTTATTTTATATTTACTGAAATGCAGCTGTAATTTAAGTTCGTTGACCTGCAAAAAAAAATCGATAAAATTCCGGACTATACTTTTAACATAAGTTTCTATTCATAGATAGTGAATGTTACCCAAACATACTCAGCCGCATATATGGCGATGTTTTTTTTGTGGGTATCAATAATAGCCTTTACGTCGAATGTGTCGACAAACCTATACCGCAGTAATTAAAATGTGATTAAAATTACATACTTTGAAGGTTAAGTAAAGTTTAAAAGTAAAATTACTATATTTTTAATCAAACAAAAAGCTTTATGTAGCGTGTCCATGGCGTGTCTAATGGGATAGATACCTGGTTTTTAATTATTTGTATGAAGTTATTTATATATAATTTTTTTTCATTTTTGTGTGGTACTGACAAATACCAATAGAACAATATAATTAGTCGGTAAAGAGAATTAATGATGAATTAGAGGCGAAAGTTCGTATTGCCGCTCATATATTTAATTGCGACAAGGTTGGAGGCAATTTTTTGTATGAAGACATTACTCACATATACCTTTCACCCCTTTTTTCCTTTGGCGCTGTACAGAACTAGCATTGTATAGAATATGAATCGAAAAATTGTGAGTCAATTACGACGCGAACACCAAAATTAAAAACTCCCTGAAAATTATCGCGGTATTTTAAGCGAGCATACTATACTTCTTAGATCACAATTTTATATAACTCCAAATATTTGTGCCTAGTTGCTAAAAACTATCTGCAGAAACTTACCGAAGGAGGGATCCAGCACAAAGTTAACTTAAATATCTAAATATAAGCTTGGAAGTATCTTTGTTCCGGGCTGTTCGGCTGGTGTAACCAAATGTTTGCGATGACTCCGGTTTGTGATTGACCAATGTTATGGTTGTATCCAGTTTTTATAATCACGACTTCGATGTTGCTTTATCATGCACAGGTTGTAATGCTGTATTTTTTACTTTACTAAATCTTCGGTGACTGTTTGTTAAATGAATAAATGTACTTTCATCTAAATATATTTATTTACACTATATACATTTAGTAACGTAAAACTGCTGTTGAGACCGGTGTTCCTTGTTAAAGTATGATTGTTATTTTATGTTTAGAGTAAGACTGTGTATCTTGTTTTTGATGTTGATACTGTGTTTAAGAATGTTGTTGCTTGTTATGATGTTATGAATGAGACTGTGTTGTTAATGAAATATAATTATTTATTAATTACAATACTTAATTCACTAATTAAGTATTGGTGTTATAAATCTATGTAGTTCCGGATCGTTCCTTGGTAAAGTAATAAATTTCATTATACATATCTAGGAATCGTGATCTTAAGAATGGATATACAGGCAATAAAACAGCGGTCTAATGTATAAAGCAATAAATAAATTTGTAAATGTAAAAGATTCTTAGAAATTAGAAAATGTTTTATAGTTTGAATAGGATAATAAAATTATGTTATACAGAGGTTTAAACTTCAAAAATGCACGTTGAATATTTATAAAATTGGAATTGTTATGTTTGAATTCTATATCCTAGATTTACTTATATTTACAAATAACATTAAAAAATGTTTGAAATTAAAATGTTATAAGAGGATATTAAATGTATCCTCAGCAACCTTGAAGAATGAAAAGCAGCCAAACAGTGTACCCATTTGATACCCCGAATGAATTTATTACAAAATCGTAAGAAGAACTGTCACAATGCGTAAACCTGGAGGCCACACAAAATATTTTTTTGTTTACAATGAAAAATTTGCCAATTATGTACATACATAAGTATTCGTAATTTCATTAAATATAAAATATAGCTAAGCAGTATTTTAATTTGTTTTACTTAAAAGTCGAGGTTTTATTTACTTTAGGAGCTACTGGGCTAAAACATATTCACACTACTGTACAATACTGTACATCTCCCCTATATACTCTTGTATATTATTTTGGATATATGAAATGCTTAAAAGCCATTGAAATAAGTGCATTTTCTAATTCTCAATATATTGATTCGAGTTTTGTGTTTCATTATTCAAATGGGAATTTCTAAAACGCAACAATATTTCTAAGAATAGATTTCTTCAAACCGTATAGCAACGATATGTTTTACTGATGTTGTTATATTGATAAGGAATGTTAATACTACACAATAGTAGGCAATTATAATTAAAAATCGCAAGTATATCTCGTAAAAAAATATATGTCAATGCCGTGTTACTTACCCATAATTGTGGAATCAATTATGCAAGATTTTACATACAGAGATATACGATAATTTAGTTACAAACCATTGTTACTAATGGTTTACTTTTTGTTATGTATGCATTTCGTGTAAAATTTTAGTGATAAATTCTAATAAATAATTCTCCAAAAATTTGCATCCAACTTTTTTTTTAATCCAGTTTAATTGAAACTTACCTGATGTTAAGAAACAGTTCCACAGAGAACGAATTATATTAGAATTTTTGAATAAACTGCGTTTATAATTTCATATATTGAAAAAATATTTAATTTGAATGAATTTAATTTGAGAATGTGGCCAAGTAAAAACTTAAAAAGGTGTAAAACCTCTTACCATATTAATATTCGTATCCTCGTTAACGAAGTTGTCATCTTCACCAGGAAGAAAACAGTGTTGAACATCGACACAGTAAAGCTAACGATTTATATTATATATTATATTATAAGGACAAAATGGTCAAAAAAAATCCTGTTAACCTGCAAGTGTAATATGTCTTATATTGACCAAACTGAAAGAACCTTTGCTCAGCGTGTATCCGATAATCAAAGAAGTTACAGAGTGAGAAAATCAGATTCTACCTTTGCTTATCATTATATAACGTGTGTATAAATGGTCGCAAAAGCTACACGCAGCGACATTCTTCTTCGGTCCTAAATATACAATCTTAATGTTAAAATGTATCATGCTTCGTTTATTTTCGCGGGGTTCTTAAAGTTCATGCTTTTAGTGCGTAACTAAACCTTACTTTTCGATATAACATATTCGACAACGTTGTAGAACAATGAGTTTGTATTCTTTTGTATTGTTATCGAAGATCAAAATACAGAATACAGTGTTGCCAAATGTATGGTTCTTTCAAATGGTTCCTGAACACATACGAAGCATGATACGACATACGACGAAGAATATCGCTGCGTGTAGCTTTTGCCACATTTTATATACACTGTATAAAACGTAACCATAATTTTAAGAATAACTTTAACATACTTCATATTCAAGATAAAAGTAAAAAACCTGATTTGTGAGAATCTTTAGAAATTTCTAGATACACAAAATTAGAAAAAACTGAAATTAGAAAAAGTGAACTATTGTAACTCTCCGCTACTGTCATTAAACTTGTAATGTAACATTAAAATTTCCGAAGAAGATGGTAAAGTGAAAACATTTAGAGAATATCACATACTACATCACAAAGCTGCGCGAATAAAAAGTGCCAGGAGCGTAGGTGATTTAAAGGGCAGATGGATGATTTTTTAAAAAGTTCAAAATGGTGAAAATTATGTTTTTATATAAAACCACAATATTTATAATGCCTTTAATTAATATTAGTGAAGCAAATTATTATTTACAGAAGTACTAATGTGATACTTTAAATCTACCTCGTTATGAATATTACTGCTAGTATAATTGAAAAAAATAAAGTCAATAAATTTCCGCTTCATAAACTTTCTTATTTTAGAGAATTACTTCGAACTTAGCGTCGCAGTTAAAGTTTATTTTACATTTATCAAATCAGAATAATTATTATAATTTGAAATAGGCATTGGCTTATTTCAAGCTACAACAAAGATACATATAAATATTTCATGTTGTTCAAAAAGTATATTGTTATATTTAATACAAGTTAATATCTGTAAGATATGAAGATGAAATTATTTAGAAAATTTTATTTTGCCAAGTAATATTATAATACATATGCAATTAAAAACAATATCAGTGTAATACATGTATGTTAATGCCAGTATGTATAATATATGGGCTATAAAAAAGTGACAAATTCTATTCTTTTCAATTTGAAGTTTTATAAGAGATTCAAGATCACTACATAAATAATTTCTAATTCGAATAATCGAATAATATAGACATATTGATAAAGACAATTATTTAAAGAACAATAATTAAGTAAATTCAAAGAAGCAACAACAAAACATAAACGCCAATATAACATAATCGTAAGCGGCTCGCAACTGTTATACAAACACCCCTAAACTGGATCAGATGGGACATAATGAACTCTCCCAACTCTAATATGTTCATAGCGCATTATGACGTATGTGGTATTCCCCAAATGTTTTCACTATACATAAGTCCATCCCATAACGGCTTCTTACTTAAACTTAATACTGCGGAATCAAATATATTGGGCGCATAATTAGACAAACATGTTGATAATTGACTGAGGTTTTTTCCCTATGCGTCATAATATAAAGATATTCTTTAAAGTCGAATGCTTCATGTGATGAAGACTGTATCATAATATCAAGAAATTTTACAATTAATTCGCTTATGTTAATAATACTTTTTAAATTACAGGTTCGTGTACCATTAAACGTTAACTTTCGAGCTAAGCAAAAGGATCTTATCGTTAATATATCGAAGAAGCACTTGAAATGTGGATTAAAGGGTCAACCACTCATAATCGACGATGATTTTCCTCACGAAGTCAAACTTGAAGAAACTACTTGGGTTATAGAAGATGGAAAATCTCTATTATTAAATATAGAAAAGGTAAAAAATATATTTTACTACAAACTTTGTAAAGAGTAGAGTCAATATCACTGTTAATAAATATTTATTGCATTATTAGCTATTATAAAATTGTATTTACTTAATTTTTTTTAATTATTTGTGGTTTATCTTAAAGTAAACTAAATGCTTTCAAATAAATTGATTTTTTAAAATATACAGTCATTTCCACAAGAGTTACGAGTTGTCGTTTGTGGGGGGATGAGGGTAATACGCCTAATGGGGATATTGCGACAGTTGATTTGTGTTGTCTTAACAAAAGAGCAGTTGTTTCTACGCCAATCTTGGCTCCAACAATGGAACATAATTGGCTTCTGTTGTTGTTTTTCTGTTTCAAGAAATTAACGAGCATAATTAATTGAGAATCCAAAAAAAATGATAGCGATAACCTTCTCAGGGTTTTAATTTTCGCCAGTCACAGTTTTGATTGTTGCTTAAGGGTATTTGATCGTTAAAGTAAATAACCGAATTGAAAGGGGCGTACCACTGTAAACCTGGCTTTTCCATGAAGATGTGACTGTGACGTCGTATTAACGATAGTAGCAATGGTTTAGAGAGACAAAGCAACCGACCACTACACACCGACAAGACCGTCGCGATGTTTTAGAAAAGGATCAGTCAGTAAATAGAGCGATGACATATTTATCATAAAAGAAACGGTTTCTTTGTATAAGTTTTAAATTAATTTTGCTAATGACTTTCGAAATAAGTGATATGTATTTTAATAGTAGCTAGTAAACAATGTAAAATATTTTCAAATAGTATATGTGCCGAGCAAAGACGGCAGACTATATGCCCACACTGTTAAATTTAATAATACACATAAGGTGTATTAGATAAAAATGTAGATTTTACAAAATTAGGGCAACTTTTTACCAATACTGAAGATCCATTGTACAGATACAAAGAGCACTTTAACTATGCAAATACAATCCTCAGTATATATATATATATATATATATATATATATATATATATATATATATATATATTGTAACGTTTGTCTTTCGGGTCCTTAAATAAAACTAACAATAACTTTAGACACACACACTATATTAATATTAAAACGTATAACAATATAAAACTAACTATTAACAACAATAAGTACATTTATGTATTCTATATTTATGTAACTATATTTATGTTTACTTCGCGAGACTGTAGGATTCAATGAATGTCCACATCCCTTCCTCGACGGCTTATATATCAATGGGAACGTTTTGTCTAGAATGCTCCAAATCTGTCGGGAAAACGTCCAGAGCGATGACGCGCCTCGCGTCATCGAATGAGTCATTACATTGCCCCCTTCTTAAAAATGAAGTTTCGTCCCGAAACATGTCATGCTTTGGTCTCCTCAAACGATGACGAAATTGACAGGTAGGGCCTTTGTTACATTGCGACGTCATATCGAAATAACAGTCCACGGTCTTATCTTGCCTGGATGGACAGGAATATTCAAGCTGGTAACTGCATACCAGAATTTCCATACCAGTATGTCAGAAGATTACTTCCAACATGCTCCTTACAATTCTCCAGTCCATGCGGTCCAATCCACAACCCAATTTTGGAGCCGCCAATTTCAGAATGTCTTGTTGTAACATTTGTTCGCGTAAGTGGGCCAGGGCCTCCCATAAGGCACGATAGGTTGGCTTCAGGCTCGACAGTTCTTTCGTGACCAAATAAAATATGGGCTGTCCTTCATTTATTATTTGGAGACTCTTCCCAATTGCTGGTCCCTGCTGCCTTAGTTTTCCGATTCTGCTAAATCTCTCTTTAAATTCGCAGGCAATTCCTTTGGCCATTCGTAGATCTCGGGCTACGCAGTGAGCAAGCGCGTAGTCTGGCGGCACCGTAAACAAATCTTGCTGTTTCTCGATGGTTACCCCAAATCGAGCTTTTCTCGAACCAGAATATTTTTCCATAAAGTCTTCGAAGGTTAGTTCATGGTATTGGCTATCCAATCGGCGCAAGTCAACGGTTTCGTCATTATTGTCTCCAGAGTATGGGGCTAATCGATTAAAATGTACAACTCTTGGCTTAGTGTGAGGTGTTCGCCTGATGCGGTATATTACATCGTTGATCCGCTTCAACACCTCGTATGGCCCCTCCCAATTCTTTTGAAGTTTTGGAGATAGGCCCCGTCGGCGTTGTGGATTATATAACCAAACCCGATCGCCTTCATGGTAACCACTCTTCTCGGCGTTGATGTCATAGCTCTCCTTCATTCTGTCACTAGCATCTTGGATATTATGTCTGACTTGTTCGTGGATATTATCTAGTCGTCGTCTGAGCGTGCTGACATAATCTTCTCCGGCAAGATCTTCACCAGGCTTGCTCCCAAACTTTAAATCACAGGGCAATCGGAGTTCCCTCCCGAATAGCACGTTTGCTGGTGATTGGCCAGTTGTCTCTTGAACGGAGGCCCGATACGCCATTAGAAATAATGGTAAATGTTCGTCCCAATCTCTCTGGTGTTCGGAGACCACTTTGGATAAGTGTCTGATCATGGTCTTGTTCATTCGCTCTACCATCCCATCTGATTGTGGATGCAAGGGAGTTGTTCTCGTCTTCCGTATGCCCAAAAGTCCACACATCTTTTCGAATAGACTGGACTCAAAATTTCGCCCTTGATCGGAATGAAGTTCCAAAGGTACACCAAAACGGCTGACGAACTCCTTCACAATCACGTCTGCTACAGTTCCAGCTTCTTGATTTGGTAGAGCATATGCTTCAACCCATTTGGTAAAGTAATCCATGACCACTATTATGTATTTATTTCCTTTGTCGCTTTCTGGAAAAGGGCCGGCGGCATCTATGGCGATCCTTTCAAATGGGCTTCCTACATTGTATTGGCGCATGGGTGCACGTCGACGCCTCTGGGGACCATTGCTTCCGGCGCAATTAGCACACTTTCGGCACCATTCTTTCACATCTCGCGAACAATTCACCCAGTAAAATCTCTGGCGCACCTTCTCCAGTGTTTTATGGACTCCAAAATGTCCCCCAGAAGCACCATTATGGAGTTCTCGCAATACCTCTGGTATTCTTTTCTTGGGAACCACCATTTGCATCTTCCGCTCGCTTCCATCGTGATTTTCGACCTCACGTCTCAGGAGATCGTCTTCTATGGTTAAAGAATCCCATTGTGCCCAGTATGACTTCAATTCTCGTGAATGGGGAGCAATTTCTTGCCAGGTCGGTCTTTGCCCATTTCTTTTCCAAGCCCTGAGGACTGCAAGATCCGGATCAGCTTCTTGATCTGCGCGCAAATTGTCAGGTTGCCATTGGTCATCAACAACGGTGGTTCGAAGAGCGTTGGCCGATTTGTCTTTGATTCTGTTGCAATGTCGACAGTCTTCTGGACAGGGCCTTCTGGAAAGGGCATCTGCATTTTGATGTTTGAGACCTGCTCTGTGTTCAATGACAAAGTCGTACTCCTGTAGCCTCTCAATCCATCTAGCTACTTGACCCTCCGGATTCTTAAATTGCAAGAGCCACTTTAAGGCGGCATGATCAGTGCGGATCAGGAACTTCTGCCCATACAGGTACTTGTAAAAGTGCTCAATGGTCTTAACTACTGCCAATAGTTCTCTCCTGGTTATGCAGTAGTTCCTCTCTGGTTTGGACAGGGTCTTGCTGAAGTATCCAATGACCTTTTCTTGTCCATCTTGGATTTGAGAGAGCACGCCACCAATCCCGACGTTACTGGCATCCGTATCCAAAACAAACCTCCCAGATGACAGCGGATAGTTCAAAACGGGTGCACTGATCAACGTACCTTTTAACAACTCAAAGGCCGCTTGGCATTCGTTGTTCCAAATGAATGCTCGATTTTCTGTTAGGCGAGTAAGTGGTTTTGCAATGTTGGAGAATCCAGGAACGTAGCGTCGATAATATGTGCATAATCCCAAAAAGCTTCTTAGCTGATGTTTGTCTTTGGGTACCGGCCATTTTTCCACAGCTTTTACTTTTTCTGGATCCACAGCAATTCCTTTTCCGGAAACCACATGTCCAAGGTAATTTTCCTCCTTGCGGAAAAGGTGACACTTCTTTGGACTTAATCTCAGGTTGGCATCTCGCAACCTCTGGAATACTACTTCCAAATTTTTCATGTGATCTTCAAAGGTCTTCCATACCACAATCACATCATCGAGATATACCAGGCAGGTATTCCAAGACAATCCCCTCAGTACAGTGTCCATGAGTCGCTCAAAAGTAGCTGGGGCGTTACACAGTCCAAATGGCATGACTGTAAATTGCCAGAGTCCTGTACCTAAACTGAAGGCAGTCTTCTCTTTGTCATTGGGATCCATTCCCACTTGCCAATAACCGCTCTTTAAGTCGAGAGTGGAGAACCATTTTGCTCCTGCCAAGGTGTCTAGCGTATCGTCTATTCTTGGGAGAGGATAGCTGTCCTTTTTGGTCACACTATTCAAACGACGATAGTCCACACAGAATCTGGTAGATCCATCCTTCTTCCTGACAAGGACCACCGGTGAAGCCCATGGACTATTCGATGGTTCAATTACTCCTTGGCCTTCCATATCTTGTATAATTTGCTTGGCTTCTTCACGTTTTGCCAGAGGTAACCTTCTTGGTCCTTGTCGAATTGGACTTGCATCGCTGGTATTTATTTTGTGCATTACAATATTGGTTCTTCCTTTCGTACCAGTTTCAGTTTCAAAGACGTCTTCATAATGTTTGATTAAATCCTTAACTTGGCTTTGTTCCTTCTTGCTCAATCCTTGACAGGCGGAGTCGATTATCTTGGACAATTTCTCAGGAACCTGCACGAATCCATTCTTCTTCGCCTCTATGCGATGAACGACGGCCGACACTGGCGAACACCACCCCAGAATAGTACCCTTCTTCAATGAGACAGGGTAATGGTTCACATTCATTACCCTTATCGGTACAGTCTTCTGAGTCTTAACCAGCATTTTGGCAACTACTATTCCTCGGCCCACCTCGTCATCATCAGCCTTTGGTTCCAACATTGTAACATTTCCGTCCAAATAATCACCTTCCATACACGCCGTCAAAAATGTCTCACTTCTTGCATCCAGAACAACATTCTCTGCAGTAATTACTTGTACATTCCCACAATCTTTCCCATGAAGAAACAATTCCTCATTATTTATTTTTAAAGTGCCTTCTTTCATGTTTAACTGGAAGCCGTAGGTGTTCATGATGTCTAATCCCAAGATTATTTGTTCTTCTATGTCGGCTACGAGAACACGATGTCGGATTGATGTTGGTCCTATGATAAAGTTGACATCTACTTCACCTGCCACAGAAGCTGCTTCTCCTGTTGCTGTCCTAAGTCTCCATTTGCTAGAAAATAACTTTTTATTTCTGGGAATTAAATCGGGTCGCACGATGGTTTTCGTCGATCCAGTATCTAGCAAGCAAACATAGGTCCTTTTTTCCATAACAGCGTCCACATACAGGCCGTTGGTCTGATGTTGCAAGGATGCGACTTGGCCAGGCGTCCTTGGGGCTTCCTGATGCTGGATCGATGATTGCCCCCGCTCATCGACCCGCTTTAGTTTTCCTGCTGCTCAGACGATGCTTTCTTGTCCACCTTACCACATTTACTCCGAACGTGACCAATCTCTCCACAGTTCCAGCATCGCAGTACTCTTTTATTTGATTTGATCTGGTTTAGAACTCTACTAACCACCTGCTCCATGAACTCCTCATTTTCCTGCTTGTCGACAGTGCAGACACGAGCATGGTTCCTAGAGGCTTGTTTTGCAGTCTCAAACTCAAGCGCGTGCGCCAAAGCATCGATCAAGGTTTTCGGTCTTGCCAACCTTAATGCTTGCTGCGTATCAATATCCCGGAGACCATCTATGAACGTCTGGACAGCTAGGTGTTCCATGAAATTATCTGGCGCCATCGGATATGCAAGTCGAACTAGACGAGCAATATCTGCCTCAAATTCCTGAAGATTCTCGCCTTTCTTCTGTGATCGATTCTTCAGTTGGGTATGGTATACTTGCTCCAAATGCGCATGGCCATATCTCATCTCCAAGCGTTTAATGAGTTGAGAATAATCTTTACGTTCCTCAGGAGGCAATGTCTGCAAAATATCACTAGCATCACCCCTCAATGCTATGACTAAAGCAGTCGCCTTCTCGGCAGAAGACCATGCGTTTGCTTCTGCTGCCGCTTCGAATTGCATCAGGTAAGTTGCCCATGACGTCTTTCCATCAAAGGTTGGTGGCTTGATTCTGGTCTTTGAAATAGCCACAAGTTCTTCTTTTATTTCGATGGGCCGCGGTATGACTTCTTTGTTGACCTGCTTGGGATCAAAATGACTCGTGGTAGTGGGTAATTTCATCTCAATCATTATTGCCTCTAAAAGTCTAGAATGTTCTCCAATTTTCTCTTCTACAGCTATGAAAACCTCTTCTTTTAACGCTTCTGATTTTTCCGCTAATCGCTGTTCTAAAACTTTCTCCACTTGTTCCAGACTTTTTTCGAAGTTTCTAGAATTTTCTAGTAATTTCTTTTCCAGATTTTTCTCGAGGATTCTAGCGGTTTCTAGGTTTCTTTGTTCCATTTGTTGCATTTGTATTTGCGCATTCTCTATTAATCGTTGTACCATATTTTTCGCGCTATCGAGATTCTTCTGTTCCATTTGTTCTAGAGTTTTCGCTAAGTTTCCAGAAGTTTCCAGGTTCTTCTGCTCCATTTGTTGCATTTGAGTTTGTGAATCTATTAGACGCTGTTCCATATTTTTCGCACTATCCACATTCTTCTGTTCCATTTGTTCTAGAGTTTTCGCTAAGTTTCCAGAAGTTTCCAGGTTCTTCTGCTCCATTTGTTGCATTTGAGTTTGTGAATCTATTAGACGCTGTTCCAAGGTTTGCGAATTATCTATTAGTCTTTGTTCTAGAGTTTTCGCTAAGTTTCCAGAAGTTTCCAGGTTCTTCTGCTCCATTTGTTCTAGAGTTTTTGCTAAGTTTCCAGAAGTTTCCAGGTTCTTCTGCTCCATTTGTTTCATTTGAATTAACAGCAAATTCACGTCAGCATCTCCGCCTGGAACTTGAAAGACATAATTCTCGGGATCCTCGCCTTCTTGGATCAACACATTGCGAAGCCGTTGCTGGAGGATCGACTTTTTGCCAGTTGTATCCTCATCCCTCTTTTCTAATTCTCGTTTTAACTCGGACACTTTCAAATCCATCAATTTCATTCTGTTCGCCATCGCGATATTTAAAATAACGTCTTTCCGCACTGTATATTTATTTAATCGAATACTTAATTAACACTTAATTGTCTACTTAGTTTATTATTTATTAATTAGTTCACACCTGAATACCACTGTAACGTTTGTCTTTCGGGTCCTTAAATAAAACTAACAATAACTTTAGACACACACACTATATTAATATTAAAACGTATAACAATATAAAACTAACTATTAACAACAATAAGTACATTTATGTATTCTATATTTATGTAACTATATTTATGTTTACTTCGCGAGACTGTAGGATTCAATGAATGTCCACATCCCTTCCTCGACGGCTTATATATCAATGGGAACGTTTTGTCTAGAATGCTCCAAATCTGTCGGGAAAACGTCCAGAGCGATGACGCGCCTCGCGTCATCGAATGAGTCATTACAATATATATTAAATTTATTATATTATATTAAATTTGACAGTGTGGGCACATAGTCTGCCGTCTTTAGTGCCGAGTCAATAAACTACAAATTAACATCATAAATAATAGAAAGAAGCTTTTGTTCATTGACAATACTTTCTTTAAATACCACTAATTCAAAAAAAACAGTTATAAAAAAAAATGTAAAAAGACAAATATTATTTCTAAAAATCAACAACGCCCATAACCATTGCTTTCAGCTTTTCCCTCCACCAGCTAATATTGCCAAATTAAAACTTCTTATCTTCGGAAAAGTACATTTTCGTATTACATTGATATTTACATATAATACTCTACAATCTAATATGTGTAATTTATGAGATTTTGTAAACTAACAAGCAGAATAAATCATGATTCATGATACATCGTTTAGATGGAAATAAATATTTTTTTAAGGTCATAGTAAAATAACGTGTGTTAATATGGCTCTCATCTAATCCCTTGGACAGCAAGCATAGGTAACATAGCGTTCATATAAAACCTCTGCAGCCTTGGTAGCATGCGGTCGATCCAAAATTTTTCATCGCGTTTGACTATAATGAACTCTATTCCCACATTACTCCAAATAACAAAGTAGCATTTATTCCGTTTCGTTATTGCCAATTGCCCTTGTACTTGGTAGTAGTATGTATCGCTTGAATTTAAATGTCTCCCTTTCTGCAAACGTATTTTAAGTGACACTTATCGGCCGCTTCCAAAGGACTCATATCCAATTTTGATCGACCTATTTTGTACGGACAATTCAACTATACTATTATTTCCGATTAGACCATCTGGAGTGGCACCCAAATAAGGAAATTCTCAGCATATAAAAAGCCCACATTCTTCCACATGCATCCCAGTCTCTTTTCCAGCTCTCTTTCGCGAAATGTTCGTGGTCGTTCCCCCATTGGATTGCCGCGCTTCTAAACGGAATTTTTCCTTTGTTTACAAACTTCCCCGAAAACGGATGCCGTTAGTCTCGACCTACGTGCCTCCATCTACAAAGGATTAACATTCTGTCCTATAGTAACACGTTCCATTTCTTTAATCTCCTCTGTTGTTTTATTTAGATTTTGCAAAATTTGCTCCCTTGCTTCTACTAATTGTTCTACCTTTTTTAATAGTTTATTTTGTTCTATAAATAGGGGATACACATTTTTTTTTAAATTTGGTTAAATCTTCAAGTACATTTCCCTATTCTCGGACAAAATTTTAAAAGCGTAGACCTTTCCTATAATGTATCACAAGATAGACAAAAACATAAGTTCAAGTGTTATGTAAACACGACAGACACAAATGCATGGTTCCATGCATTCTTCAAGCCACGCCTACTGTACCATAACAAAATTAAATGTTTTCGAAACTATACGTTTTAGTAGGATTACTATTAAAGCAAATTCAACTTAGTTTATAAAGTGGAAGTATTGGTATATACTCGTATTTTTTTAATAACGAAAACTTGGCGTTTTTATTTTAAAGAAATATTTAAAGAAAAAAAATAAATAAATAAATAAAATAAAAAAAAAGCCATGAAGTCCTATTCTTGATTTCATTTTAGAAGTACACAGAAAATTTCAACTTTCCATCATATATGGTTTTGGTTAAAATCGCTTAACAAATTTCAGATAGTTAGCAAATCGTTTTAAACTCAACAGGTGTATAATGTGGTTTAAATGTTTTTTGGCGTACGTTCTTGGTGAACAGTCGACCATACACTTAGCTTTTAGATTTTCCATATGCACTTTTTTGTGCAGAATTTTTCAGTCAAAATGCCAAGAGTTTCAAGTAATTGTGCTCTCCCGGGCAGTATTCTGTAATACGATCATCTTTCGACGATATCCGCGGTTGTAATTATTTGCAATATAAGTAAGCAGAAACGTCTGTCCAGATTTAAATAATTTCACTACAATCCCACCTAACACTCAATAAAACCCTTTTCAGGGATAAAGCTGACTCGAGCCAGCTTTGGTGCTTGGTTTAAATATAACCATCGTTTTGAACGCCTTCTGTTATGATAGAGTATCAATTTTTCGTCACTGGAGACGGCCCTAAATAGAAACGTATCTATGTAATATGGTAAGGAATGAAGTGCAAATTTTTCGCCGGCCTTGTGGATCTCATATTCCTTCTCTATGTAGGTACCTTGTCAATTTCATGTAAGTGGCTTCGCACAGCTGACCATCCAAACCAAGTTTCTTTGATAACTCCTACATATCACATTCCATCAAATATCTTAAGGTATCTTTATCAACTGGTCGCCCACTTCGAGGCCTGTTCAACAGGTTATAATTACCAGAAACTAATTTTCTGAACCAACGTTGATACTTCTTCGCCTTCAGCACATCTCCAGAAATATCAAATTTTGTTTGTTGTCACTGTTGCCGTTAAATCCCGCACGAAAATACAGTATACAATTATGTATATGATCTTCAGAAGGTACAAAGTCCGTCATTTTATTGACATTCAACAGAAACTAAAGAAAAGCTTGCTTTTACTTGTTCGGTCCATACAGGACTAATTGCAATCTCTGAAATTATTGATTACTGATGGATACACCTAATAATATTAATTAATTAATATTAATAAAAAAAACATTTTTTTAATATTTACTTTTACTTTTAACTAATGTTTGAATTGCAGGTTAATAAAATGAATTGGTGGTCTAAATTAGTAATATCGGACCCCGAAATCAGTACAAAAAAAATTAACCCAGAACCATCGAAACTTAGCGATTTGGATGGAGAAACTAGAGGCTTGGTGGAAAAGATGATGTACGATCAAAGACAGAAGGAATTAGGATTACCAACAAGTGAAGAACAAAAGAAACAGGATGTAATAAAAAAGTAACACCAATGTAATATAGTAAGTTATGTCTTTTTGCTAACTTTTCTTGTTTCAGATTTATGGAGCAGCACCCAGAAATGGACTTTTCAAAATGTAAATTCAACTAATATTTTTTTGTTTTACACATATTTTACTAATTTTGTATTGCACTTTGTGCATTTTGCATATTCGTTAATAAACCTGATTTATTAAATTAATAGGAATTCATTACGAAAGATGTAGATCCAAAAGTTTTATAAAATTTTATTAAATGCACAATTGGTTTTTATATACAATGTTTAACTTATAATTATTGAATATAAAGACATAATAAATACAATAAAAAAGCGGCGATTAAAAATATATTTATAATATATATTTAAATAAATGCAATTAAATAATATCATCCACAACCAGAATAATATTGGACTGGCATCTTGACAAGTTAAGCATATGAACGAAGTATTTGAAGTATTATAGAAACAACAAGAACTGCAAATGCCACTCCAAGACCAAGAATATACATAATTTTATTTGTTTCTTGTTGTTTTATAACTCCTTCATGACTCTCTGCCTCCAAATTCTCATTATACATATCAACCAAATCTGAAAATAAATGAAAAATATATTACAGGAAGCGTCAAATGTCTTATTTTAATTAGAGATACCAATTTCGCATTTTCCACAATTTCGTCTTCGATATTAGATAGTACGTATATTGAGAGCGACTCGTTTTTGTTTTGTTATTGTATAATAATAATGTCACAGTTAGGTGTATCGAGAAAACGACCATTGTCCGATAAAGCAAATAAGTCAATAAGTGCAATGGCGCAAAAACTAAACGTACAGTTTGCGATATGTTTCTAATGCGCTGGACGAAAACCCACTGCGAACAACAAGTGAAGAGTAGAAATCACATATAAAAAAAAACTGGCGTAAAATCTAACGAGGAATTTTTATTTAATTTATGTGTAACAATGATTTTGTGTAATCTACCGTTTACTTTATTATCCAATGAATCATTTTGTACATTCTGGAATAAATACGCGAAATATTCGTTATCTAGTCGGACAACGTTATAAGATTTTTAATTTAAAATATAAAATAAATCTAATTATGCAAATATAAGGTCACTAGATGTAGAACACTCGTTTTCTGCATATAAACACATTTCTTCTCCACGCCACAATTGAGTTGCTGAACAACTACGAAGACACATCTAATGTTGCAAATATTTAACCGAGGTTATCCACTTAAAACGGTAAGTGTTCAACCACGTTTTATAAATTTATTATCTCTTTTATTTACATACTACAAAGCTACCACCTCAATTTGGGTTCTCTAATTGATCATTTTTAGTCGGAAAGTCGGATTTAAAAAAATAATGTCAATAATACTGTGCTTGTTTCACACAGTATGGTTGGGAATTTTATATTTTTTAATTTATACAGTTGAAAATATATTCTTATTCTATTCGTCAACAAATACTTTGTTTCTTTATTTTTTTTATAAAAAACCGATCTATTATTGAAGTTCAGCGTAGTTTTCGATGACTGTCCGTTTTTAATTAAAAATGTATTGCAAAGTGACACAAGTGAATCTTTGTGGGAGAAAGCGAACGGGAGCTTTTAAATGGATGTGTACTGTTGATATCGAACTGACAAGAATAAGCCATCGTTCAAAGTCTGTTTCTACGTCAACATGTACAAATTTTTAATTTCTCAGAATCTAGAGCTCGCAGAATGCTGCATAGAATGAAACGCCACCACCTTATAAAATAGTACATGTAAAAATTCTATTCAAGAACGATAAAATAAATCGTCTTCACGTTGTAACGGCTTGCTAATGGAACATATCGATATCCTGGGGTCTCTTTATGAGTGATGAAACTCATTTTTATTTAAATGGTCATGCCAATAGACATTTTATTTTACTTATTGGGCCCTCGAAAACCCATGCGAAATTCACTAAAGACTTCATTCGCCTTAGGTGATTCGCAATTATTTGTAATTATTACATTATGCAGAAATGTTACATAACTGTTTCAGATCTCAAATTGAAGAATTCGCAGAATATTACTCGTTCGAAAAAGATGGCAATGCAAATCATACGGCAAGAATTTCTAATAAATCTTAAGAAGCTTTTCCTAGACCATCCGACTTGACCATACCTTATTTCTTTCTTAGGTTTTTCTAAAACAGGATATGCTGAGACAAATCATATTCTCTTAAAGACTCTGGTTGTACATAATGAACTTCGCGCAATACCGGAACAAATGCTGCAGAATGTTATGGATAATTTTGTACAGCTTTTAGAAGAGGAGGGAATTGGTATTGCAGAAAGAGGATAGCATTTGCAGCATACCATACTGTGCCTTTATTTAATATCATGACACCTATGCAACCCAATTTGTAATGCAGGTTTGTCGTGGCATCAAACTACAATCTGTACAATAAATATCATAATATCATTCTACCTCTTTCATTATTAATAAAATATCTGGTTTTCTTCACAAAAGAAAATTACGCTATTTAAGTCTTCTTATAAAATTTTCATGGCATTTTAAACATATTTATTTTAAGCTGGGGACTTTTATTTAGACTATTACCAATCTGTTAAACTGGTTGCATAAGTGTCATGTTACGATATTAAATGAAGGCACGGTATTTTATTAACAAATTTTCCATATTTGTGGATTACTTTTGTGTGATTATAGTTATTATTATGAAGATAAAAATTATTATTAGAATTTAAAAATGACAATAGACGTCTGGCGCTCCTGTATAACAAATCGTGACAAAATTCAACTAAAAAAATGACAGTTGTATTTATTAAAACTACATGAAATTAACGAAGTGGCCTACTCCAAAGTAACTTGCTAAATATATATATATATATATATATATATATATATATATATATATATATATATATATATATAATTACATTGGTGTCGGAAATAACTTGAAACTTAATCGTCGCTGATTATCATTTAATTTGACAATCTAGTCTCATGACAGAATATAGTTTAATATAGAAATGTAATACAAAGTGAAGAACGCTAGGATGGTGAATCTACTATTTGCTCCTAAACTGTAAATAGCTTGACAAGATCAAAAGATCGAAAATGTGAAATATTCCACCTACAATTACATGTTCTTCTCCTTCACCAGCAAGGCTTGCGATTGCTTTGCTTGTAAACAGCCAGGGTCTTTGATTGTCACCTTTAAGAAGTTAATATGAATAGTGATTCTTGACATAACAAATCCATACTACGAAAGCAATCAACTTAAATCAGACTATCTTCAGACAGTTAGGGAACTGAAGGGTCTTAGAAAATTTCAACAAATGTAGAGGCATTAACTTACATTATTGTGTCATGTTAAAAGTATCTGTTAATCACAAGTTGTTAGCATAGTGTTATTAGGACACGTACATGCCGAAAATGCCTCGATAAGCGCGGTCTCGGTCGATGCTTACATGGTGTGTTAAGTTATGCTAAAAGAATTTAAATTGATTACGGCAAAATATGAAAGCAATATATATAAAAAATTATAAGATGAAATTTAATTTACACAAAAAACTCTAATAATACGAATTACTTGATATCTTGTCCTTGTCCGTCTAAGCTGGTAATTAAGTCCTCAGGTAGATCGCTGTTCGGGGAATTAGACGACCATAAATTGCTCTTGGAGGGCAATGGGGGGCTGCAGTGAACTCTTCAGCCGGAAGCTATTTTTTCCGTTTACGAAAACGAATATGAAACGCCAAACAAAAACCAAGGATGGGTTATATTCTCCCCAAACCTACGTAAGTCGCAAATGGCAATTGGCTGTTCCAAAAATTAGAATTCACCCTTTGACATGATCCATTTATTAACGATTAATTTACTAAAGGTCAAAGATGCGTGAATTAACTTCCATTAAGAAAGTGTACACTCGTAATTTTTAAACGACTTTACACTACCAAGGTCTGTCTGCTAATTGTCGAATCTCACCCGCGTGTAAGCGGAAGGGGTGATGTAGTTCCAAAGTTAATCGCAGACGGCAGAACAAGTATCCGAATGAACGTACTTAATATAAGAACCGGAACTCGTGAATAAATAATGACTATTAAATGATATTAAAAAGAGAAATTAAGGGTAATATTATCATAACAAGTGCGTAAAAACTTTTACCATATCGACGTATTCTGTTAGTATGCCCTGTCATTTAATTGAATTTAAAAATATTGAATTATTTAAAAGTTTTCGATAGTCAATACAAGTCAAATACACATAATAACGGCAAAGTTAAGTAAATCCATGGCAACCCGGATCAACGAGATCAATACTCCCCGTGCAGCTTCGGCTCGCCGTTGGGTAAAGTGGGGACAGTCGACCACGCTACTCAGTGCCGTATGCGCAATTATCGTACTTGTGAGCACTGGGGCAAATCTACTTTCTATAAATATGAATGCCGTTTGTGCGTGATTTTGACTAAAACCGAATCCGTTCGTTAATTCAATTCAGCCAGAAAAAATGGCTTCGCTTTCGGTATTTTACCGCAGTATTTTAAAATTTTGTCTTATTTTTGATTGTAGAACATATATCAGTGAATATTGACTCGCCCAGTATATATCTAAACATATACTTTTTTTTATATTATCAAAGTATTTTTAATAATATAAAAAATATTATTAAAAACGGGGTGCGAACAACACAATACAAGTTCATTTATGTATTTTTGAATGTATCTTCTCCAAAGACGTAGATACGTATTTCACATTTCTACATGATTCTCAACACGCCCCTGTTGGAGAAGACACATTCAAACAAACATAACTACGTTACTATCTAGCCGAAATTATTCAGACAGAGCGTGAAGGAATATTCAGCGTTGTCTAGATAATAAAAGCCGAAGCAGACGTGTTTTCTATAGTCGGTAACCACCGTATCTATAAAAAACTGTATTCTCGTGTCTTCACTACTTATCGGCGTGAGCCGAATATGTATATTACAACATAATTTGAAACATACTTGAGTGGGTAAAACCTCACTACATTTGTATAATACCAAAGTATTTTTAATAATATAAAAAATATTATTAAAAATGGGGTGTGAAGAACACAATACAAGTTCATTTATGTATTTTTGAATGTATCTTCTCCAAAGACGTAGATACATATTTCACATTTCTACATGATTCTCAATACGCCCCTTTTTTTATATGTTTTGGCATAAACAAAAAAAACAGTTTTCTGAATTGAATCTTCCTAAAATACATATTTTCACTGTAAGGAATATAACTACCTGCTTGTCCTTCGATATCTTTAATTGCGTCCTTTTCGCTAACTGTGATATCAAGCAATTCTTGTAAAGATATCAATGCTTCTTGTGGGCCCTCTCCAGGAAATAAATAATCTGATAAAGTCACTTCAGAATTTGGCAGTTGAACTAATACCCTTCTTGGTGGTTCATGGATACTATTTGTGTCTAAAATAAGTAGCTGTTAAATAATGTTGGAATTAGTATAATGCAGGCGCGGCTCGTGATGACGTATTTGGGAATGCAAGTACAATGATGCGAGTGCCACGTGTGTTTTCGGTGTTTACTAAGAAAACGTTACAGTTAGTACACGAGAATACACGAAGCACTCGCATCATTGTACTTGCACTCCCAAATACGTCATCACGAGCCGCGCCTGGTATAATGTATACATACCTTCAGGTGAACCATGTTCTTCTTCAATCAGCGAATCCCAGTGCATTTCCAATCTAGCAGCTAAACTCCTAATAAGATCTTCTGTTAATGCCTTTGTTGCAGCGCCAACGGTTGCTTTTGGATAAAGCCATATTTTACATGCAACTTGACCGGTTAATTTTATGTACCCTCCGTAATTTAATACATTTACGGGTTGCGAAATTTCCTTGCATTCCTGAAAATTATCTATTAGTTTATATATAAAATTAACTAGTTTTACCGTGTTCAAATTTTTACAGTTAATTACTGAAAAACTAATGATTATATTTTAAAAATGTAAATTTAAAATTAAATGCAAAACTCATCAACTGCTTATATTAACATTAATATATTTTTCTACTCCCATCTTTAAAATGCCATTTGTCGTGTATGTTTCCATGACGCTAAGTGATCTTTTAAATACACCGCAACAAGCCGTGGCTTAGCCACGGGGTGAAATTAGCAACGGGCGGTTTAGTTATGGACTGAAGTGACCATCAATATATATAATAAGTAAAATAATAGTTTAATAATTTTGTACTGTTTCTATGTTTATAGATATGATAATAAAAAGAACAATAAATTAATTTCCAAATTTTTTATTTACATATTTGCGGTCGTAGAAAAAGTATAGTATGCAACTTGTTTTATAAACTTGTTAGTCACTACTACTCATTTTATTAAACACTCGCTTCGCTCGTGATTAATAAAACTCGTGACTAAAATTGCATTTACAAAACTTGATACATAATATACTATTATCCACAATCACATTATAATAGGAGTTTTATCCACACTTATGAAGCCTAAAGTGACCTATTATCCACTAGTGAATTAATTAAAAAAACAGCAAACAGTAAGTATGACAGCCTGCCAAATTTCATTTTATGAATACTAATATTTTTTAATTAAATTTCGAATAATTCCATTCCATTAATGTGGTGATTATGTATAAAACGTATTGCATCCGTATTTTAGATGCATTTTATCCATTAAGAAAATTAAACGCTCGAACTAGCGTTCTCGCGTTTAAACATTCTTGCGTGAATAAAATTATATCTAAAACACTTATACAATAAATAATTATTTTTCATTAATCTGTAATAGAAATATGTAAATTATACTTTATTTATTAAAATATTTTTGTATTATAACGGGTGTTCAGAAACATTCGAAGTCAAAGTAGTCCTTGAAAATATGATGTCATGTCTGATATAGATTGATACATTTACTTAATACAATTTTATAGGTTATCATACACGCAAATGTCAGTTTATGTCGAAATATATTACTTTAATATGCCATATTAATTAATATAAACTAGTCAAGTAATGATTTTAGAAGGTAACAGTAATTAATTTGCAAATTTTAAATTCAGTATTTTGATATTTTAGAGAATTCTTGCTGAACAATAGCACCTCTTCATGCGATAACTGGAAAAAATTACGTAATCCAATTAATATGCTGTTCATTCTTGTGTAATAAAGCTCATCTAATCTGCAGTAACATGTAAAAAGACAATGCAGAATTAAGAGGAAATAACTTTACAAGTAAAGGTTTTATTCATGTATAGTGACAATATTATCTAGTTATCGTACTAGTTTAATATATTAACATTCAACAAATTATTGTAAGAAATGGCTTAAAATAAATTTGAAACAAATAAATTGTTTGTAGAGTCCTTAGATTACAACCTTATAATAAATATCATAAATTGTAGTTGTACAAATTATCAACAATAATGACCATAATTATAAAAGATGTTGAAAATGTCCACCACCTTCTTCCAAGCATTTTACGCACCTCCTCCGAATGCTACTAAATACATTTTGCAGTATGGGACTATTTCTAATTTCACTAATTTTATTTATAATTCTGTCTTGGAGATCTATATATCTTGCACTGGTACTTGATAAATTGAATTTTTTAAAAAAGGCCATAAATAGTAATCACACGGAGTAAGATCACAAGATCTTGGAGGAAATTCATGATCGCTGTTCAAACTAATTAAACGATTTCCAAACACTTCTTGTAACATATTCATTGTTTCCCCCACTGTGTGAGCTCTAGCACCATCTTGTTGAAAGTATCCCAAAGCTAGTTCATCATCGCGAAGTTGATTAAAGAAAGGCAATAGTATTTCCTGTCGATATCTTTCTGCAGTCAAGGTACCATTAAAGAAAATTGGACCAATAATCCTTCTTCTACTTATAGCGCACCAAACACCAACTTTCTGAGGATGTAAAGGAGCTTCAACATAAAAATTATTGGGCTTTGTATCACTCCACATTCTCATGTTTTGCGAGTTAACATATCCACTGACATGAAACCATGCTTCGTCTGAAAAGAAAGTTTTGTCTAGGACATCATCATTATTTGTAAACCATTCGCAAAATACTACTCGTCGCGGATAATCAATATCGAGGATTTCTTGCAAACAAGTTATACGATATGGGAATAACTGTAAATCTTCTTTTAAAACTTTATGGCAACAACCAACTGACAACACGGTTTGTTGAGCAAGAGTTCTTACTGAAGTTTTAGGGGCATCAGTCATTATTTCTCTAACATTCCCAATCACTTCTTCTGTCCGGACTTTTGGTCGCCCACCACCCTCTTGGCGTCCCACACTACCAGTTTGTCGAAAAACCGGAACAATTCTGATTAGTGTACACTGAAAAGTATTATAATCAAAAGCAAGGTTGGGAAATTCATCTCGAAATTCTTCCAAACTAGCTTGAATTGAATACTTCCACTGGCCATCGATCTTTTGACAATTTCGAAAATATGCTTCAACCATGAATGCTTTGTGTACGTTAGTAAATACCATTTTCAAAATTAAAAAATATAAATTAGTATCTTCGATATTAGATTCTGACAATTTTTGACAGACAACAGTTAACATTTAATAATTATTACAAATCAGATACTTAAGTAAAGATATACGATTTTTTGTTCAGAGCCCACTTGACTTCGAATGTTTCTGAACACCCGTTATTTCTTCGAGAAGAATATACTCAAAATCATTGATGCACACATTTGTTTGTTTTTAAGAAATAAAACCCCTTGCCACAATTAATACTCGTATCCAAAATATGTATTTAAACAACTAAGTTGTGATCCTTAGTAGGTAAAAATAATAATCAGTGTTGAATACGGAGAACAGTAAAACTAACACAAAGAATCGCAAAACACTTTATAAGGCGTCCACGTGTACACTAAGTTTTAAGAAGCTAAAATTAGGTCACCTCTTCGGAAATGTCATGCATGTGTTTGCTTTCACACCCTCTTCTCCTATCTATTTTAAGAAATCGAACAGGCAGGTAACGGGGACTGGACGTTTTCGACGAGATTCCATGTTTGTTACCTCAACGAAATTATGAGAAAAAGTACATGTATTAACCATACCATCAAATTACGAAAAACAAATAGGGTTGTTATAGAACTGGTTCTCCAAGTTACAACTCAATAGAATCTCTTTTGGGTAACGCGAAGGATAAGTTACATATGATCTAGAAATCGTGTATAAATGACATTAATTGCCGCGATTGTAATTTAAAATATATTGTTTAAACAAAACGCTCAATAACAACCCATTATTAAGAACATATATCGTAAATTAAATTCAAGAGACCGAAAATATTGAGTTGTGACGTATGACGGGCAACACTCTGTGATAACTAAAGTAGGACACCTATTTCTACATATTCAATGTAGCACTTATTTAACGCAACACGTCCTCATTAATTTCTTCGCAGAGTACGACATGCACAAAATATTTTATTGTTAAGGATAATTCACGAATCAATGACTTCCAAAAAAATTAATTATGCCATGGAGTAAGAGAGAGTTGAATTATTTTAAAAATTAATGTACTGTCCCCTGGACCTCGTTATAGCTTCCTTTCCGAGGCGGACTCATTAGAGGCGGATTTCATTGATAAAAGAAATAATACACTCGGCAACAATATAAAATAACATTTAATAAATACATAACAATAACGTTACAAGTTACGATGTTCACATGTATAATATCGATACTATCAGATTTACAAGAACTCGTTCTCCTCTGTCTTCGGTATATATATATATATATATATATATATATATATATATATATATATCACGTCTACTTACTTACTAACCTACTTACTTATTTAATGTTATGCTAACCCAGTTACATACTTAAACTAGAATGCGAATATTCAGTAATTAATGAGGACGTGTTGCGTTAAATACGTGTTACATTGAATATGTAGAAATCGGTGTTCTACTTTAGTTATCACAGAGTGTTGTCCGTCATGCGTTAGAAGCCGATTATAACATCATGGTAGATTGTTAAGAACTTGTTAACAATATAAGTAATCCGAAGGAGCTGGGCATATACGAAAGTATCGATATAATTAAAAACAAGGACAACATCGACAAAGGTCCAGTCCTCGTTATCTGTCTGTTCGAATTCTTAGAATAGATAGGAGAAGAGGATGTGAGGACAAATACATGTGTGTGTCATTATTGAAGAGGGGTAAGTTTCCTAATTTTAGTTTCTTAAAACTTAGTGTATACAGGATGACAACTTAGTTGTCAAAATAAGTATTTAGGATATGAGTATTAATTGTGATAAGAGATTTGATGCCTTTCTTAAATGTTTTCTTAACCACAGTCTCCAAAGAAAGACTTTTACGTATTTATTTGTTGTGAATACAATAAAGACCATAAGTGTTTACCCACCTGCATATTTTGATATTATTCAAACAAAGAATATTTATTATATTTTTATACAAATGTATGTATGTTTAACATACAGAAAGTGGCAAAAATAAAACAAGAATGCCAAAGAGATACCTAAGTAAGCAATGTACAAAAATAGTACTATTTCTAATATCGAGTTGATAATTCAGTTTAACATCGTATGGGGCCACTCCTAGCTCTCTGTTGGCAAGTTGCTGTGATGTCTGGGACGATTTAATTGTTTTGACAATTCTGATCCAGAAAAAAGCTGGTGAATACTATGATATTCGATGTGATCATTGACAATTCTGGCACGGTGTGATTGAGCATTATTGTCGATTAAAGTAAAACAGTCGCCAATAACGGCAGCAAATAGCACAATAATTGTTTCTATAGCGAGGTCATGACCGATGCCGTGGTCTCGTGAATTAGGACAACCACATCTGTGCGCCCATCAAAACAAATGCTTCCCTAAACGCAGATTGATCCGCCACCAAAAGAATCGCTAGCGTTATGAAATGTTCATTATATCGTTGTCCTCGCCACAACAAAATTCAACCATCGGAAATACAAGGGCGGAATCGGATCCCATCACTGAAAAGACAGGATCTATCTGTACAAACTTCAATAGCCATGTTGAATAGCACAACAATTTCTTTGTCTTTGCTGCTCTCTACTTAACCGTGGGTAATTAGCGGTTCTTCTTGTCCTCAGATTGAGGACAACATTCAATCTGTAGCTTGTCTGAATAAGCTATTAATTTGAGATGCTGTGAAGGTAAGATTTCTTCGTGCAGTAAAACCTATCAGACGATCATGAGTGGCGGTTGTAGCTTTTTCTCTCCCATCACCATGAGTAGATGCAGCACCACCTACAGTTCTATATCGAGTCCATGCTCTACTAACATTTCAATAACAAATATTTGTTTTCGTCTGTTACTTCGAATACATAAATATCAACCCTCGCCATACGGTTTCGTCCGTGGATCGAAATGATATGTAACCGTCCACATTCACTTATATAAGAAAAAGAATGGAAATCTTCCTAGATTCGAACCCAAGACACCAGCGTGAAAATCCACTTAGTTACTACCGACATATAGGCCGGCGAATGCAAAACATAGTGTGAACTAAGCCTTAATAATTAGACCATATGCAGCGCCGAATTTGCGTATAAGGTGCAAAAGCTATAGCTTAGGGGCCCCTTACTGTGCCTTTTAAAATAATTTTGTTTCTTTTTACCAGAGTTTGCATTATTAAGTTTGTTATGAATAAAAATGATTTTGAGTTTATTATTTCACAATCAATATACTTCTTAATTGTATTTTAGTCTACATATCCTAAAATCATATCTGTCACCGACATAGAAAATCTGGACTTACAAAGGGCCCCCATGACCCATTACATATTTAATGTATCAAATGAAACCTATTAATTTTTATGGTCCTTTTATATGAAAGACAAGTTGGTCAATTTTAATTGTAAAAACGTAATCATTTTTCTATTACAGCACCATCTACTTCATAAAATGATATACAAATATTAGTAAAATTTGGATGTGGCATATCTTTGTTAAAAATGTTTAAAGAGAAATTGTGAACAATCTTAAGAATCTTTGGAAGCATTAATTTAACCTTTGTGTCTACAGCCAAAAAAATTCTACATAAACATACACCCAACACACCCGGGTGTCCCAGACATTTTGTATGTTTGTTTTTACTTGGATTCCCTTGGATATACCTTCAAAACCGGCGAAGTATGGAATTAAAGTTTGGTGGGTGTGTGATGCTATTACTTCTTATCCAGTCAAAGGACAAATCTATACTGGTATGACACTTTCTGCAGAAAGACAAAGAAATCAAGGTGAACGTGTGGTCAAAGATTTGTGTTACAATCTGTTTCGTGGAAGTGGACGAAACATTAACAAGTTTTAATTTGGGTTCTACTTTGATGTTAGACTGCAATTTGTCAATATTAGGCACTGTAAACAAAAGACGTACATTTGTACCATCCGAATCTTCTAATCCAAGAGGAAGAGCAGTTGAATCATTAATCTATTCATTTAGCAACAACATAAGAATGTGTTCTCATATGTTCCAAAAAAGAACAAATAGGTGGTGCTTCTTTCCATTTACCATTATAACATCGAAATTGAAGGTTCTAAAAGAAAATCAAGAATGATACTCAATTACAACACAAGCAAAAGAGGCATTGACAATATGGGCAAATGCCTTGGTAAATATTCAATGAAGAGATGGATTTTGGCTTTTTTTTATAACATTATATATGTGACTGCATTTGCAGCGTTCGTGATCTACATGCACAATATTCCACACCTGATATCAACAAACCTAGAAGGTTGTTCCTACAACAGTTGAGTGAACAATTAGCCGCAGCAGAAATGCAGAATCGCCCACAAAATGCATAAATCATGTGAAAGTTTCCATCACGTAGTGGAATTGAAAGTATGTTGGGTCGCCCCGTAACACCAACTGTTGAAAATCTTCTTGTACACGCTTAAGAAGAACGTGACAATTCTGGCAGAGTAAAACAGAAGGGAAATTATTATCTATGTCCCAGCCAGTTTGTGCTGAACAGTCAGTAGATATAACTCAATGTGATAAGATGCGCAATCTAAAATACTTTGTTAATAAAATTTAATATTTTTCTTTTTTTTTCTGTACAATGAAAATGTGAAATAAATAAAGAAATTATGATTTATAATAATAATAAAAGGAAAAATATTTTTCTTCATTTCTAACTAACAATTTACATACATTTTTTGATGCGCACCCAGGTGTGTTGGCTGTAGATAAAAGGAGTAATTCGCAAAAACTACTTATAAATTTGGTCCCCCCAAAAAATTTTTTTTTGGAATATAATAAAAAAAACTTATTTTAGGAGGCTACCCAAAAGTTCAAGTCTATACGGCACCTAGAACTCAAAATATATCGATTTCAAAATGAAACTGTACACACAAAGATTAAATAGTTCAAAGTACCTATGTTTCCAAAAGTATTCAAGCAAGCAAAAAATGCAAAACAAAACAACTATGGAAAGTGTTTGTTAGATATTAGAAAAGATAATGTTGCAAAACCTTCTGCTTTTAACATACACATGGTAGATATATTGTCACTGTAGAACTATCATGTTTTGCTTGGGATTTCTTTTTTTTGTCTATTCCTTCAATATATTCATCTGGCTCTCTTATTTCCCCATCAACTGCAAAAATTGCGGATTTTAAATTAGTCTTCATCACTTCCATAATATTCTAAAAAAAATTGGTAACATTCAAATACATATGAAATAAATTTCCTTACAGTCATATGTCGCTTAAGTGAGGAATCTATATCATTTTCTGGTAATGGAAAAGTTTGATTCAACTCATATTTACATTCAAGATGTTTCCATTTTGTTGGCTTTGGTTGAAATCTTATTTCTGCTGGCTTAACACTTGATGTAACAACATCGTAACTTTTAGCACTGTATATCAGTGACTTTGAACAGAGATTTATTACTAATTTTTCTGGACTGTCGGAGTTTCCATGAAGAAAATCATTTACACACAGCTGTTTATGCATTTTATATAAAATTGACTTTATCTTTGGTGAAAATTGTGTTAATAGATCATCTTGTGATACTATAAATATTCCTAGAACATACATTCCGCCCGGTAACATTCTAGTCGCATGCTTTGCATGATCAGCCACCCATACATCCAATATATCAGCAATTGTTTTAATTGGCTTTGGTTTTGCGTGGCTTTTTTCATCTTCGCATGGGGGAGTTTTAGCGAAATGTATAATATAATCTTTTGTGGGAGAGGGCTGCAAATAAATACTTGCGTGACATATGCTTTAAAAAAGTAAGGTTAATTACTTGTCCTAATATCAATCCAACTGTGCACGTGTTTGTTTTAGATAAACTTATTAGATAATTTAATAAACTTTCTTCACCTACAGCAATGCGAACCATATTGACAACGCTCAACTAGAATTTGATATATTGTGATGCAAAATTAAAGAACTTGACGTGTTATGTCAAAACTTTTGTTTTTTGTTATTGTTCGTTATTGTAACATTTGTACAATGCATGTACACTGTACAATGTTAAGGTCACTTTTTAATATGTACTTACTAGGTATATTAGTGCCATCTGTGATATACAAGAAAAACTATAATTGCGTGATATTGGTTGTCTATATGAAGGCAAAAATAAATTAAAACGAAATAAATCATAAAAAGTAGTCGGTAATTTTAGTCAATTATTTATTTATTGCACACATAGTATTACTTTATTATAACTCAAAATTTTTCATATCAGCATTTATCAATATAATAAATTAATATAATTAATGCTGGGAGCATGTCCTCTACATTTATTTTATAATAAATTATTAATAAAAAGATGAAGTCAATATTTTGAAATTTAAAGTAAGTGATTTTAATTGTTTGTTGAAATTCTGTGGAAAGCAAAATTAAAACAAGCAAGCAAAATTGTAGCCTCACACAATAAAAATCATGATTGAAGACTAATATGGGACAAAGTATTTGTATTATTTAAAGAAAATAGTTTGCATCTTGCACTAGAATTTGACAATGACAGCTGCAGTGTTGTTCCGTCTACCGATTTTTCGGTAGATCTACCGATTTTTCTACACTTCTAGTCTTCTACCGATCTACCGATGAAGCCATCATATCTACCGATTTTTAAACGAATTAGAAAAAAAAAATTAAATTGTGCTAAAACTGTTTATATACATGTAAATAATACGTGTTAATGTAAATATTTATAGGGGTATTTTTTTTAAATGTAATAAAGAATAAAAATACAATATAATAAATTACTACTATAATGGCATTCATCTTTAATCTATGACATGACTATAATGAATAGAAAATTAAAACAGGCAAGCAATTTTATGAGTAGGGACAGTAATAAAAGCTACTATGGATTGTAGTCGATATAATGCTTGAATTCAAAGGCAACAATTATGTATGTCGGTATTTATTTATTTGCACGCTTCTCAAGCGCTCTTTATTCTAAATAAAGGGACTATTCTGGTTAAAAATTATCTTAAAGAAACATTGTTTTTCAAATAAAAATACTTATTCCCCCGAAAATAATTATTTCCAAATACTACAACAATGAAATAATCTTTTTCATTCGAACAAATGAATGAATGAAATAAATACAACATATCATTCAATAATGAATAAAAGCGATATCTATTTGGTTATTTGCTTATTTATGAGTTTAAAACAGCGGGGCATCTTGAGTGAAGGGTTTATTTCTGTTTTTGCATTTAAAATTTGAAATCGGTATCCTATATCGGTTCTAGACAAACACATACATCGGTGTCACTTGATTTTTTTAAAATTAATATACCTAGTGTTAAAATATGGGTAGTGACAGTGACTGTGAACAAGCTGGCCCAAGTAATATAGCAAAAAAAATAAAATATTCCCAAAATTATAAGGAAGATTGGGAAAAGCTGGAAGACTTTGAGAGATGGCTTTCTAGAAGTAAAAAGGGAAAAAAATTTTGCAAGATGTATGATCTGCAGTAAAGACATTAATATTTCTAGCGGAAAAGATTCTCTAATGAAACACAGTCTTTCGATAATTCATAAACATACAGCAAGGATGATACGCAAACAGCCGCGTTCAACCGAATTTTCAGCAGGTATGGCTGAATCGGCGCAAATAAAGAATAATATTGCCGAAGGTATGATTATTTAAATTATTTCATGTTTACAATAATTTTAATTATCTTGGTTTTAGCCGAGATCCGCTTGTCTGCATTTATTGCAGAACATAATTTGCCATTTTTGGTAATGGATCATTTGCCAAAATTAATAGCTAACATTTGTCCCGATTCAAAGATTGCTCAAGGCATATCGTGCGCCAGAAAGAAAACCACAGCTATTGTTCGAAATGTCATAGGTGCTGAATGTTTCGAAAATATATGTGAGGATATTAAATATAATAAATTTTCCCTTATTATAGACGAGTCTACAGATCGCTCAACGATAAAACATCTTTGTCTCGTTGTCAGGTATGCAAAAGACAATTTAATCAGAGACTGTTTTTTTGCTCTTGTGAAATTAGATAGCGCGAATGCGGAAACTTTATATAATCATGTTATAAATACATTTGTCTCAAATTCTGTTCCTTATAAAGATAATATGATTGGCTTTGCTTCTGATGGAGCAAATGTAATGATGGGAAGACATCATTCCGTTACAACATTACTAAAAAAAGATATACCGAATTTATTTGTCATGAATTGCATCTGCCACTCATTTCACTTTTACTCTATTTTTAAAGTAGAGAGACGAATTTCTGAACAGACCACTTTGACAGTGAAATCTCATTGGTTGAAAGCAATTTGGCCTTGAAAAATTGCCAAATTTGCTTGAAAACTTAACAAGAAATATTTTTAATTACTTCAACTCTAGTCCAAAAAGAATCAGCGAATTCCAAGAGTATCAATTATTTTGCAATGTTAAAATTCACAAAATTTTACACCCGTCCCAAACCAGATAGTTATCGGTTGATTCAGCTATTAAACGAATTCTAGAACAATACAATCCGTTCAGATTATATTTTACAACTGCTGTTGCAGATGGCGATGTCTCAACAGCTGAAACATACCCGATCATTTAAATAATCCGCTAACCAAAGTCTTTCTAAAATTTCTAGATTATGTTTTGCCACTCTTTAATAGTCTAAATCTATAGTCTATAGTCTAAATCTATAGTCTAAAGAATCGCCAAAACTTTACATTTATATAATAGTGTATCCAATATTTTTCGAACAATTTGTGACTGTTTCCTAAAACGTAACTATTTATTATCTACAGCATTAGAAAACATTGAATTTAAAAATCCACATAATTATCAAGCATTAGAAGATCTGTATTTAGGAGCAAATGTGAGAATTTATCTAGAAGAAGGTAAATTGAGTTCAGAACAAATAAAATATTTGCGACTACGTTGTTTGGATTTTTACGTTGAAAGTTGTTCACAAATCACGACTAGATTTCCACTAAAAAACAACTCACTTCAAAAATTTAATTTCATTGACCCCGAGATAGTAAAAAGCGGAACTATAAGTTCAATAGCAGATATAGCTTTACTTTTTCCGAATTTAATACCACAAAACGAACTTGAAAATTCAGATAGCGAATGGAGGCAATTACGAAATTACACAGAAGGCCAAAATTTCAGAACAGATATGTTGGAATTCTGGGCTAGTGTCAGGGCAATAAAATGTGGTGATGAATCGAATGTCTTTCCATTATTATGTAATTTGATTCAAAATTTGTTGTGTTTACCACATTCTTCCGCAAATGTGGAACGAATTTTTTCCTCCATCAATTTAATGAAAACTAAACAACGTACTAAATTAAGCACGGAAACAGTCACAGGACTTCTTCATAGTAAGACATATATAAATAAAAATAGCTGTTTCGATTTTAAAATAGACAAAAAATTGATATTGAAAATAAATGAAGAAACATTAAAAAATATACCTGATGACGAGTAGAGTTTATTAACTATTATTATTAACGTCATTAGTTTTATAAAACATCATGTATATAATAATATAAGTTATTGTTAGTGTGCTTCATATATATTTACATTTTTATAATATTTACTAGTTATATGATACTATTAATAACTATTATTATATGTATTTTAGAAATTAAAATTGTTTTCATATAATTGTTTGATTTTAAACTAAGGATAACAAATCTACCGAATTCTACCGAATTTTCACGAACCATTCTACCGATTATCTCAACAGGTCACGGAACAACATTCGACAGCTGGAATAGTTGTGAAGAACTTCACAATTCCGTCGGACCAGTAAATCATCTTTGCCCTAAATAAATAAAAATCATAAAATTTTGATGAATTTGTTTTTCTCAGTGTAAAAATGCACATTTATAGTGTTGTTTTAAATATGCTTACTAGTTTGGAAATGCAAAAGCTTTATCTGTATTTTTTGTCAGTCATCAACCTAACCTTAATCAATTAATCAACTTAGTTATATACTTACCTACATATAGTAACATATATTTATTATAATATTAGATGGATAATATAATAAACATGTCACTTTTTTGTGGTGTACGTGTATATTTAATTATACAGGCTGTCCAGAAACTCTCCTGACAAACGAAGACCGGAGATTCCTCTGATAATTTTAAGACAATTAAACCCAAATTCACCTAGTCCGAAAATGCTTCCTAAGGGAGCTAGAGTTCTTTGAAGATGGCGCCTTGTATTTATTTTTTTTAAAATTCCTCCAGAACGCTTCTATTTAGAAAAACAAAAACTGGTATGCTTATTTATCCTCCAGAGATGAATCGATTCCATCAATTGCGTCGGTAAGCCGACGGATAATAGAAAGTGAATAGCAGTAAAGAAAATTGACTTATCTAAAGAGTAGAAACAATCCACGCTTCTTTGCTGTAAATCATATAAATTACTAAAATTACGGACCTAATTTTTAGGAAAATGTTCTTTTTGATGAAAAAATTACAATCAACTAGTGAATCATGCATATCCATAAAAACTAAATATTATGATAATGATAATAGGAAAAACCTACTTATGGGAATTAATTTTAAAAAACTTACCTCAAAATATAGCTGAGCGACAGAGCTACATTAGAAATTTCATAATTCAATGTCCAAGAGATTGTGGGCAATTATTGATGCAAATCGCGATTCAATAAAATATTGACCGCGAGTGAATCAAACTGGTACTGTAAACTCAAATTAAAGTAGGTCATTTTTAATCATGACGACTGTTTAATTCATCTGTCATGTAAGTAACCAATGAAAAAACTTAATTTTACTCATTTCCGTGGTTACAAAAAAAATTGCAGCGGTTATGGGACTAGTGAAACTTGCATCGAATATAGTGTAATTATGGAAGTGAATATTTTAAACAAATGAAAATCTTTATTTAAACTTTATTTACAGCGAAAATGAACACATAAATATCAAGCGAGCCACAAAATTTGTATTCTAGGTAGGCCGTGAACGACTGAGATAGACATATAAGTCACGTCTGAGCTTAGTGAATTGACGAAGTGTCATTTGTAAATAATCATAATTAGAGCTGAGGATGTTTGCGGTATAACCATGGTTATACCGCAAACCGCAAACATCCTCAGCTCTAATCATAATTGACAAGTTACGATTTAACCTATTACTAATAGTACGAAATGTAGGTCAGATCTCTTAATCAGTCTAAGACGTAACTGATTAATCCATGGCATACTCTGAAAACTTTTTTTGTGTCTCACTCATTATTGTCTAACAAATTGAAATGTACAATTCGAAAAATTGACATTGGAACAGTTTTGTAACAATCCTGTTTCTTTTGTAATATTTTCAACACTACCATGTTCAAATTAAAACGTTGGTAGTGTTGTTGCTAGCAGCTACACTGGATTTCATCTTCACTATTTGTTGATGGTGTTCTTTGTCTAGTTGCAAATAAGACTTCTCAACTCAATTTCCATCGTAATTTATAACGATTTTTAATAGTTTTAACGAATTTGTGTGGGACGCTTTCTGACACTTACGACATTTATCAAATATTATTAATTGTTGTTAGGGGAGAGTAGGGTCAGATGACATACTTAGCTTCTCTTCCAGGTTATTTAAAGAAATAGAGGGTTAAATCACAATGCTTCATAAATACTGATAATCAACAATGTTTGGCAATAAAACCACCATTTTCAATAAAAACTTGTATTATAAATAGTCAAAATTAGCCAAAATGACATAGTAAATCTAATATAAACTAAATGGGTTAAAAAATACATTGTTTGAAGAAGGTTGATACTCCTGGCATAGCTCACAAATGAAACTTTTCGATTTTCTAGACACACCTGCGCATTCGACATGACACCACATTTGACAAAGCTGACATCGCAGCCACCGCTCATTCGATTTTGATCGACTGAATAGACCATTGCAATAAACACAAGCACAATCTTTTTCGTAATCGTCAGGACTAAAGGGATCTTCTCCACTTGATTCATCTTCCATAAGCTTTCTTGTAGCAACATTTCTTTGTCTGTTTCTCTGCTGTTACTGGTTCTTTTTACATTCTTCACCATTAGGTTTATTTTCCACAAGCTTTCTTTTTATAACATTTCTTGTGTTTTTTCTCTGTTGCTGGTTCTTTTCATTTTTATTTGCCACGAAGGCTTTGGAGGTATGGGCTCTCGGTTAATACGTCTTGATAGCTGCCAGTCTTGCGTTTAATTTTCTTTCTTACATTACTTTGAGGTAATGGCGATAATTCCGTTAAAATTTTGTGAATACCATCCCGTGAAATGTACACACAAGTTAGGTCGAGGGGCTCTTTTGGAGATATATTTGCTTTAGCACCTTATTGATCTTCCTTTATAGATTCAAAAATAACGAGTGCTTGCGCTCTGGAATTTTCGGGCCCTTAGGCATCTTCCAAATTTTCATTTAAAGTTTCTTGTTCAGTAACAGGTATAGACTGGTTAAACGGTGATATTCCCGTTGCACGGAAACTACTCAAAGCGATTTCAAACAACGCCGCTTTCTCGATTAATAAAGCTTTTGTTTTGAACAGGGCCTGACACGATCGGCAAAATGACGCATCCATTTTACAAACAAATCTCCCGTCATGTAGCCTGTGACTCGTGTTAAAGTTCGTATAGGTGCGCCGTCATATAACACAGAATTGCACTTTTTTCGAGGAAAAATTGTGGTTGGTGCTCCATATATTCCTCCAGAACTCGTGCAGGCCACAGCTGTTGTGTGAACTCGTTCTCTCTGCACTCGTGATTGCGAAAACTTGTCTTTTGCCTCTTAAAGCAAGTACTTTTGTCGGGATGTTGTTAACGCAGATTCGTCCATATTGAATATCACGGTATTTTGAATTTTATACTTACTGATAACTTTGTCAAGTTTGGGAATAAATTTGTATACCTGTGGTTTATTGAATACAAATAACAAGTGTTCATTTGAAAAGTCAATCTAGTAGCATGTGATTTACTGAGAACATTTTGAAGTATGTCGTAAATTAAAATTTACTACTTAACCTACGAAATCGTATATTTTGACAGTTTCATACATACAAATAAATAACAAGTAATAGGTATTTATTGCAAACTATAACAAATATTGAAAATGTTCTTCAAGATCAACTTTAAAATCCTCGGTTCAAAATTTCTGATGATATTCTGCAACATTACTGGATTGTTATTAATTTCCATGCATTTCTGTTCGATTCTCTGTAGCATATCATTCAAATTCAATATAGGTGTTCAAAATATGTTATTTTTTAGATAAGGCCACAAAAAGAAGTCGCAAGGTGTTAAATGGCATGAACGTGCAGACCAGGCAATTTCAGTATTTCGACTAATTATACGCTCATCAAAAAATTCTCTTAAATAATCCAAAGATTCTGCAGTACAGTGACAAGGTGCTCCGTCTTGTTGGAAATATGCATTTTGAAGTTCATCATCATGCAACTGATTGACAAATGGTTGTAGAATTTCCGTACGGTACCTTTGAGCAGTTAACGTTCCCTGAAAAAATATTGGTCCAATGATTCGCCTTTGGCTTATCGCTGCCCAAACACCAATTTTCTCTGGATGTAGCGATTCTTCATTAATTACATGTGGATTTTCACTACTCCAAATTCTTGTATTTTGTAAATTTAGGTATCCCGTTTTATAAAACCATGCTTCATCAGTAAAGATGACTCTTTGCGAAAGTTCTCCATTATTGTTCATATTTACAAACCAATTACAAAACTGTAGTCTACGTGGGTAATCAATTTCTAACAATTCTTGTACTGCTGTGACACGGTATGGATAAAGTTGCATATCTTTTTTTAATAACTTGTGAGTTGTACCAACAGAAAGGTTTATTTGTTGACTCAAATGTCGAACAGATGTTTGTGGTTCATTTTCCATTATTTCTTAAACACGATTGACAACTTGAGGTGTACGTTTCTTAACTGCTCCACTGCCTGATTTTCTTAAGAGACTACCAGTTTCAGAAAAAAGTTTTAAAGTTCTATCCAAAGTATTCTTAAATTGTATATAATCTATTACAAAATGTGGAAACTCAACTTGAAATTCTACCATGCAATCTTGAACTGAATAAACCCATAAACCATCAATTTTATTACCACTTCGAAAATAAGCCTGGACTAAAAAAATTTTATGTTCTAAAGTGAAAGCCATTTTAAAACTGAGAAGCAATTTATTTAAACCAGAATCGACGCACGATTATTTTATGCACTAACTGATATTTGTGGTTGACATTATCAAATGTCATTTGGATTTACGTTTACGGAACAACACACATACTAATATAAGTAATATACATGCGTCTTATTCTATCAAAATTTCAAAGTAACCTAGATTGACTTTTCAAATGAACACTTGTTATAAGCAATATTATTTTATTGTAAAGCGTTAATAAATACCTACATACATAATACATATATAAAAAGCACAGGTATTTGAATTTAGAACGTGAAATATGTACATTCATGTAAAGGACAACTATATTAAAGCTAATTATATAAACTATTCATTTATTATTGCTAAAAGTATTTACATTTCATTTAAATACACACACCTGAATCCAAACTCTTGTAATAATAAAGTTACTTTTTCAGCAAAAGTAACACCATTATCTCCAAGTTTGTTCAAAATTCCTTGCACTGTAGGCTTTTGCTTTTCCGTAACATGGAAATTATATATTGTATGTATGTCGAATTACTTGCTTTGCAAATTCAACCACTGTGAATTTTGGAGAAACTTTTTGAATTGTTGTGTATGGAGACTGAAATGCATATTTTCCCCTGTTTCAATTTATCGAGCTTTACAAACAATTCATACTACTGTGCTCTTTGAAATTCCAGTTGTTTCGACAACTTTTATGAGAATGCCATATTGGTCACTTAAATATGGCAGTATTATAAAAAGTAAATGTTATAATTTGGTTTAAATATTAATGCACCTGGTGTAGACTGTTTTTTTTAAATATTGTAAACATTCCAGACAATTACTTGAGTATCTTGAGAGAAATACTTTTTTTTCTTAATCGCATCAGAGCCTTCGCTTGTTGACGGTTCCAACATTATAACCTCTAAAAATATTAAATTGTACAATTTAATACATGAAATTCCTATAACGCATTATATCATTTAACATAATAACAATACGGTGTAGTTTTGAAAAGACTTGTATATAATAAAAGAAAATAATGACGTAAATATGAAAAAATGACACAACAAATATAAACAATACAAAACGGCTGACGGACAAGTGATAAATTAGCGCGAAATATTCGAAAATAATCACGTGATCTGGTCGATATTTTTACAGCGGCTAGTTCATATCTTCATCTCTTCTCAATCATATATACCTCCTTATTCTTGGTTAAAACGCGTATCTGCGCAAGTGGAAAACGTGCCGACTCTATACAATTTATGTATCGAAAAAATCCTTATAATTTTTTTAACGGAACGACAGCGATGCTCTTGAATAAATAGTTATTTGTACAACTAGTTTTAAAACTCGTACTTTTTGTCATGACTTTGCAGTTTGATTGAGGACGAAACTCGAGTTAATACAGCAACAATTACACTACCGCTGAAAAGTATTGGGGCACCTTTGTTTTTTCGCACTATTTGTATTATATTGAAGAAATACATTTTGTTGCTACTAAATATATGCACTCCCAAATACGTCATCACGAGCCGCGCCTGGTTCGTTTCCTTATTCATACTAACATTACGGTTTGTGATTTGCAAGATAGTGGAATACAATTGTCAGTAAAGTCTAAAACGAAAGAGTTAAACGTTGATACACGTGCGCTGCCGTGGATTACAATATAAAAAAAATATCATGATAGTAGCAGTTTCCTCAATAAAAAATGAAGTGGGGCATTCAGAGCGACATCTACTGAAATCTGGCCATAGTAGTTACCAGCAAACAAAACAGACAAAAAACAGTATCGAAAATAGCAGTCGACATAAATGCAACTCCTCAAAATCCAGTAAGCGTTTTTACTATAAAACGTCACTTGCAGAAAGTCGATCTTCATGAATAAATATCGATGCAAAAGCCATTGCTACGCTTACAAAACTGAAGAGAGCGATTAAATTGGGCTCGTAAACATCAACACTGGATAGTAGAAGACGGAAAGTGTTGTGGACTGGTGGGTTTAAATTTGAGATTTTCGGTTCACGAAGACGTGAGAAGATTTGTAGGTGTACATGGAACAAAAGAATATATTACGCCTACCGTTAGACACGGCGGTGGTTCGGTAATGATTTGGGAATGTTTTGGTGATACACTCATTGGTGATATTGTTAAAATCGACGGAATTTAAAAGAAAAGCAGCAAATAAGCATATTTTGGAAGTCAACGCAATTCCTTGTGAAGTCAGAATTTTGCATAAAAATTGTATACTCCAAGATAATGACCTGAAACATTCTCTTCTCCAAAATTTTTCGAAAATGTTTATAGCAACTGGAAGAAGATGAAAGAATAAAAGTTGTGGAATGGTCTCTCTAGAGCCCCGATTTAAATCCAATCGAGCTGCTGTGGGAAGAACTTGCCAGAAGGTATGGAAATCGGCACCAACACCTGCTACTGATATGTGTAGTAAACTACAAGAGGCATGGACACAAATAGCACCGCAAATATTAGCTAAACTAATAGTAGCCAATATTATTGTGCGCCGCTGTTAAAAAAAAAGGAGGCCACATAGATAAAACTAAAATTAAAAAATTGAAAATATTTTTACTTTTTGTACTGTCGTGAGCAAAAAAAACGGGACACTGTTTTTGCGTGGGTTTAAATTGTGACTACTTAAGTGGCTATCTTTACTCATAATAGTAAGTCAGGAATTGTCAAAAATGTGTGTTTCATTGACATTTATTAAACATTTTTAAAATATACATTAAAATAATTAGTATTTCGTCATTCTACCGTTATTATTTATAACTGCATCTAATCTTATAGACATATTATAAGCGACGATATTTTGTACAACATTTATAGGAATTTCATGCCAAGCATTTTTGAACAATTTCACAAAATTCTTCCTGGGTAGCACCTCTATCTCATTAATTCCCATACATTGGGATTTAGATAAGGACTGTAGGGAGGGAAATCTCAAATTTAAATTTCATTTTCTTGTAACCATTGTGTTACAAGATGAGACAGGAAATTATGTTGTTCTTACCTTTAATGTTTTGAAAGAGTTGTGCCTAATCTCAATTTCATCTTCCTGCGGATTCGAAATTTTGTTACGTCTGGAACCTATTTTCCGATTAAATTATCCTCTTCCCTACATTTCTTATATATTTTTGCGGCTGAACTTTTACCAATATTAAATTGAACCGATACAGTTCTTAATGATTTCCCATTTTCCAAACTAGTAACAAGTCAGGCTTTATCAGTTTTCGAAAAATGCGGCATTTTTTATTTTTAATTAGCAACTATGATAGATAATTTGAGGTACAGTTTGAAAATTAATCAAATATCGTTAAAATTACAATGCTAAAAAATAAAGGAAATTGACATAACGATTTTGACACTGTCCCGATTTTTTTGCTCAGTGTATCAATATACATTTTGACATGGTTGCTTGTATTTTTAATTATTTCTGCTAAAACTATGATTTTATGCGCGTGCCCAAATACTTTTAAGCGGTAGTGTATGGTCGAAACGTGTTGTAACTGCGCGACATATAAAACTTGTACAATTCTTACGAGCATAAAATCAAAGTTTTTTAGTTGCGTTGTCAAATTTGACAACTCAAGTCAGACATGTCAAATTTGGTAAGCCTGGCTTACATTGATAACACAGGTCTAAAGTGATTTTGATGTTTGAAAGCTGTTTGCTAATTTGTATATTATTCCAAAAAACGCCATATTCTTGCTCTATCACGTAAATTTTTTTTATAGCGCTCTATATCTTAAAAATGTTAATTTATTAATATACATACCTATGACAAGAATATGTTTGTTCCATGTTAGGCAAGATTTTTAAATGAATTGATTTTTATGAAATTAAATGTGATTTGGCAACACTGGTTAATATTAGATTTCTTAGCTTAGCAACAGAGTCGACGCAGAAGCGTCAATACAACGTTGAAACCTGCTTATGTGCAGTTTGGTTGTGTTAGTCGTCGTGCTACTGTGTCCGCGCGCTTGTTGTCTTCGTTGTTGCGTATTTTAAGTGTTCTAGAACGTATAAATATGGAAAGAAGACATTGTGTGAACAATCCGAATAACTTTTGTTATATCTGTGGTAGTTATGTCGTAGTAAAGCAGAGGCAAACTATAACTTCGTTTGTGAAAAATGTATACCACGCTTATTTTGGTGTAAAAATTGGCGACCAAGACAAGTCCTGGGCTCCTCATACTGTTTGTTCTGTTTGCGTTGAAGCATTAAGAAACTGGCAAAAAGGTAGGAAGAAATGTTTAAGCTTTGGTGTTCCTATGGTATGGCGAGAGCCTAGAAATCACAGTGATGATTGTTATTTTTGTTCGTGTAATGTTCAAGGAATCAACAGAAAAAATAAGAAACAAATTGTGTATCCCAATCTTGACTCTGCTATTCGACCAGTTCCTCATGGACCAGATGTACCGATACCTACCGCCCCAAAAGCACTAGAAAACGTCATATCGTCAGAATCAGAGGAATCTAATTGCGACCCAGATGACTCAGATTTCACACCAGATTTCAGAGAGCCCGAAGTGTTTAACCAGAGCGAACTAAATGATTTAATTAGAGATTTGCACCTTCCAAAGGATGCATCCGAATTGTTAGCCTCCCGACTTCGTGAGAAACATTTACTGGCACCTGGCGTCACATCAAGCTTTTACCGGGATCGCGAAAAAGAGTTATGTCAATATTTTACTCAAGACGGACCCGCTAGTGTATTGCAACAATATTCCTGACTTAATTTCAAAATTAGGAAATGTGCCGTATGTAAAAGAAGAATGGCGCCTGTTTATTGACTCAAGTAAGCGTAGTTTAAAAGGCGTTTTATTGCACAATGGTAACGAGCTGGCCTCGGTTCCCGTTGCCCATTCGGTACATTTAATGGAAACGTATGAACATTTTGAACTTCTTTTAAAGAAAATAAGCTACCAAGAACATCAGTGGATGCTTTGTGGTGACCTTAAAGTGCTGTGCATGCTACTAGGACAACAAGGAGGATATACAAAATTTCCATGCTTTATTTGTGAGTGGGATAGTCGAGCAAGGGATAGACATTGGACTCAAATAGAATGGCCCTCTGGAACAAGCCTTACACCTGGTAGCAAAAATGTATTAAGAGATAGCTTAGTCGACCCCAAAAAAGTTTTACTGCCTCCTCTCCATATCAAACTTGGCTTGATGAAGCAGTTTGTTAAAGCCCTAGACAAAAATGGACAGTGTTTTAAATATTTGTGCGAGACATTTCCAGCCTTATCCGATGCCAAGTTAAAAGAAGGTATTTTTGTTGGGCCGCAGATAAGAACATTATGCAAAGACAAGGATTTTCAAAACACAATGACCAATGTCGAGAAAAACGCCTGGGTTTCATTTAAAGAAGTAATTGATAAGTTTCTTGGGAACTCTAAGGACGAAAACTACGAAAATATTGTTCAAAATATGTTACAACACTTTCATCGTCTAGGTTGTAATATGAGTTTGAAAGTGCATTTCCTGTTTTCACACTTGAACTATTTTCCTGAAAATCTTGGAGCAGTTAGCGAAGAACAGGGAGAGAGGTTTCACCAAGACATTAAGGAAATGGAACGGCGATACCAAGGCAGATGGAGCATAACGATGATGGCGGACTACTGCTGGATGTTAAAACGGGATATGCCCTTAAAAACATACAACCGAATGTCCGGACAACGCAGCTTTCTGGCAAAAAGACAAAGATTTCACTTAAAAAAGACTGAGTAAAGTATTTTTTTCCACTTTTTTAACTTGTATTCCACCTTTTTACTCAATAAACAAATACATTTTTTTAGAAATATCGTTTTTTTTCATTTAATATTTGCAAAAAAAACCTTACGTGATACAAATAAATGCATAGAATTTATGAAGTCAGCCTACCAAAATTATATAAAATCAGTTTTCAAAATAAAAACATCTGTCAAAAAGTTTAATTTTGTAGACCTGTGTAATATGTTAGAGTACGGGTATGTCGGGCAGTGTACGCGCATAGTGAATCTTTGCAAGCCGAAAGTTAAAAAGAATCTCAGTCATTAACTTTTCACGATTTTGCAATCACTCAAGTCATTGACGTCTCAATATGTAAATATTAGGCATTTATGAAAATTATATCGGTATTTATCGTACTCACCATTTGTGTTCGAAAATTGCTACCGGTTAAAAAGCGAACTGTTCGAAAATTATAGCGGTGTAAGCGGTGCATGCATCCGGTTTCTATTTTTTGGATGGAAGTTGATCGTCGGTTAGTACATTCGGTAGATAAACATAACCTCTTACATCTCTATTCGGTCGTCGTAATACAGACAGAAAATGTGGAAATATCGTAAAGCAACATTCGTAACATAATTTTTTATCGAAACTTTTTTTGTGTGTGAAAACTGACAATATGTTGTAAAGGCTGCTTTATAGTTATTGCAATTTTTCTTACAGCAATTTTTCTTGCACGCATGCGCAATCCAATCATTTTCGATCAGCTGTTGCAATTTTTCTTGCATTGCAAGTAATAGAACATGTTCTATTTTTATCGCAAGCTAGCTGTAATTCTAGTAGTTTTTTAGGGATTTTTCATTTTATTATAGCCTAGAAATGATGAAAATGTCCTCTTTTTACAAATATAATCTACATTTGGGGGTTGTGTATAGCAAACGCCAATTAAGTTGGCGCGAGGAGGGGGTGCGCAGAAGCCGTTTTTAAAAACGTTCACCCCCACTACTCAAGTAATTGTCAGAATACATTTGTCATTGACGTTTGACAGAACATATTTTGTAATGTTTTTGCTAGGGGATCATACACGCTCAGAGGTTAGAATTATCTGACATTTGATGTAAAACCAAATACAAATCTTCCCACTACTTCTAATCCTGCGCGAACTTACCCCTTCTCGCGCCAACTTAATTGGCGTTTGCTATACCTGTGTTAATTTGTTTGTGATAAATATGTGTTGGTCAACCTGATTGACAAAAATAATTTCACGGACTTGCACGTAAGAATTGCAAAGTGTAAAGCTACGGCTAGCGTGCAAGAAAAATTGCAAAGTGTAAAGCCACGGCTAGCGTGCAAGAAAAATTGCAAACTTTAAGAAAATTAGTTATCTCATCACCTTCAACAACTAGTAGCTCTGTCGCTATAACAAGTGCAGTTTCTTGGTACATTTTAATCGTGTTAGGCTGTAATAAAATTTACATTTATTTATAGGTTAGAAACTTTTATTCAACTTCACCACAGCGTTCGAAAATTGGTATCCATTTACCGCAAATCAGCTCATTATCCGGTACATAGCTTCTGGTGCAATTTTCGTAAATGTCTATTGTTAATAAAAATCGTTAAAAGAGATGAAAATAGTGAAAAATAAGTGCTCTTTCAATATGATTTTTGGACAAAGAAGTTTTTATGATCATTGCAAAAATAATTATTTTCCAGAACTTTAGAAGTGACAAGATTAAATAAATATGCATAATTAATGTGGTGCAATTTAATTTTATTAAGTAGAAAAATATAAATAACATTAGGAAAATTATACAATTGTCGGTAAAATAATGACATTTTGAATAAAATTCTTTTACTCTGAATTTAGACAATTACTTTTAATATCAGTTGATGCAGTTTAAACAAGTTTTGTACATTCGTGTTATAACAATATTACATTAATATTTACAAAAAAAAAATAATCTCTACATTACTTTCAATACTTTATGGTTAATTGAATTTTTTGTATTTACGAATAAGTTTCTATAGTCTTCTCAATCCATTTCTGATAATTGTATACTTTCGTGTAAATACCGTACTTATTTTTTCTGCCACAGCCGTCTCCAAAACTTGTTATGCCCTGAATGGCATACGGTGTCGATCTTTGAGTCCTTTTGAAAGGGCACATTAGTCCACCACCACTATCACCGGCACAGGTGTCTGCAAAACCTGATTTCCAGCCCGCACAGAACATGTTATTTGTTATTATATAGTTTTTGTACGCTTTTCTGCATGTAGTGGTGTTTACAACAGGTATCTGTAAAGTAAGAAATAAGAAGTTATTAGTGAGTAACTAACGGGTGTTCAGAAACATTCTAAGTAAAGTGAGCTATGAACAAAAAATCGTATATCTTTACTTAAGTATAGCAAACGCCAATTAAGTTGGCGCGAGGAGGGGTAAGTTCGCGCAGGATTAGAAGTAGTGGGGAGATTTGTATTTGATTTTACATCAAATGTTAGATAATTGTAACCTCTGAGCGTGTATCACTTTATGATCCCCTAGCAAAGACATTATGTTCCGTCAAACGTCAATGACAAATGTATTCTGACAATTACTTGAGTAGTGGGGTTGGACGTTTTTAAAAAGGGCTTCTGCGCACCCCCTCCTCGCGCCAACTTAATTGGCGCTTGCTATATCTGATTTGTAATAATTATTAAATGTCAACTGTTGTCTGTCAAAAATTGTCAGAATCTAATATCGAAGATACTAATTTATATCTTTTAATTTTGAAAATGGTATTTACTAACGTACACAATGCATTCATGGTTGAAGCATATTTTCGAAATGGTCCAAAAGATCGATAGCCAGAAAATTCAATTCAAGCTTGTTTGGAAGAATTTCGAGATGAATTTCCCAACCTTGCTTTTGATTATAATACTTTTCAGTGTACACTAATCAGAATTGTTCCAGTTTTTCGACGAACTGGTAGTGTGGGACGCCAAGAGGGTGGTGGGCGACCAAAAGTCCGGACAGAAGAAGTGATTGGGAATGTTAGAGAAATAATGACTGATGCCCCTAAAACTTCAGTAAGAACTCTTGCTCAACAAACCGGGTTGTCAGTTGGTTCTTGCCATAAAGTTTTAAAAGAAGATTTACAGTCTTTACAGTTATTCCCATATCGTATAACTTGTTTGCAAGAAATCCTCGATATTGATTATCCGCGACGAGTAGTATTTTGCGAATGGTTTACAAATAATTGAAATGATGATGTCCTAGACAAAACTTTCTTTTCAGACGGAAGCATGGTTTCATGTTAGTGGATATGTTAACTCGCAAAACATGAGAATGTGGAGTGATACAAAGCCCAATAATTTTATGTTGAAGCTCCTTTACATCCTCAGAAAGTTGGTGTTTGGTGCGCTATAAGTAGAAGAAGGATTATTGGTCCAATTTTTTTTAATGGTACCTTGACTGCAGAAAGATATCGACAGGTAATACTATTGCCTTTCTTTAATCAACTTCGCGATGATGAACTAGCTTTGGGATACTTTCAACAAGATGGTGCTAGAGCTCACACAATGGGGGAAACAATGAATATGTTACAAGAAGTGTTTGGAAATCGTTTAATTAGTTTGAACAGCGATCATGAATTTCCTCCAAGATCTTGTGATCTTACACCGTGTGATTACTATTTATGGCCTTTTTTAAAAAATTCAATTTATCAAGTACCAGTGCAAGATTATATAGATCTTCAAGACAGAATTATAAAGAAAATTAGTGAAATTAGAAATAGTCCCATACTGCAAAATGTATTTAGTAGCATTCGGAGGAGGTGCGTAAAATGCTTGGAAGAAGGTGGTGGACATTTTCAACATCTTTTATAATTATGGTCATTATTGTTGGTAATTTATACAACTACAATTTATGATATTTATTATAAGGTTGTAAACTAAGGACTCTACAAACAATTTATTTGTTTCAAATTTATTTTAAGCCATTTCTTACAATAATTTATTGAATGTTAATATACTAAACTAGTACGATAACTAGATACTATTGTCACTATAAGATGAATAAAACCTTTACTTGTAAAGTTATTTCCTCTTAATTCTGCATTGTCTTTTTACATGTTACTACAGATTAGATGAGCTTTATTACACAAGAATGAATAGCATATTAATTGGATTATGTAATTTTTTCCAGTTATCGCATGAAGAGGTGCTATTGTTCAGCAAGAATTCTCTAAAATATCAAAATACTTAATTTGAAATTTGCAAATTAATTACTGTTACCTTCTAAAATCATTATTTGACTAGTTTATATTAATTAATATGGCATATTAAAGTAATATATTTCGACATAAACTGACATTTGCGTGTATGATAACCTATAAAATTGTATTAAGTAAATGTATCAATCTATATCAGACATGACTTCATATTTTCAAGGACTACTTTGACTTCGAATGTTTCTGAACACCCGTTAGAAATAAAATCAGTTTTTAATGAGATAGTATTTCTCGAGGTTGTCGCTCTCTATACTCTGTTTTTTAATTCGGAGAAGCGTTTAAAAATCTCGCGGTAAAAAGAAGTCTTGGTATTGGCCAATTATCGGCCATAATGACATTAAAATTTAGAGTATTGACGGTTGACAGGTGGAATCAGCTGAAAAAAAATTAACTTTTTGTATAATTATCGTTACTGTTTGATTTCCTTCATTAAATTTTCCAAAATAAGTTCTTTCTAGAGTTAACTTAATATTTTACATACGTTACACTTTTTTCGTACGTTATTTTTCGATATGGATCAAGTACAAAGCACTTCTGGAACGCAAATATCACTGATACGAAAACGAAATTATTTAGGCTTGGGGCACTTGTCTGTGTTTGAGAAACAAAATATATTAAATATATTTAAGAAACTTCGAAACGATAAACCTCAAATGAAGATGACTGTCATCGTAGCAAAAATAGCATGCGTTTTAGGTTAGTAAATAATCTGTATTCGTACGTATGTAGGTACTATATGCTAACTTACTTTCAGGAGTGGAAAAATCGACAATTTATCGTACAATCAAAGATTATAAACAGAATGGTCAAATTATTTCACCAAAACAAAGTTCAGGAAAGCATTCTTTAATTGACGAGTACGACGAAGGTGTCAAGAAATCCGTACGGCAAATAGTACACAGCTTTTTTTATAAGTATAAATAACTGAATTATAAATGTATTTGATATTTGTCAGTATTCTGTTTTGGAATCTAAACAGTTGTTTACCATTTTTTCTATAATTTTCATTTGGAAGTGTGGTATTTATTTAAATATTCATTTCTAGTTAACTATATATAAGTACATAACTTTCTATATGATTCTATACAAAATAAATAATTAATATATGGTGTGAGTGTAGCAAGTAAAGAATAATCTATTGATACATGAAGATAACTTAAATATTGGCAAGTAAAATTTCGCCAGTGGTCTGAACAAATTTACAATGAGGTTATATGGAATTTAAGGTAAAAGTTATTCTTGACGAAAAATTAGAATGGATTGATGAATATATTGTAATTAGAATGTATGGATGAATATATTGTAATTACTTATTAAAATATAATAATCCTGAGATCAATTCTTACTCCTTAGTATCTGTAAAATTATCTATCACGCGTTTATTAAAATCGGCTATTTTGTTTATGAACGACTTTTCTATACTTAAACACACAAAGCGCACTAATAGAATACTAAAATACATCTACAATAGACTTCATCATAAGATGGCCACACCAATACATATAAATACTAAAATATATGTATTTTTTTGACTATAATATATCAAAACAATATTATAAAGGAAATCTAATAAAATTGAAACAAATTATCGAGGATACATTTAATATCCTTTTGTAATATTTTAATTTCAAAAATTTTTTATTTTTAAGTAAATCTAGGATATAGAATTCAAACATAAACATTTCCAATTTCATAAATATTTAACGTTTATTTTCGAGTTTAAACCACCGTATAACATACTTTTATTAACACATTCAAATGGTAAAGCTTTCTTTAAATTCTAAGAAAACGAGATCTTTGACATTTAGAAATTTATTTATTACCTAGGGTTATTAATAAACCGGCATCTTTTTCCAAATTTATTCATTGCTTTATATATCACAGCGCTTGTTTTATTGCCAAGGGTTATTAGCGAACATGTAATTTGGTTATTTATTGTTAAGATTTCGTCTCTTAGATATGTATAATAAATTTTATTACTCTAACAAGGGACGATCGGGAACTACGTACTTGGGCTTATGACACCTACTAATACTTAATTAGTAATACTACCAATAAATAATAAAATATAATTTTGATTATTTATTAGTTAAGATTAGATTTTTAAGACATTATCGTAAACCTTGGGTATTGTTGCTTGTAGGCACAATTTCCACAGAATGAATACATAAAAATTCCCCGTTATGATATCAAATTATTTTTTGTAAAATTTTTTGTAAGAGTTGTCCCACTTTTTTCTGTCCGTAACTGTATTAAAAAATTCCTGTTTTATATTTTGAAAAGAATTCATGAATTGTGCACTTATTTAGTGATAATAACGATAAATTTTGTGTCATTAAAATTCAGATAGCTGATTGTTTAATTTCGTGGTAGTCGGATCAACTACAATTCTCGCCCTAAATATCTAGGCGTAACGTTAGACCGGTCTCCGACACTTCAAACAGTATCTCTATAAAACTAGCCAAAAGGTGAAGACCCGCAATTATATATTACATAAACTTGCCGCAATTCGTGGGGAGCGAATTGGGAGACCTAGTGAACGGCAGCCATTGCACTGGCTTACTCTCTCGCTGAAAATTGTGCTATTCTATGGTATCGAAGCTCTCACACCAAGTTAGTAGATATTCAACTTAACGATACAATAAGGATCGTCACTGGTACTGTTAGATCCAGTCCTAGTCTTTAGTTACCTATTCTCTCTAACATTACCTCACTGGATATCAGACGTCTCGCTGCACTACGGAATGAATGGGCTAAGATTTCCAAAAACATTGATCTTCCCATACACGATGATTTGGAAGGCATCTCCAGGACACAATTAAAATCTAGGAGACTGATTCGGCTGGATATGGAAGTTCAGCATGGTATCAATGTGAATGATTGCTGGATAGCCTTCATCCAACAGCACTCTGAATTGTTAATCTCTAATCCTTCAGAACCTCTGCCGGGTGAAACCCTCCCACGGTCTAAGTTAAATAGTTAAATAGGTTCTGCACAGACTACGGTAGGTGCAACTCAATGCTGTATAAATGGATACTAACAGATACTAGCCTTTGCGACTGCAGAAATGTGGAACAAACTATGGCCCACATAGTAAATGACTGTCCGAGAAGACGTTTCTCTGGCGACATCCACGAACTGAGCGAGGTAACTCCTGCAGCTCTGGACCGGTTGAAAAATTTATATATTAGTGTATAAATTAGTATTACGTTCTTTTTTTTGCCATAAATATTATTTATACACTAATATCTAAATTTATATTTCGCTTCTCATACGAAATAATAGCATTTTATTTATTAAGAACGAAAAGTGACAAAGTACGAGGAAGTTGTTTACTGCCGAGGCGTCAGCCGAGGATGGAATTACTTGCGAGGACCTTTAAAACTACTTTTTGTTCGTGGTGAGTACAATAGTTTATTTCACACAGCAAGTTTAATGAATTTTAAATAAAAAGAAACGAATTTATTTCATACTGATGTCAAACCTGATATTTATATCTGCAGAAATTATTCGTAAAAATTAAGTAAGCTGTAACTAATAACGAGTGATCATTAAAATTTTCGCTCAAGTAAGCCATGTACACAAAAAGTATGTCCTAACATAAGTTATTAGAGGAGATCTGTCATTATAATTTCAAACGTCATGATTGTTAAAAAATAATTTGAAATGCTGACTTTTATATTAAATATATTTATAATTTTTATACATAGTAATAGAATATTATAAAAAATGTGTAAAATGTTGACCATTCTCCACCAAGCATAATCGCACTCTATTTCGTAGAGCATTGAAAACATTTATCAGTATTTGCGGTGAGTTATTGATGTGTTCACATTTTCCTATGATTTTATGTCTTAACTCTAGTAGATTATTAATTGGTGTTTCATAAATAATATTCTTTATATATGGCCACACAAAAAAATCCATGACTGTTAAATCACACGATCGTGGTGGATATGGAATCGCTGTATTTCTACTTATTATCCTATCGCCATAAAATTGTTGCAAAAACTGAATATTTTCAAGTGTAACGTGACATGTAGCCCCATCCTGTTGAAAATATCCGACCTGGAGATCATCATTAGTCAATTGATTAGTAAAAACACTGAGAATTTCGTTACGATATTTCTCTGATGTTATCGTGCCCTCAAAGAATATTGGTCCTATTAATCGGTGACGACTCATACCTACCCATACGCCTATTTTTTCTGGATGTAGAGGAACTTCTCTGTAGAAATGAGGATTCTCACTGGACCACATACGCATATTTTGCGAATTAACATAACCTTTCAAATAAAACCAAGCTTCATCGGTGAAAAAAGTATGATTTCAAATATTGTGTCATTGTTTGAATAAACCATTGGCAAAATTGTGTTCTTTTTTCATAATCCGTAGGTAATAGATTTTGTACAGAAGTTAATTTATATGGATACATGTGCAAGTCCTTTTTTAAAATTTTTTGACATGTTCCATACGAAAGCCCTACTTGTTGCGAAACTCTGCGAATAGATGTTTGAGGAGATTTGTTAATAATTTGTCTGACATTTTCAATTACGCCGCGACTTCTCTTGAGAGGAGGACCGCTTCCTTTTTTCCTTAAAATACTGCCTGTTTGATGAAAAAGATTTACACAATGCATTAGCGTATCATGGAAAGTTTTATAGCTAGGAACAGTATTTGGATATCTCTCTTCAAATTCCGCAAGGCAATTTTCTATTTAATGCTGCCAAATACCATCAATTTTTTGAGATGTCAGGAAGTAACATTCTACCATAAACGCTTTATGCATATCATTAAAGGCCATTACTTTTTCTTTTGATGAAACTTTAAAATATATATTTGACACTGACAGATGTTTGAACTAACATCTTAATGACTAAAGCTACGACATAATTTTTATATACACGGCCAGCTACGAGTGAAAATTTTAATGATCGTTCGTTATTTCCATAACGAAATATGTGTCTGAAATAATTGAAAAAACACAACAAATATGTCCCCTTTTTCTAACGCAAGTCTAGTTTAAAAAAACCAAGACACTGCACTTTTAATGTTTACTGTATTAGCAAGTAGTTAATGAAGTAACGTTATTATTGCTATTAAATTAAATCATTTCCTGACGTATAATTTTAAAGTACTTGAATTTTAATATTTTACTTTAAAGTACTAAGACTTCAATGTTCCTATTTTTTGTACCATAAATAATTCGAAAAATGTCATTTTTGACTTCAGTATGAAAGAAATAAATAAATTAAAATTTATATTCTACAGTAAATTGAGAAAATATTTTTTTAACGAAATATTTAATTAAAATAATTAAATGTTTTTTTGAAATTTTGAAATAAAAAAAATTACGAATCTCATAAAAACTTTTGTAAAAGTATGTTTTGAATAAGCTCTTGAAGTAATTTTCAAACCATGGCTAGTTTATAAAAATTAATCAACGCCGTACATTAAAAGAGGCAAAAATAAGTACCTACATTGGCGATATTCCGTGATAAAATCATCGCCAGATGTCGTCAGCACATAATTCCAGTTAGAAATAGAGTTCTTTGCTGATAAATATTTACGTAGGTGTTAAAATACAACACTAATTTGCTTCATTTCAGACATTTTATGCAAATTACTGTAATACATTCCTATTTAACAAAGTGATAGACATAAGAAAGAACGACTCACAAGTTTTAAAATATTGTAATGTATCTTTGAAGAAGTAGGATCTGTTTTATATCTGAAAGTAACAATTAACAACGAGTCAAGTATTAGATATAAAAGAAGAATTCAATTAGAACACAAGGTTTTTTTATAGCATTAAACAAATATAGTTGAGCAGAACTACAAAAACTAGAATTTATAAAACGATAAGACCTATAGCATAGATAGGTTATAACTAGAGCTGAGGATGTTTGCGGTACGGCAGGACCGTATGTAGTGCATCCCCACCAGCGTATAAACACGATGCAGCGAAACACTTTAGTTAGTCGTGAACTGGCAACGTGATCGTGTGTTGTCTTGAGCTCTATTTAATAAGTATGACGGACGTGCCCAAGCCAAGAAAGCGCCCATTGTATAACGACGTGAATAAATTTATCCGAGACTTTCCCGATTTGTATTATAATGGAGCAAAAGTGGTTTGTAAATTATGCGATAAACAGTTACTTTGCTGGGACAAATACGACTGTAAAAGACATGTTGAAAGTGTACACCACAAAGACAAAAAAATAATGTGCTGTCTAAAACGCAATTCACTTTCGATTTATTGACAATGCTACTCGTCTGCGATGTGCCAGTTCACCTGCTAGATAAAAAAGCCTTTCACGACTTTTGGAATAAATACAATTCCAAAATAAAGCTACCGTCACGGAGAACGTTACTCACCTATTTACCAATTGTGCGTGAGGACATTGAAAACAGAATTAAAGCAGTAGTAAATGATAAACAGTTATGGGTATGTGTCGACGAAACGACAGATCGAAAAAAACATTCTATTGTGAATATTATAGTGCGTGTACTAGATCCTGTCAAATCAACATTTCCCATTTTATTAGCCAGCAAAAGATTGGAAAAGTGCACTAGCGAAGTAATTACGAAGGTAGTGCTCGATACGCTACAAAAATTTCAAGTTTCAACTAATCAACTCCTGATGTTTATGAGCGATGGTGCTGCGACAATGCGTTCTGTAGGCCGTTCTCTTAAAGCAGATTGTGAGAGACTTTTGCATGTGACATGTAAAGTTCATGCTTTACACCTTGTGGCACAAACTATTCGCCAATGTTATCCAGAGGTGGATGCATTAATAGCAACCACAAAAAAAGTGTTTCTAAAATCTCCCAAACGAATTCGAGAGTTTCACAGTCGGTGCCCTGGTATTCCCGAACCACCAGAGCCAATCCTTACACGTTGGGGAAGTTGGTTAAAGGCGGCATTTTATTATGCCAAGTATTTCCAACAAATAAAATCTGTGGTTCTACAATTCAATCCTGCCGAAGCTGTAGCCATTAAGGAAAGCCAGAGACTCTTTCAAAAACCCTTCCCTTGATGCAGATTTACAAACTATTTATAACAATCATATAGGATTGTTTAACGCAATCGAGAAATTTCAAAATACTGCATTATCGTTAGCGGAGTCACTGCAAATACTGGACGATGTACACGCCCAGCTATGCGCAGTAAATGACAACAAAAATGTTAATGTAATAGAAAAGTTCGAGAGTGTGATAAACAATGATTTTGATTTTACCAGATTAAAACAAATTAGTAATGGTGCAAGTGTAGATTCGGTTTCTATCTATAAAGATTATTTTAATTGTGCGTGTGTCACATCCGTAGATGTCGAGCGGTCTTTCTCAAAATATAAAAAAATTTATTCATTTATTCATCACGGCGTACATCGCTCACCGCTACAAATATGGAAACGTATCTAATGCTACAAACTTACTGCAAGTCTTATCCACTTGGCGCTATGCTATAATAATCGTAAATAAGGTAAGTGTGTTATTTATATACAGTACACATAACTGACATACCTAAGTGATATAAATAGCGAATGCATGTAAAGCAATAAAATCACGCATGCATCACCGATCGAAACAAGGTCATTATATTCGTGCGTTTAACTGAATACTATCCTGGCACACCGCAAACATCCCCAGCTCTAGTTATAACTAAAGACGGCAGACTATGTGCCCACACTGTAAAATTTAATATAATATAATAAATTTAATATATATATGTTTATATACTGAAAAGGATTGTTCGACGTTGAGAAATGTTATATTTGCATAGTTAAAGCGCTCTTTGTATCTGTACAATGGATCTTCAGTATTGGTAAAAGTTGCCCTAATTTTGTAAAATCTACATTTTTATCTAATACACCTTATGTGTACTATTTATTAAATTTAACAGTGTGGACACATAGTCTGCCGTCTTATAACAGAAAGCTGAAGAGAATACGAAACTTGGCACGGCATTTTAGTCGAAATGCAACGCTGATGGAACCGTACGACGCGCACAGAGTGTGCCCGCCAATCATGTGGCATAACGATGTGTTTCCTTTCTCTACTTGTTCCTGCAGAGCTCTATATATCTCAAAACTTGTAATAAAACGTCTAGCATGCATGCAATCTACGTGATTTTACGTTTTGTACGGTATCGACTATCTGTAAGGAATCTGTGCCTATAGTAACATACGCGGCTGAGACACCTAGCTTAACATTGAAAAAAGAAAAACAGATGAAAATTTTCGAAAAAAAATCTTGGAAGATGAAAATTAATACAGATATGTTAAAACATATCTGTATTTGTACATTTGGACACTGTGTATGTCCATGTGTACAGATATCTGACCTATTCGCGCGATCGCCTAGAGTAGGCCGTGAAACAAAAAAAAATACACATCACATTTTGACAACCGATGCTTTGTCAGTTTACTACTGTTAGTGTTTGATAAATTTGTGACAAAGCGTGTTTCGTAGGCAATTTTTTAAAATTTTTTCCTGCCACTAAGTAATTTTGAACATCGTGCAGTGAATAAAAAATCTGTTAAAGAAAGACATGTAGTCCTTCGTATACAACTATAAGAAAATGGAGAAATAAATTTAAGCGTAGCAGGAGCAGATTAGAAAATGATACCTGCAGTGGGCGGCTGAAAACGGCTACAATTCCAGAAATGGTGGATAAAGTCTATGATATGTTGTTAAGTGGCCGACGATTGAGAACGTCAGAAATAGCAAGAGACAGCGGGCATTTAAAAGGAGCGGGTGTTTTATATTTTACACGAAGAACTTTATATGAGAAACTTTTTGGCAAGATGGGTGCCGTGTTTACTAACGGCAGAACAAAGACGTGTTTGTTCTCAAATATGGATGAATAATATAGATATTTTTATACGCTGCACAACAGACTTTTGCGCCGATTTGTTACTTGTGGCGAAATATGTGTTTATTATTATACACTCGACTCTAAACAACAGTCGAAGATGTGGACCAAACATGAACAACCAACTCCAAAGAGTCCAAAGAAGGCCAAGAGAGATTTATCGGCGGGAAAGATATGACATCGGTATTTTGGGATGCAAACGGGTAAAACAGTAAACGGCGAATATTACGCAAATCTTCTAGATTTCTTGACGACAACTATCGCTGAAAAGCGTCCAGAAATGACCACGAATACCATGATAAAACACTTGCACATTCCAGTACGGTAGCTGCAAAAAAATTGAAGAATTAAGGTTCGAATTAGTACCGCACCCTCTGACTTTCTCTATTCTCTAAATTAAAAGATTTTCTCGGAGGCAAAAAATTCTGCAAAAATTAAAAAGCTAACTTCAACAGTGGACGATTTTATTTTGAAGAAAATCACTTTGTAGACGGAATAAAGAAGCTTGAACACAGATGGACCAAATGTATAGAAATAAGAGGAGATTATGTAGAAATAGTATATTATAGACCAGCAGAGAATGCTCTTATTACAGCCGAACATACAGTTCACTGCCGGGGAGCTCGCTGAGGCAGTAGAATGTGTACGAGATAATTAATATGCTTTCGTTGCCGAGTATTATATAGTATTTTTTTAAGCATTTGATTATAATATTTCTTTGAGATTTTGAAAATCATTTTTAGGTTAGGTTCAAATGACAGATTACACATGTAATCCTCTTTATTAATGATAATGTTGGCATTTGACGTTCTAGGTTAGTTGCGCTAATATCGTATAATAATTTCGATAGTATACTATTCACAACCTTATATTGAAAGAAATCATTTTTGTCCGGTGGCAGTTTTGTAGTTATTATTGTACGACGGAGCTGAAAAATACATTCAAATAGCATGGGAGGGGTGTTTACCTTTATGTACTCTTCCTGGTATGTATCGTAATTCATTTTGACAGATATTTGCGCAACTAACCTAAAACGTCAAACGCCAATATTTTCATTAATAAAGAAAATCAAATGTGTAATCATTTGAGTCTAACCTAAAAATCATTTACAAAATCCTAAAGAAATATTCTAATTAAACGCTTAAAAAAATTGTATATAATACACGGCAGCGAAAGCATATTAATTGCCTCGCACACATTCTACTGCCACGGCTAGCGTCTCGGCAGTGAATTTTATGCTCGGCTATAATATGAGCTTTCTCTGCCTAGTTTATAATATACTATTTTTTTTTTCAGCTCCACCGTACAATAATAACGACAAAACTGCCGTCAGATAAAAATGAATTCTTTCAATATAAGGTTGTGAATAGTATAATATCGAAATTATACGCTTGAAAAAAAATGTTTTAAATATTTCTGTACATCGCGCGAATTAATCAACCCGCCCTCGCAGATATGTTTTAACATATTTGCATTAATTTGTATACGCCTGATGTGTTTATACATCGATATCCTATTTCTTTGGTATGTTGAGGAAGATAAAGTTTAAGGAGAACGGAGTACTGATCTTCGATGAACCACGAAATTGAAATAATAACGATGAAAGAAAATATCGTGAAAGTAATGAAGTCATACGGATTAAGATGGTTCGAATATATTTTCAAATGAGAAGGACAGGCACCAATAAGAAAGATAACAGGATGGAACAGACCTAGAGGGACAATATTAAACGTAACGTTTTCGGTTAGTTTAAGCAAAAACATAAACTAAAAAAATAAAGACAAAATGAAAATTAATCAATTATAGAATTCAATCAATTACTTCTTTACATAATAAATACTAACAATAAGTATGTTATAGGTTTAAATCACAAAAGCGAGTGTTTTATCTTATTAGATCTTGTGGCACGATGAAACATCACCACATTTCCTTTACGCGTTTGGTATACCAGTATTAATTTTTATAATAATTGTTAAAGATATTTTAACAGACATTTAAAAATAATTAAACAAATTATATATTATAAGTATGTCAGCAAATATCAAACATGATACATGATTTCGATAAATATCACAACACGATTTTATGTACTAAATAAACATGCTTATTTAAATATTAATTTTATATATGTTATCTTACGTTTCTCTTAATAGCAGAAAATATAAAATAATGGATTTCTCTGTCCCTCTATTATGTATATTCTGCTGAGCTGACAATAGAAAAGTCTTTTCATAACAAAAAAACTTTTACCTGGACTTGGTTATTCGTCGTAAGTATCCGTTCCTGGTAGGTGGGTTATTTTGAACAAGTTAACCCCTTAGATTTATTTACGACAGGTCTATGAAGTATGTATATATGTCATGTGTCTTTATGAAAGAGGCTCTATGTTTAATGCTAAGTAATATGTCAGAAGTTAACTTTCTTATTGTTACATGATAATTCGAACTAAAGTGATTAAAACAAAAGAAAAAACATATAGGTATCCTATTGTGTATAGGTGTGGTATAAAAATACCTTAATATTGAACTAATAGACATTAAATTTAATTTTTTAGTTTTGACTGTTAAATTATTGTTATTTTTTTAGCATTTACATAGGTATTTACCGTGAGCAACATCATCTGACTTGTTTAGAACTTTTTAATATTTGGAAATTGGCAGCATCTTTGTATTTGTATATGTCTACCTGTAACTATTGTTTGTTGCTGATCATTATATTTTTGTTGCTCTTTTCTCTGTGCATTCTTGTGTTTTTTTTTTAAATCTATGTTGACAAAGTCATTAAAATAATACCATTCACGGTGCAACAATTATTATTGGCCCACTTTCGAAATGGAATACGGGACATGGAGTTTTCGGCAGAATATCATATTTATATCATATTTGAACGTCATTGCAATAGACTGATTCAAAGGTTTTTGGAAATCGGTGGTGTTTTAAAACGAAGATCGGAAAAGCCGCCAAGTGTGTTGATAGATGATACTGTGGAATATATTCGAAATAGAATAGAGATTAATCCAAGCTAGTCTTTTAGCAAATGATACACTTAAACAGGTACAATATACAGTCTTATAAATTAAATCTATTCTACGTTCTTTTCGATTTGCAAATTTTGTTATCACTTTGTCATTAAAATTGTCTATTTCGGAGATAAACTTTTTTTCGATAGATAGCATGGAAAGAGATGTTAAACGATCTTCGGTCATTGAATTTCTGAGAAACGTCTTAATTCGATTTAGTGTTGAAAAGCATCGTTCGGCCTCTGATGTTGTCATGGGAGTTGTTATTACAATTTCTAATAATTTTCTAGTCTCCTTCAACGTATCTCCCAGATTGTTTTTTATTAAAAATTTTAGAAGAGGTAGTGCGCCTTTTAAAGATCTACAATCAGTTCTTGAGTAAATAACAGACAATTCAGTTCGTAATCTTTCTTTATCAAGGCTGGGATAATAGGAGCATGCGGAAGTGAGTTTGTCCTCAGGAAATTTACTGCAATACTCTCCAAAGCATTCCGAAAAAAAAAAGTGATGCCACTACTAGATGATCTTTAAAATGAAATCGATCTTTTGCACAATTTAGAATAACATCACACACCTCTAAAGCCGAAATTCGATGATTAAATCTGCTGTTATTTGGACGTTTGCGTTTTTCTGGTGGTGGCTCATCGCTTATTAAATCTGTTTAGTCCATTTAATAATTTAACATAACTTATAAACAATGTAACCCGCTATTTTAATAATGTTCCTGTCACTTGGCTTTTGACACATTGTCGAAATTACTTCAAAAACGTCATCTTTCAAATATCTCAGTGTTATTTAAATTCTTTTAATAAAATTTGTATCGTATATGTTGTCTTTTCTTCGATCCTACCTTGAATAAATACAATAGTGAGTGTATTCTCTTAAATATTTAATCTTCCTTTCTTGTGATCCTTATTTTTTGGATTTTATATCACTTTATGTTTAACTTCTTTCTATAACAGCTTCTCTGTGCCTGTTTCCTATTACTTTTCATTCTCATTGAACTTGTTATTAAATTCCTTCTGCCAATACTATTCTTATTCCAGTTATAATTTTTCGATTGTCAATTTATTACAAACAAAATGAATATGGCCATCGCAATACTACTACATTATATTATAATATTATTTTCTTTAGATTGACATTTTTAAATTCGTTATCTTTTGAATGGAATGTCCGATTTTAATAATTTAAAAAGTATTTTACTGGTATTGAAATGGTCTTTAATAAAATATCATTTAATAGGATAAGAAATAATACAGAGGTATGGATAATATGGTTTGATTATTGTCGGCACTTTTATTAACGTTTAAAATGTAAAAAAGTAGTTATAGTGGCATAACTACAGTAGTTGGACATATGGTTTCGCGGACTTTTTTGTAGATATTAATACGTTCTATAATACTGTAGAACAGTTTTTTGTTCTATCAACAATAGTTTCCGCAGCGTACGCGATGGCAGATTTTTTGTGAATAATTTTTTCACACCTTGGGTTACATTAATGCATTTTTATTGGGGATATCTTTTTTTTTTGAAAATGTAATATAGCCTATGTCACTCAGTGAAAATGCAGCTTTCTAATGGCGAAAGAATTTTTGAAATCGGTCCAGTAGTTTTTGTGTGAAAGCATTACAAACATACATACAAAAACACAAATGTTTCCTCTTTATAATATTAGTTTAGATACCGAATCATATCGCCCTCGGCGCTGGTGTAAATGCAGCGAACATGCCTGGTAAAATCACGCATTGGTTTAAGACAGCCGTGGTGGAAGCGGGGTGCGCGCGGGTGTTTGAAAGAGCTCTGAGCGCACGTACGTGTGGACCAGATAAGGAACAAGTGAGCGATTGCGCGAATTAGGTTGGTTATTCCACTGGTCGCCTATTGTATATTATTTGATAATATACTATAGGTATATAACCGGCGTTAAGTGTTGGAATTTCGGAAGCGAATATCTCGGCTTCTACTGATCGGATTTTGATGATTGAGGTGTCAAATTGTAGGGTTTGATGTCCTCTACAGGATGATGTAGAAAAATATGCAAATTTTTTGATATACAGTGGGAGAATTTTCACAACAATATGTTACGCTTTTATAAACATCAGAAATGTCGGAAAAATTATGTAAAAGAAAACTAGTTATAACTAATACAGGTTCGCCCGCCCAATTTTTTGGGAACTCTGCAGCACTGCAGCGCTTATGCGCCAGCCGCCACTGCTCCACATTACGAAAAGTTGTTCAAAATGAAAAGTTATGGAGTTATGCAAATTCTCAAAATGCTCGGGCTACTTTGATAAAAGAAGTTGAAAATCGGAGAAAAATCTTTATTATTATTTACGATTACATGATAAAAAACAGGGTGATTAGAAATTTTCAAATTCAAAATAAAATTTTTACAGTTTATCAAAAAAAAAAAGGAAATTAAACTACAATTACTCTATTTGACTTCCTCCAAGAGCTGCACATTTGTCTATCCTAATTTTATAATCATCGTATAATTTCGCTATGGTTATTGGGTTAATTTCCTTTTCATTTGTGTATTTCATTTGTGCATTTTACTGTAATTTTCATTTACAGTATCTTTAATTTTTTGTATTTATAAGTCGATGTTATCATGAAGATCATATTAATAAACTTTTTTTTTTTTCAAATAACGGTGATCTCACTGGCCAATGTATTGGATCATGTCGTCCAATCCATCTTTCAGAAAAGTGCTAATTCAAAAAATTCGTAATTAAACGAGTTGAATGGGCTAGACATATAGAGAAACAATTAATAGAGAAACAGTTAGTTTAATTTTAATTCATGAAATGAGTAAGAGAAAGATTTCTGTAAAGTTTGTGGCTACTATCTTGAGTATCTTGACGGATGAACACAGGCTGCGTCGAGTTGACGTTGCGACTGATCTTTCGTCAAAACCGCACCTATTTCCGAAAGTAAATTACAGGAGATAAAACTTGGTGCTTAGAGTACGATTCAAGGTAAAATGTCAGAGCACGCAATGAAAATTTTTGTATTTATCGCACCATAAGGAACAATATGTATTATGCTCGCAATTTAAGACGATGTTTTGGTGTATTTCTTCGATCACAGGGGCATAATCCACCGAGAATTTATGGAACTGAGACAAGCAGTCAACTAACAATGCTATTAGATATCCTAAACGGATAAACAAGATTACCGATTTGTGAATAATTCACCATGGCAACGTAAGTGTTCACTGTCAGAGACTTTCTGTTCAAAAAAGCAATTACACAAATAATGAATCGTGCCGATTTACCTTACTTAACTCACTGTGATTTTTAGCTATTTAAATTTATAAATTAAAAGAGTTTATGATACTAAAAAATGCGATAGAGCTGTTCAATGGTATTTCGGAAAATCAGATCTTTAGACCTGCTTCCAGGAATGGGAACTTCGTTTAAATCAATGTATAAATCTATGTAGACGACAGTTGCTTCAAGTTTACTATTTCACACATATACCGTATGAACGCCCGGGAGTGATTGATCTACCACAATATAGTAAGACGAAGACGAATAGCGAGTTTATGTGGTTAGTGTTGAGAGAGTATATTCAGTCTGTTCTACTGTCTAACTGTACGGGCGTTCCCTTTCTTTATCCAACACATTCTATATACGATCTAAGTACGAATCAAATAATCTCTCTCTAACACATTGAATATTCCTATCAGTCGCTCAAAGTGTTCAAGCAAGGCGGAATATATTGAATCGGAAAACAAGCTTGCGACTGGCGATTCAGTTGCAGTTGCTCCTTGTCATCCGTACGTAGAGTACGTATAGAAATGTTAACAAATGTCCGTCGTAATTTTTATAACCGATTGGGTTACTGCTCGGCTCAAGAGGGTGGTTTATTTGAGCATTTACTAAATAATTAGTTTTTCTTTTTAGAATGTTCTTTTATTTAATAATTAATATTTATTACCAATAAAGGTATTTTAGTTAAATTTAATATTTTATAGGTAGTTTATTTAAGGAAACAATTTATTTATACTGGTAAACACTTTATTTATATTCTTGCAAGAATCGTTATTGTTTTGAAATTTTATGCTATTACAGAATACTTTTTATTTTAATTTTTTTCAATAAGAGTTACGGTTTTGTTTCATAATTTTATATTATTTATGTGTTTTCATTTGAATAAGAATTTTTTAAGTTCAAGCCACAAAGCTATGATGAAACTTATCATTGAATATTTAACGATGAAAATATCTGATGCTTCGCCGGTAAGAATTATTATTATGCAGTAAACAAAAACTCTGCACTTTACGGCGAATTGTATTTTATGATACTTTCAACTATATTATATCATTTTATTTAAATTTAAATGTTAAATTTAAAGTATTATGGCCGAAGAGACATAAACAAATGTATCCGTTATTGTAGGGACGTTGACAGCCGGCATATGACTAATAGTGCGAAAAGCAACGGTGTAGTCGGATAAAATATCCAAATTCGTACATTAACCATAAATAATATACTACAAATAATTTTGTAGTTTGTTAAACAATTAGTTATTAATTTGGAATATTTATTTTGATACATCATTTATTAATAAACAACCATAACGCTTTCTTGGTTCACCACAATTAAATACGCCCTGTAGGAGTTTAACGTATGTAACCCCTCCCACTTGCAGTTTGCCAGTCATTACTTATATATCCATCAATCGCTCGACGTTGTGCACACGGTATGTATACCGATAGGTCCAACTCGCAACGGGCCATAGGCAACAATATACGTACGGAACGTAATGTGATGTGGCAACGTGTGTACGATGCCTATATTGAGTGACTTTCTTAAAATTTAAATTTATTTTGCAGAATTATTGATTTTTTTACTTTTATCTTATAGAAAACGTTATTGTTTTTTTATTACTTAAAATTACTTTATATGAAAAATAGTATACAATAAAAGTGTAAACAAAGACAGTATACATTGAAACGAATATTCATTCAATTGTATTGTCCTGAAATTGAATTTGTCAATCGTTGTTAAATTTGTTAGAATGAATAGATATTTATATTTATCGGAAAATACTAATACTTAAAGCAAACAAATAAGGTGTAGTGTTTTGTTATATTGATTATGCAGCTGATGCTTTCGTAATATGCTCATATTTGTATTTCTACTATTATCGTGATGTTATTATTAGAGCTGAGGATGTTTGCGGTACGGCAGGACCGTATGTAGTGCATCCCCACATTTAACTATTTATCTAAATATTCTCTGAAATGATTTGCCGGATCTCATAAATTAATAGAGTGATATTTTAGTATGCACTGGATATTGTTATTATACAAAATCATAATAGCCATTTGTATTTATGGATCATAAATAATAATACGCATGTATTTGTATTTGGTTGTGAATTCAATTTAAACTTAAAACGAATCGTAGTATTTTAACGACAAGCCGTCCTTACAATACATGCATTCGAGACAAAGTGTGCAACTCTACGAATAACTTCCATAATTGATCGAAAATGGACATTTTAGAGCTGAAGTAAAGCCCCTATTCTTAGAAAATTTTATTACTGTCGTTAAGAACTATTATTATAAACAACAAAGGCCTTTTATTAGTGTTGAAGTTTTAGTTTCATTGAATTTCCATGTTGTAAGTAGTCAATTGTAAAGTGTTCATTCACAATATTCTAAAACAAGGTGTAAATTTAACTAAAATCCAGAAAAACACATTCTGATAATATATTACTAGATTAGAAGCTGTGTTTATTACTATTTATTATATTATTTTTATAACCAAATGCAATAAAAGCTACGAAAACAAAAGAAACCTCGATTTATTAAAATCTTGTCACACAGCCTTTCAAAGCCTGCATATATATATATATATATATATATATATATATATATATATATATATATATATATATATATATATATTGCATATATTTTATATATACTACCTACTTGAACTAGGTGAATGAAGTTAGAAGTTATAAGTTATAACTTCTAACTTCATTCACCTAGTTCAAGTAGGTAGTATATATAAAATATATGCAAAATATGTGCTGCCAGGCTTTGAAAGGCTGTGTGACAAGATTTTAATAAATCGAGGGTTCTTTTGTTTTCGTAGCTTTTATTACATTTGGTTATAAAAATAATATAATAAATGGTAATAAACACAGCTTCTAATCTAGTAATATATTATCAGAATGTGTTTTTCTGGATTTTAGTTAAATTTACACCTTGTTTTAGAATATTGTGAATGAACACTTTACAATTGACTACTTACAACATGGAAATTCAATGAAACTAAAACTTCAACACTAATAAAAGGCCTTTGTTGTTTATAATAATAGTTCTTAACGACAGTAATAAAATTTTCTAAGAATAGGGGCTTTACTTCAGCTCCAAAATGTCCATTTTCGATCAATTATGGAAGTTATTCGTAGAGTTGCACACTTTGTCTCGAATGCATGTATTGTAAGGACGGCTTGTCGTTAAAATATTACGATTCGTTTTAAGTTTAAATTGAATTCACAACCAAATACAAATACATGCGTATTATTATTTATGATCCATAAATACAAATGGCTATTACGATTTTGTATAATAACAATATCCAGTGCATACTAAAATATCACTCTATTAATTTATGAGATCCGGCAAATTATTTCAGAGAATATTTAGATAAATAGTTAAATGTGGGGATGCACTACATACGGTCCTGTCGTACCGCAAACATCCTCAGCTCTAGTTATTATAATACAGATACAAAATCTCACGTAATGTTTCCATCAGCCTTTTATTAACAATAAACAAGTAAAGTACAACTTCGTAGGTCGACAAACGCTCCAGTCTTCACTATCACTGTATTATACATGAACTGTAGGCTTAGTTTTTCGTAGAAATTGAAGTACGTGTCTGTTCCTTTGTAAAATTATAATAAGGGCAGGGGTTAATTTTATTCTGGCATTTTTAAAAATGCAGAGATCAGTTTTGCGACAGCATTCAGCTAATTACAATCTAAAATAAGCAACATTGTAACGTATTTTGGAATTGTGAATATCCGTAGGTAATGAAAAAAAGGAAGTATAGTTTAATTACAACTGTAGCTTCCTCCTGGTTTGAAGGAAGTCGGTATGTATCGACCGAAGTATAAGTTGAAATAATACAAATATGAGCATATTACGAAAGCATCAGCTGCATAATCAATATAACAAAACACTACACCTTATTTGTTTGCTTTAAGTATTAGTATTTTCCGATAAATATAAATATCTATTCATTTTAACAAATTTAACAACGATTGACAAATTCAATTTCATGACAATATGTACAATTGAATGAATATTCGTTTCAATGTATACTGTCTTTGTTTACACTTTTATGGTATACTATTTTTCATATAAAGTAATTTTAAGTAATAATAAAACAATAACGTTTTCTAAAAGATAAAAGTAAAAAAATCAATAATTCTGCAAAATAAATTTAAATTTTAAGAAAGTCACTCAATATAGGCATCGTACACACGTTGCCACATCGCATTACGTTCCATACGTATATTGTTGCCTATAGCCCGTTGCGAGTTGGACCTATCGGTATTATAAAAGTGTATTCCGAAAATGAAAAATTATGGCACCTCACACATTGTTTCTTGTATTATGAATATTTTGGAATCAAAATTTTAATTTGTCAAGCAGCATATAAACCAACGCAAGGTACGCAAAATGTAAATATAAGTAAACGTTTACAAAAGATTCTATTTTAAGCAATTAAAATGCGTCATATATTCTAAAAGAAACAAATATTATCAAAATATTTGCCTGTTTGCTTGAAACACACTTTTCAATAGGAAAGTTATAATGAATACTTTTAATAATTTCTTTTACCCATAATATTTCGCATACATTTTATTTAAACAATTTAACTTATTTATAAAGGAACTTATCTTATAATTTTTGTTTTATAGGATTTTACATTAAACAACAAAATATCTATTATATCCGTCTATAATTTTAGGAATTATATTTCCGACTTGAATCTTACAATTACTGCATAGCAATAAAATTGTGTTGATAATATTCCAGAAATAAGTGCGATTTTTTTTCAGTTGTTTGCATTTTTTTAATGTTTAGTCTAGCTCGTATAATAAATATATGTAATAATATTAATAATGTTTTCATCTGAACCGAATATGAAAACATATTTTTGCAAAACGTAAACAGTTAGAATTAGAATTGAGATAAATGTATTGGTTAATAGGCAGAAAGTCACAGTCGAATATGAATAACAAAAATATTAATATGTAAATGTGTTTTGAATCCTGTTTGAACTAACCTGTGGGGCACAGCCAGTAATTCCGACTTTGAAATGTGTTAGCACTTCCAAAACAAGATATTACGTATCATAACACCCGTTATGATACGAATTCCAAACTTGCCAATTATCCTCCATAAAAAATAAATATCATTCAAAGCCATTTGGTAATTCCAATTTTTTAGTGTTGGTTTAACACCAGTAATAAAATACGTCATTTGAAGTGTCTCAAGTCAACGGACCCAACAACTAGATATTTACATAGAAATCTGCTATATTGGGTTGGTGCATAAATCCGCAGTGTTTTTATTGAAGTCGAACTATACATATTAATTAAATATTCTGCCTTATACTCCATCTTAAAGAGTAGAAAGACACCAGGATTTATTTAGTACCTAATTAGACACTAGCCAAAGGAATGTTTTTATTGTAGATTGATGCTGTGCCCTATTTTATTTTATATTTACTATAACATCTTATAATACGTGACGATAAAATTAATAGGGTGTAGGGTGTTTTTCAGTACCCAGAATTCTCCAGTATGATCTCCATTACCACCCATACAAAATTCAGTTAACGCAGCAATTGAAAGTGGACGATCACGAGAAAAGGCGACAGTTTATTGATTGGCTTTTGAGAAGACGCCAGGTGGACGAGGGCTTTGCGAGCAAAATTATCTTCGGTGACGAAGTACACTTCGACTTAAATGGGTTTATGTATAAGCAGAACTGCCACATCTGAGGGTCAGAAAATTCTTGCATTATTCAAAAAAGGGAAAAAGGGACAAGCTGTGACAGTTAATGGAAGCCGACACCGTGCGATGATAAGAGATTTTTTTGTAGCCTCATTTGGATGGAATGGATATTCAAGAGTTGTTGTTTCAGCAGGATGATGCCTCCTGCCTCGCTTCTCGCGAAACGATTCAGTTGCTCTATGAGCGCCGGATCGCCTCATTTCGCGTAATGCTGACCATCAATGGCCACCAAGGTCATGTGACTTAACTCCTTGTGACTTTTTTCTTTGGAGTGCTCTTAAATCATTGATATGTCAATAAACCCCGAAACATCCCTAACATGAAGGAGGAAATTTGACAGGTTGTTGGCGAGATCCAAGTGCAAACTTGTTAGGTAGTGTTACGCTCCGCATATAAGAATATTTTAATTTATTTTTAAATAATAATATTTCTTCTTTAAATATCTCGATTTAAAATATTTAAACTTAAGACATTTTCTTGTATATATTCGTGTCCAAAGAGAAAGCATTTCTTTTGTTACATGCTTAACCCTTAGTTTTCTACCTGACCTAATGTTACTGTGAAATTTCTACATACATTTCATTTGAAATTGTTTTAATTGAATTACGTACATCTTCTTTTATATGGTGTTTCATATCATTAGGAAGCTTATGTCACAAGCGTTATTTTAATAATATTTATGCCATCGATAGAACATCTCTTCAGGTCGCGCTTTTTATTAATTATTATTCAAGATATCGACCCTCTCTTCGACTTAGGTCATAAAACAGATCTTTTCTAAACCAGTGTTCTATCGACACAAAACGATCAGTCCGATCTTCTCTTTAGAACCTTCGAAGGTTAAACAACTCATCGTGCTGTTCAAGTCCACGATGCCACGCCGCCCGGCGTCTTTCGCTTCTAAGAACCGCTCTACATATACTTGACCAGGTATATCTTCGAAGGCCACGTGACCACCTTCGCCACACATAAGTAACTCTGTATTGTTCGATACAGAGATTATTTTATATTAATCGTAATTAATTAACATTTAATTTACTACTCAATTTAACGTTCGTTTTCAGTGTATTTTGTGTTAATTTTCAATTACTTATTTACCGATCCTTGTGTATATATTACTTTTGATTAATTACTTGTAAATATATCAATTTCAATTTCTTCTTATGTAAATATAAATACAAACTTTAAGGACAACGCTCCTGTGTTTTATTTAGTAAGTAAGTTGAGGAGCTTGCGTGCAAAAGCGGATATATCCATTTTATTAAAATGTTCAGGAGATGAGAAAAGCGTGCTCTAGCTGTTAGAGTGAACCAGTTTATCTCTACATATTAAACTAGTAACAATGCATTGATGGTGCGTATTTATTTTTATTTTTTTGCTATATGTTTTCTGTAATATGCAAAAAACATTTGGATATTTCCGCTTTTGTATCAAAACATATAAAAATATGGCCAAAAATTAGACAAATTGATTAACAATTTTATTGTGTATTGAAAAAAATTAACAGACTGCGTAACGTAAATCAAAAACTCAAATAAGAATGGCCGGTTCCTCATAAAGGCAGTCACATTGTTCACCGCTAGGCCCAGCGGCATCGAAATTGTCTTCGTTTGTCTCTTGGGCCATACTCAGCAGACTTTTGTACCATTGTAGGTCTTGACGTGATTCCCAATCGTTGCCAAAATTTTCCTTCATTAGGTTCCTGAGGCTACGTTTTTTTTATCCGGTAAGCAATGTTTTAGTACCAATCGTTGCAACTCAATCTTTACATTAGCTTTTCCTTTTTTTATTAATGATTCACTGCAATCTTTCGGTGTATTAATTTTATAATAGTCATACGTCGTCACTGTAATTTTGACTTTTCCTTGGCTTGTTGGCGGCTGTTTTTTTATGCTAATCCTTTTAGCATCTGAGATAGCTTTTACCTTCTTATATACATCTTCTAATTTTTTTATATCGTAGATTTCCCAATCCTGCCCTAGCGTTTTTACTTCTCCCACTTCAGTATATAAACGTACATATTCCTCTTTCGAAGTTATAACAGGGTGTTTTCTTAACAATTTCTCCAATCTGCCAAAACATCTGTCTGCTGTCATGAAGCTATGACCCCGTATTGGAAATGTCATAGTTATTTCCGAAACATGTTTTGGAGACTTATTTTCCAACCAAAACATCAATGTATGAACAATGTGTGAGTTTTTGTTCTCGCAGGCACAGCCGTCGCAAAACAATCGAATTTGGTGTATATCAGTATAATCCAAAGTATCTAAGTGGTGAAGCAAAGCCGAGCCGACTTCTATTGATCCACGTCCAGCTAAATCTTCAGTCCACACATAGAAGTTAGGGTTTCGTGATGACATACCTACACAGCAAAACGCGTAGAAGCTTATCTGATGTGAATAAAATGCTTCTCCTATAGGCGTACGTGGTAGGGGCTGCACTTGCTGCAGATCGAAACAAAACGTGATACTATTTCTTGGTGTTTCCCTAGCCAGATCATAGAAGGTACTAGCCCGTTTCTTATGAACACGATATTCAATCGTGAGTTGTCTTCTTTTATCATCTTTTGTTTCAATTTTATATTGTTGTTGTAATCTTGTACATGTTGAACAAACATCAGATGCTGGTGAAGAGAACCCGATATTAAATTCTGTTTGAAAAATTTTCCGGAACATGAAGTATGAGACTTGATGTTCAGCTACATTCTCACCATTAAACATTTTGTGTAATCTTGCAACACATAAATTTGCACTTAAATAGATTCTCTTTGATTTTTTCCTATTGTAGTGACTTTCTCTACCTTTTAATCTGTTGATAAAATTGCGAATCAGATCTTTTTTAGATTTAGTTTTATTTGATATGCGATCGCCACCTCTCTTCTCCTTTGGTACTCCACCTTTCAAAAGTACTTTGGCAACGTATTTATCCTATGCTTTGTAATACCTAGTACTGCCGTGAAAAACTTGAGACACACTCTTACAGCAGCATTACCTGCCTTGAGAAAATATGATACACTAAGCTGCTTTAAAGGGTCTATGTCATTGGATCTGCGTCGCTGAACAGGTGCAACAGACAGCATATGGCACAGTCTGATATCTTGATTTGTTTTTACAGAGTCTTCGTAAAAATTGTTTCTCAAATTGCGTATGTCTCTCAATTTCACGTTATTGCATTTAAATGTTTTTCCATCGTGGTTGCAAGGTCGCGTAAAACTCATCAACTGCGGATCTGAATTTCCATATCTATGCTAATGCAGTAAGTAAATAGAAAGAAAAAAACAAAAAGAACAACACTTACCTTTGTGATGATTTATTTTGTCGACGCGTTCTTTCAATCGCTTTCTGGTTCCTCTGTTGCCTGCTTCTACAGTTATTAACTCTTCTTCCATTTCTACAAAACACTCGTCACTGAGTTTACCACTTAGTAAATAACATTAATTCTATTAAAACAGCTACTGAAACTGCAAACGCAAACTAATAAAATGCTGCATGCTGCAGGGAAGCGACTTTGTTGATCATTTTTGGCGGCACCTAGTACTTTAAAAATGTAGCTTGAAAAGATTTCTTTGGTTTTATAACATCTACTATCAGAACCAGTATATTCATATTAGTGGTTTACAGTGACATCTGTGAACTGCGCTTATAAACGATGATATACACAGACGCATGGATTTTCTCGGTTTTGCTTGAAAAACATGGATATAGCCCGTTTTGTCGCAAAGCCTACATTACAGAGGGCTATTCAACGCACTTATAGCCGCTTTTGCTTCAAATACACTGCATGGGTTTGTAGAGCTCATCTAACTTAACAAAATTCTGTCAAAAAATCTGAATGCACAAAACATGGATATATCCGCTTTTGCACGCAAGCTCCTCAGTTGTTGTACATTTATTTAATTAACCATTATCACGCACGTCCTGGCACTTTGATGAAACTTCACCAGCGCCACTAATTATTTGATTATCTTAGAATAATTTCATTATTAGTAGCACCGCACATCTACATCCCGATATCCAGCAAAGCCGCCGTTTGTAATAGTAGTCATAGCAAATTTCACAGATAGAGTTCTTGCATGCCGGCGCAGTAGAGGTGCTCATATGCCCGATATCATTTTCCATACTTGAAATGGGAGGTGTGATGAACATGTTTATACATTTTGTTAATGTGTTTTGCAAAAATAAAGTTCATAATTCGATATATCAAAACCGTCGCGCTTTTTGAATGACTCTTTATCACATTACATGTAAATGTCGCCTAATGTGCTGCGTTAATTACTACATTTCGACAAACTAAGTTTGTACCAGTATGCAGAAACGCTACACGCCGCGACGGCACCTTCCTGGTTGTTAGGATAATGAATATGTTTCTGCATAAACTTGGTTTGTTGAAATGTGCCAAGTATTCTTATATATATATATATATTATCAATACCTTATTTACCGTTAGGTGTTAAGGTTAAATACAAAAATCAAACAATTCCTTAAAGTTACAGTACATTAAATCAGTAAGTGCAGCCTATCAGAATCTATAATTATTATTTTATTCTAATTTCGTTCCGTATATCATCCTTGCCCATTCTTTCTTGTTTATTGCCATTCTTTTCGCCTCTCTCCCTGACGTTCCCTTAGCTCTCAATATGTCTTCCACTTGGCTGTCCCACGAATTCCTAGGTCTACCTCTTGGTCTTCTCTGATATCTTCTTGCTTGCCATACTTTTCTTACTGTTCTCTCCTCTCCCATTCTTGTCAAGTGTCCAAACCATCTTAATTGATTTCGTTGTATATCTTCCTTCAGCGCCCGTACTTTAAGTTCTTCCCTTGTTTTGTTATTTCTTACTCTGTCTCTCTTAGTAATTCCCATTATTCCTCTTAAAAACCTCATCTCCATTGCTTGTATTTTGTTTTCCATTCGTTTCGTCAATGTCCAACTTTCGCTTCCGTATGTCAATACGGTCTTAAATATGGTTTTGTAAACTGAGGTCTTAGTTTTCCTTGACACTTCTCTTCTTCTCAGGAACGAATTGTTCAAGGAGTAATAAAGTGCTGATGCTGCATCTAACCTGTCATTCAGTTCTGCCTCCATGGTTCCTGTTTTGTGTATTTTCACCCCTAGGTATTTAAATGTTTCTACTTGTTCTATTTTAGTGTCGTCAAGTTTTATTTGTACTTCATCATCTTTTTTCCCTATTACCATAACTTTGGTTTTCTCTGTGTTTATTTTTAAATTCTTCTTTCGCAACGCCTCTGCCCATATATCTAGATTACGCTGTAGGTTGAGCTCATTTTTTGCATAAATCACCAAATCATCTGCAAATATGCTCTCTGCTATTTCTACCGGTCCCATGTTATAGTATCCCACCTTCATTTTCTTAACTTTCATTTTCGCTTCTTTTGTTACATCATCCATTATTATATTAAATAATACTGGGCTAAGGTTGCCTCCTTGTCTTAATCCCTCCGTCGTTACAAATTCTTCAGATCTTGTGTTCCTGGTTCTAACGTAATTTCTTGTGTTCTTATATACAGCTTTAATACAGTTTATTAATTTTTGCCTGACTCCTCTCCTTCTTAGACTGTTCCAAACTAGTTCCCTTGGCACGCTGTCAAAAGCTTTCTTGAGGTCTATAAAGGCCACATATATATTCTCATTGGTACATTTCTCTATTAATTGTTTCAGTGTGAATATGTGGTCCTGAACTCCTCTCCCCTTTCTAAAACCACTTTGTGAATCTTCTAACTGTCTTTCCACTGTTCTTTCTAGTCTTTTGGTCAGTATCCATTCATAGAGTTTGGCCAGCGTGCAAAGCAAAGTAATACCCCTGTAATTAGCGCAGTCCCTTTTATTCCCTTTCTTGAATATCGGTATCAATATTCCTATCTCCCAGTCCCGTGGTATTTGTTCCTCTCTCCATACTTTGTTTAGTAGCTTTACAATTATTTCCAAGTATTCCAAGTATTCTTATTTTTATAAAATACCAAAACCTTTGTGTGAACAAAGTAAGAAGTTAGTCACCTCTTTAATTTCCTATTTTAAGAAGGAACATGATTATGATTTAATGCTGACCATGATTTTGCTCGATTTCAAACTGTTATCAAGGATATTAACATACGACATATTTTTGCCCCATCAAACATCAACTTTTTTAAATTAATTTCTCTTCTATGACAGCTTCTTTTAATTTCTTAGTCAATCGGTTACTAAACTCTCCGCTAACAAATGAGAGATACGAAATAGAACTAGATTTCATTAAAAACATCGCGAGGTATAATGGCTTTGACATAGAAATAATTAATAAATTAATTAGAAAAAACGAATCTAAAAAAGACAATCCGCGAATCCACAAGTTTGATAGAGTTGTTAAATAACAAGGTCTCCAAGTTGCTTTTTGATCTGAAAACATCATCAAAAGTCTCCTAGGTAATACCAAAGATAAAGTTAATTTGAATTTGAAATCAGGTTCATATATACGAAATTAATTGCGACGACTGTAATTTGAAATGTATAGGCCAAAACAAACGCTCAATAATAACACGTTTTAAAGAACACATATCAAGACGGCAGACTATGTGCCCGGTGCATGGTGACATGAATCATGTCACCATGTGTACTAAATATTATTTTGGATACTATAATATAAATATGTTTTGAAGGTGCATCTGTTATTGCCAATAATACCACTTTTTCTTTAGAATAAATGTTTCGTTCATTGTTAGAAATACAAAATAACGTTTTTTTTTATTTTGATTTAGAACTGTAAAATATATGTTCAAATTCTGTTATCTCTTGGATAAATGCATGTATGGAAATATTTAGGAAACTACTAAATATATGTTTTTCTGCTCCGATATGTAAACAAAGCGAGAGGAATGAATGAGCCATAAATTTTTTCCTGAAAGAGGAATACATTCTTTGTATTATTGGCAATAACAGATGCACCTGCAAAACATATTTATATTATAGTATCCAAAATAATATTTAGTACACATGCTGACATGATTCATGTCACCATGCACCGGGCACATAGTCTGCTGTCTTTACATCACATATTAAATATAATGGACCAAAAAATCGAACGTCGCAAACCATGCATTGGCCACGGATCACAACGTCTTGGTAAAAGGGCTAAAACTTGTCAAAAACATCAACAACCCCAGAGATCTCGACGCATACAAATGCATTCATATCGTTAGAAACAAATTTAATACGTTTAACTCGGATAAGGGTCCTATCCCATACAGTAATTTACGTTCATAGAAAAGAGGTAGAAAAGGTTGAGGACGTTGAGAATAAACACGTGGTGTTATCGTTTTCTTAAGAGGGGTAAGTTGACGTAATTTTAGTTTGTGTTTTTTTTTAAAGTCAGCGTACACGTGGACGCCGTGTAAAGTTGTGCGCGATTCTGTGTGTTACCTTTACTGTGCCCATGTTTAACAGTTTTATTAGTTGTTTTGTCTACTGATGATGACAATTTAGTTGTGGAAATACGTATTTAGGATACGATTATTAATTGTGGTAAGGGCTTTTATACCTTTTTTGAGTTTTTACTTAACCACAGTCTTTAGATAAAGACTTCTCTTCTATGAGAAGAGCATTATTATTTTCGTTTAATTTCTGTTAGAAATGTTATTAATTTCTTATACATTTTGCTTTGTTTTACTTTGCTTTTGATATAGCTTTTATAAGCTTATTATTTATTATTAATTGTTTTGATTTTTTTCCAATATATTTTTAGTTCTTTTTTATACTGTTATTGTAAATATACATATTTTTATTCTTTCAGTTTGTAGTAAACTTTTAACAGTACCTATTTACTTATATTTTAATATTAGTCTAGCCCAGAAAATAGATTATACATGTAAACAAGATTATCATCACTTAAAATGACAACAACCCATGACATGATGTAATAAATTGGACAATGACGTGAATCAACTGCTAAATAAATTTCACTTAACACAGACATTTCTCTCAACATAATGACTTAGTTCTAAGAATTGTAACAATAATGTGTAGGGCTTTGTTATCCAAAGCTAATACGTTACAAAATTGTTTAAGAAATCATATCTTTGTTCACGGTTTTTTCTGAGAATAATGTCCAAATAGCTCCGAACAAAACAGACAGTGGACATTGAAAAAATAGGAATCCCTGCTATTCGATTCTAAAAGTTAACCTTGTGTTTCTCGGAGTGACATATTTGTAAATGAGTTACTTATAGCTTATAGGTATAAGGTTATAAGTAGAGCTTGGAAAATATTCAAAATGCATGTTAAGTGCATAACGGCATATTGAGTATTTTTTTTAAATGTATATGCAAAATTTAATAATGCATATATGAAGGTTTCTATCCAAATGCCTAAAAATTTAATTTTATGCATTTAAAATATTTTATTGTGCGTGTGTTTTTATGGTAACATTACCTGCAAAGACTTTTACCTGTAATTTGTCCCCCGCTGTGTTAACGATTTTGCAATGAGAATGTTTTAGTTTTTAATAGCTCTGTAAAAGCATACTGTACCACTATTTGTAAATATTACATTGTAAATCTCGGCTGTATATTTAAATTTCTTTTCAAAATTTGAATGTAATTTTTTCACGAAAATTTCCGAACGTTAGTATTTCTTCATATAGTCAATGCAACTGTTACTTACTAAACTAATGCAAACACATAAATTTTATGATATAAATACTTTATAAATTATTGTATTGTTCATTCGATGAATGTTTTGAAAACGGGGATTCACAGATTACACAAGTTGTGCAGTCGCACTGAAGGAGCGTTACACCACAGAATAACAGAAAGGACAAAATCCGGTGCTTTTGATGTTTTAGAGCTCATTTTTCATGTCCTTGAAGCTTTTGTTTACGTTGTCGCCATTTTGAAACTATGTCAAGATATTTAAGCGATTTATTTCAAAATAACATACAGTAGAACTCGGTTATATCGAACGCGCAAAAGGAAAAAAAATTGTTCGTTCAAAGCAAGTGTTCGTTATAAACGATTTTTAGTATTTTTCATACTTTGTATTTAAAATAATATTCACTAGAGTTTAATTCATATAAACATATTTAATTTTCACATAGAACTAAATAAACATAGTAAATACATACTTACATTAAGAAAGTATAACTGTAGTATTAAAAAACATCATTCAGACAAAAAATAATTCGTGATTTTTAATTGAGTAGATTCTTTGTTAACATATCTTTTTCAATCTTACTTTGTAACAGATTAAACATGTCTTTTATACTATGATCTACATCTGTAAAGGTAATATAAGTTGATAAAACATTCAAGGCATTATACACTTCTCCAATGGTAGGTAGTCTCGCTGCGTTTTCTTCCATATCTGAATCTTCCATGACCTCTTGTAAATCATCTTCAAAAGAATTTGTTATAAGTTCTGCATCAGATGGAGCTTCAGTAGTTATTAATTCGCTGTCAACATTTGTATATCTGGTCAAATCTTCATTGTTAAATGGATTATTAATGTTATTTCTATCTATCCACGTTGAAAGAGGAAGGTTATCATCATCTTCATCACCAGCATATTTTAAAATCCATTGTGATAACGGAAGATCATCATCTTCATCAAATAACGCATTACGCAGAAAACCAGCATGGCGGAAACAGTTTTCAATAGTTTTTGAAGTTACTCGTGTCCAAGCAGTATTGATCATTAGTTTCATTACTATAGCGTCTAGTAATGAAATGTTTAAATTCTCTTTATTTTCAAGGCAGTTAAATAACCGAGTCAAAAGAAATTCTTTTGTAATGTGATTTCAGGCAGTAAATTACTGCTTAATCCATCGGTTGTAGTATTGCTGTAGTACAAGGAGGTAGGAAGACCAGCTTAATGAATTTTAAATTTTCTATATGGGGATGCGCTGGGCAATTATCCACCATTAATAAAATTTTTCTATTTTTGTTTTTTAATTCCTTGTCCCATTGTCTTAGCTCATTTTCAAACAATACAGACGTCATCCACGCACTTTTGTTTGATGCATAAGAAACGGGTAATTGATTACAATTTTTAAAACATCTAGGAGTCCTCGACTTTCCCACAACTAATAGCTTTCGCTTTTCCGATCCGGTCATGTTTGCACACACTAATACGGTTATGCGTTCTTTACTATGCTTACCGCCAACACATTTTTCCCCTTGATATTTTAAAGTTTTATCAGGTGTTACGTTGTAAAATAGTCCTGTTTCGTCTGCGTTAAAGATATCAACATCTTCATATCCTCTTCTTAAATTCGGCCAAATGTCTTTAACCCAGGAGCTAACAGTTTGCTTTGACACACTTGCGGCTTCGTCATGTATTTTTCTTGCAACGATATTATATATTTTTTTAAATCTGTCTATCCAGCCTCTGCTACATGTAAAATTAGTATTCTGGAGTTTTCCTAACTTTTCTGCTCTAAATTTTAACATTTCTCCAGTAATCGATGCACGCTGATTTCTTTGGTAGCTAAACCATCTTATTAAACCATTATCCACGTCTTTTCTTATAGGTTTTCTAATTCTTCTTAATTTACTAACATTTAAATTGATTGCTCCTTTTAACTTTTCTTTATTTTTTTTAATTGTGGACACTGTTGATTTTGGTAAATTAAATTGCCGGCTTATATCTGAATTTGAACGCCCTGCTTCTAATTCCGAAATAATAGATAATTTTTCTTTTATCGTTAACACTTTTCGTTTCACCATTATTATTTATGTATGTATAAACGTTAGCATCTATCATCTATGTATGTATATCAGATCATAGTTAGACTACAACTAAAGCAAGAATAACATCTCGATCCTACGATGTACCTATACATATACAACGGGGAATTACCGAAGAATAACCATCGCGATAAGGGTATGGTTCGTTATATCCAAGCTTCATTGCAGATATTTCTCTTAACAACTTGAACTTTAAAAGCGAGAGTTCGCTACAAACGAGTTCGTTATAAGCAAGCGCAAAATACATTGCGAGCATAGGATATTTGATCGGGGAAATTGTTTTTGTTCGTTATCACCGAGCGTTCGCTATATCTAGGGTACGTTATATCCGAGTTTGACTGTAATTTTAAATAAAAATACTAAACTATATCAGCTACTACAGTATTGTTTTCTTTATTTATACATGAAATAACAAAATTTGAGCCAAGTAGTATTTATTTGTAGAAAGTTCTAGGATCTGCATATTAATCTACAAAATGTAAATGAGTTGGACAGTTTTTTTGTCCGCCAGTTTACTAGAATATGTATGAACAAAATTGCTTTTAATACAAATTTGTTTCGAAATATATATTACAAAAAAAATTAGCATCACGACTGGAAGTAAATATTAGAGAAGTTACAATTAAACTACTAATGAAAAGCTACAAGTGTCCCGTATCGTTATGTTCAAATTTTAGGAGTGTAAAGTAGACTTCGTTTCAAGTAACAAAAACGCAAAACTTGAATATCCATTTTTATTTATTTCTGTGATTCAGTGATTCAATAAAGTTATTGTCAGCAATACGTACTTTTCCCAACTGGTCATAGTGCAGTGTGAAAGTAAAAATGCCGAAAGCAGCGTCTAAAAAATCAACTTTATTGCGAAAGTGTATTCAAGATAAAAAGGATTTGCAGATCATCAACAACGACTAATTTTTTTGCGGGCTGTGCGACAAACGAGTAAGTACCTATGTATATATAACCACGCATATATTTTTTAAGAAATCTTTCTTACACTAAAAAACACAGACTGCTTACACTTGTATTTTTTATGGTTATTTAGTTATTTCATTTTAATAATTAAATTATTTTTAAGTTTTTTAGGTTAATGTATTACATATTTTTATAGATAAAATTTGACAAGGAATTTCAAGTAGATCAACACTTAGAAACCGAAAGCCATCAGTTCAAAAAACGTGGACTAATTCGCATGATACATAAACAATTATCCTGTCAATATCGTAACAATAGCGAGCAAGAAATTTATTCAAAAGATCTGCATAATCTTTTTATTGGGTCTAATATTCCGCTTCGTAATTTGGACAAGAAATTGTTCTAAGATTTCTTCAATAAACACTACAGAAAATGTCAATGTGCCTTCATTATCTACTTTGAAAAAGATGTAGGTCGACCGTAACTTTGAAAAGACGTGATAGAAGCCGTCCAAAATTAAATTAAAAATAAATATGTATGGTTTTCTGTCGACGAAACTACAGATGTTCAGGGAAGGTATATTACCAATTTTATCATTGGAGCTTTGAACGAGGATAGCCAAGGAAAAGGATATTTGATTGGTATAAAGGTGTTCTTTTTACCGGAAAAATGACCAGTAGAAAACGTATTTACCAATGGTGACTGATACTGCTTTGTATATGGCGAAAGCAGAAGAAAATTAAACATTTTCTTTCCTTAATTTAATACATTGGACGTGTTGGGCCCATGAATTAAATAGAGTATCCGAAACTGTTAAATCAGAATTTCCTTTAGTTAATGGTTTAGTAAGTAACGTTGATAATGCTCCACTTCGAGTTCAGGTATATAAAGAAAAATCTCCAGAATTGCAACTAGCCCCAGAACCAGTTGTTACTAGGCGGGGGACGTGGTTAAACGCCGTAATTTTTCTTGCTGAATTATGAAGAAGATCCAGATTGCTCCACAGCAATTAGAAAACGCATTAGTTTATTTAAAAGCCCTTTAATTATTAGTCAATTGTTTTATTAAGTATTTTTTGTATATTGCTACCGCAATCACAAAACTAGAAGGTAGAGGATTTTCATTGGACTAAAAGTAAATTATGTAAAAAGTCGTTTAAAAGTGGGGAATTATTAGGGTCTAATTGGTCATTTAACAATATATCTGCATATTTAAGTTTATTTATTTCTAAGGATTCCAGTAAATTTAACTTTAATCCTTTTTGTTGTGACTGTAAAATTTCAAAATCTGTATTGAAACTATGATTATTTTCCAACAAATGAAGTGCATAATTGGAATCTGTCTTTTTGTTAATAAAACTTTTAAAATGTTCCTGTATGTATTCTTTTCTCAAAGCTCCTACCAGTTTGGCCTATGTATGTTTTAGGGCACTCTTTACATGTTAGTTTGTATACTCCGGATTTATTACTTTTGCTTGTCTTGGATTTATTATTTTTTATGAATTTCCCTAAAGAATGATTAGTTCTATAAGCTACATTTATATCTGTTTTTCGTAAAATTTTTCCTATTTTTTCACTTATCGGTCCTATGTATGTTACTAATTTATAATTGCTTGGTTTATCTTTTATTATTGGGTACACATTTTCTATTGCTTTCCTATATTTCTTTTTTCTTAAAATTGTATCTTCTATATTTGGGTTATATCCATTATTTTGCGCTATTTGTTTAGTGTTCAGTGGTAATATAAGATCTGAAGAAGCTACAACGTAGCGAAACATGTCGTCTTATTAATACATATAATAAAGTGTAATATATACTGGAAATTAGTATAAGTGTTTTACTTAAATCCCATTTACATATTACGGATTTCCAGCAAGTATCGGCCGATTCAATTAAATCAAAATAAATATTTTTGGAATATGTTAAAGACTTAAATACCTATTTTAGTTCTACCAGGTAACATATCTTATCTTCACGCAAGAAAAGTGTAATTTGGAATCATTTTACTGAGTTGGTTAATGAGGAAAAGGCAAAATGTTATTCTTCGCAGTTAATAAGTGCTAAAGGTGGTTAAACAGGAAATTTAACAAGGCATATGAGGACAAAATATGTGTCAATTGCACAGGGAATCAGCTGTACCATCACTTCAAGATATAGATGAATCTGAGGAATATATTCCTTCTACTTCATCATATGTTCTTAGGGTGCAATGGTAACAATTTATCAACATTACTAAGTCTAAAAGTCGTATGTAACAAAAGTTGATACTCAATCAAAAATAAAGCAAATGTGTTATTTTTCAAGTTTTGTTGAGTTTTCTTTCTAGCTAACATAAACATTTCCTGCAAAAGATTTTTAGTACATCTAATTTCCTGGATGGCATTTATAATTTTACAAAATGCTGAATATCTCAAAACTGTTATTTTGCAGATACGACCTTCCGTCTTAGCAGCGCAGGATACCTTGCTACATATATCTAGCAATATCTCAAAGTCATCCTCCTATAGTATACGGCAGCGATGCACATACCGCGGGCCGCATGCGGCCCACTGTCGATATTTATGCGGCCCGCCAACGAATTTTAAAAATTGTTCGAAAAACTACAAAAGTAGGTAAAAATCCATTCAAATCAATATTTCTTAACTTTTTATTTTATTCTAACTTTTGTAATTGTTAGTAAGATATGTACCTTTAAGTACCTACTACTTTCTTGTTCAGGTTTACTACGTAGTACAGGTATGCTCCTCGGCGTTCCAAGCATATTGTTACGAGACTAGAAATCTGTCGAACCAACTAGATTACTCGAAGATTCGCGAAACACGTCGGTATTATCCCCGAACAATGTGGTAGGTTCTCGATGTTAGGTAACTCGTATAAATACAACGCATCTCCCGCTATCGTGGCAGTTAAGTTTTAACTACGAACAAGCGAACGTTATATTGTTTGAATTGTAATCTGTGAAGAATAAATATTTCGTCGTTCGAACTTGGCATCTACCTACGTAACAATATAATATCAATTTTGATATGGATAAACCAGGCCCCAGTAAAAAAACGTAGTCGTAAAGTTGAAGATGAAAATCGACAGTTTCAAGATATTTGGACCGAAAAATACTTTTTTATTTCATCGCATAACAAAAGTGTCTGTTTAATATGCAAGAGTAGTGTTTCTATTCCGAAGGAATATAATGTGGAAAGGCATTATGAAACCCAGCATCATACTTTTACCATATTAACCGGCGAAAATCGAACGCAAAAAATTTCCACTTTACAAAGGGATCTAATAGGCCAGCAAGCTATGTTTATAAAACCAATTCAAGATGCTGAAACAACTACTGAAGTTAGCTTTGAAATATCTCTAATAATAGCGAAAACTTGTCGGCCTTTTAAAGATGGTGAGTTTGTTCGAAACTTTGATAGGCAAAAATAATGATATCTGTAAAAAACTTAATTCGGTGTTAGAAACGGCAGTTTTTACACCGATAATGTAGAAGAATGTTCAATATAAAATACAAGCAAAAATTAAGCACAGATTTAATATAGATTTCAAAATTTTACATATTCAAGAAAAAAGCAAAAACTTAACTTGTTAGAAAGCCAATGGCCAATGGCCAATTAGATTTAAACAACTCCCTCTACTAAATTTAAGATTGTAAAAATGTTTCTACCAGTAGTTTTCTCAATAATTTGTACATAAATATTCAAACTTGTATTTTAAATATTCGGTATTTCATCCACCTGATGAAGCCATTGCATGGCGAAACAATATTCTAGTAGATTTACAATAAATAAATCTTGTGACTAGAAGTTTACTACTTATTTCTTATCGTTATACGAAGTTTCAACAAGTATCTCCTTCGTCAATCAACAATCATAATTTAATAGTTTATCTTGCATATTTGCATGCATTTTCTTTAACTTTTTTAGTGCCTATTCTCCAAACTCTAGTTGAATCGGTTATTTCTTAAACACCCTAAGTCATTTTTCGGCCATTTTGAGTTAATACATGATTAATATGAAAGCGACTGTTTCCTATCGTTTGGGGCTTATACAACCTAAGTACTATATTCCTTACCTTAGAAACATGTAAATGAAATATTCCATTTAATGCTTAAACAACTCAAGTCATTGACTTATGGTGTTTTAGCACTACATGAATAAGCGCTTCTTAGTAACAGCTGATTCATAACCTCTAATAATCGTGCAACGTTTGAGTGCATTTGTCAGTGCATTTCGATTATCTGTGAGATTGTTGCTAAAAAGATAAGTATAATAAATTATTACATCAAGATGATCGATTGTGCGGAATCTCTCCGAAAACGGAAGAAAGGTGTTCGTAATGACGGATTATACAAAAGAAACTTGATCCGGGATTCTCGAGTTAAAGGAGCAGAGTATAAAGATTACAGAGGGAAAACTGTACCTGCAAAAACTTTAAATCTAACGAATTGCAAGTATGTTCTCAGGTAATTAAATAGTACTAACGTTTTATTTATTGTATGTTTTCTAATGTAGGTGTCCTATGAAATGTGGAACTAAAATAGATCTACATACTAAAAAGGAAATTTTTCAAAGATTTCATTCTACGAAAACAAAAGATGATTTATATTCAATGTTTGATTGAAGTTCAAAATATAAAACAGAGGCGTAAGCGCAACTTAGAAGGAAAAGAGCGTAGTAGATCATATGGCTATTTTGTGAATCTTTGTAACAAAAAGATTAAAGTTTGTCAGTTTACTTTTGCAAACTTACATTGTGTAAGTATTGAGAGACTACAAAGAATTAAAAAGCTGCTATTAAATAATAAAACGCCTTCCGATAAAAGAGGAAAGTATCCTAAAGGAAATGCCATTACAGCTGATATTATGAATTTAGTTAAAAGTCACATTTCTTTATATCCTGTAAAGCAGACACACTATTCTGGGGCAGACTATCAGTATTTGGATGCCAAGCTGAACGTAAAAATAATGCACGAGATGTTTTGTGCTAAATATCCTGATTTAAAAGTAACATACCATTATTATTTAAAATTTTTCCATGAAAATTTTAATCTTCACTTTGGGCGGCCGCAAGTTGACACTTTAAATAAATGCGAGGAACTAACTTTGAAAATAAAATACATAAAGTACATCTTTAGGAGAATCGTCAAAAAATCTGCAGTAGCTGAAAAGATAGTCCATCAACGCCGTGCAAAAAATTTTACACAGCAATTCAGACTGCTACTCAAGAATGTAAAAGCAATGAAAAACTTGGAGCAATAGCATTTGATTTCATGCAAAACCTACAGCTCCCATTAATTCCTGTACAGGATTTGTTCTATTTAACCCAATTAAGCGTGTCTGTGTTTTGTATTCACGATTTCAAAACCAATAAGGCTTATTTTTACACATACACCGAAAATGTTGCAGCAAAGGGTCCCAATGAGGTAGCGTCGTTCTTAATGGATTATATTGAGAACTATTTGCCTAAACAAGTTGAAGAACTGCGATTGTTTTCTGATAACTGCCCTGGGCAGAATAAAAATCACTGCATTATTCGATTATGTATGGCTTTAGCAGAAACAAATCGTTTTAAGAAGGTGCAACAATTTTTCCCTATAAGAGGCCATTCCTTCCTTCCTTGCGACAGGGACTTCGGCGTTGCCAAAAGAAACCTCCGGAAATATGACAGAGTTTACAATTTACACAGCTACACAAAAATTATTGTCAAAGCAAGCTCGCAAAATAATTTTATGGTAAAGGAAGTTAAGGGAGATGAAATTTTAGATTTCAAAAATTGGTGGACAGCCTATTATAAAAAGGACACTACTTCCGAGGAATCAGTGAAGGCTTGCAGAGATGCAAAGGTAACATTTGCCATATCGAAATTTCACCACTTCATACACTTATCTTCAAATCCTGGATATGTAAAAACTTCTGAACTAATCAATGGTTGTTTGTGGCATACGTTTCCCTTAATGCATGCTAGAAATACGAAAAATAGACTGCTGTGTTTTCCAAAATCCTGTGCTTACGAAGGAAGCATTCCTATCTTGAACACTAAACTGGAACACCTTAAAACATTGCTGCAATGGGTCGATGAAGACGAGAAATCTTTCTATGAAGCTATTATCAACTTCAGTAAAACAAAGGAACGGAAAAATAAAGCTGCAAAAAGGGAATGGCGAGTAAAGTTCTTAAAAATGTATAACTTGTATTACAAATTTTGCGTTTGTTGCATAAACAACCTAAGTCAGAATTTTTGAAAATTTTTTTTAATATTATAATTTTAATTAATATAAAATATAGTTACTACATTATGTCTAAAACATGTTAAATAATCATTTGAAATAAAGTAAACAATATTTTTTGTGTGTTTCTAGGAATAAAACGTTTTTTTTGTTTCCTGAAAACCTCTAAAAAATGACAGGGTGTATAAGAAATAACCGATTCAGTTATAAGTGCTGAACTACCTAGGTAACACAGTAGGGTGTTTTAACATAAAGGCGGGTAATTTAAGTATACATATTCAGAATTATATGAACCCAATCAGGATTAATTATTAATTATAATTGTTATTTTATGTATGAAACACAGTAGATACCTGCTTCTATCAAACGCTCTCGGTAACGTTATGTTAAAATGTTACATTTATCATTCAGTAATGCTGTGAAAGGACGTCGACTTAACGAAAACCTCGACTTTCAATGAATGTGAATCATTCATGATTCAGTTTGTTGTGTACAACTGACGATTACGTACGTGTGAGAGCACTATGATACTTACCAATGCCTCGTGCAATTTATCGGTACCATAAATATCATCGCTTTTTTGTTTGCCCCAGCCCATGATGTAGCAGAGCTCTTTGTCGACAGGTTCTATGGAGGGCAGACATGCGACCGGTAGTCTGACCGGTCTTGGTAAACGCAATAGAGCAATGTCGTTATCAACGGTGAAATGGTTGAACTGTGGGTGTAGGAACATCCGCTGCACCGTCATGTCCACCTCCCTGCCGTCGTGCGTAGTTAAATCGTGTTCATTGAAGCGGACTCGGAGGTAGCTACGAAGACAATGACCGGCAGTTAGTACCCACCTGGGAGCTATTAAAGTTCCGGCGCAGAAGGTCTCCTATAAATAGTTGTTTGTTTTCATTTCACTTTATAAGAATGTATATACATGAGATTTTTGGATGCATTACTAACGTTACAGTCGTAAATTAAATATAAAATTATAAACTAATTATTTGGCTTCGAATTAGTGAAAAAATTGATTTGTTTTTGTGAAAAACTATTTTCAAAGTATGAACCTGTAAAATACGAATTGAGACGGATGTTTATAATCAATGAAAAATATTCGAATTTGATTCCGTAGTATTTAAATCTGTATATGAAAAATTGTTCATTAAAAATACATTTCTCTATATTTAGTGCAAAGTTCTTAAAAGTGCCACATAAATAATCTACGTTTTGCTTGTTAAATGTTTCTAAACAAGTGCCACATTTAATTAAAGTCATGGTATCTCTGAGCATCCAAGCTCATAATTTTAAAATAAAGAATTGAAAAATTTCTTAATTTCTTCGGTAGCCAAGGAAATTAACAAAGTTTGTTGATTCCTGATCCGCAATTTAAGTATTAATGTCTGCTTTTGAACTAGGAGGAGTATTTTAAATTAGTTGCGCTAAAATCTGCATGTGTGATTGGTTATTTCACATATAGGTTTCACATATAGGTTTCGCATATAGGTTTCACATGTAGGTTTCACATATAGGTTTATATTTATAAATAAATATAAATTCCGTCTTTGCTTTTGTTTTTCCGTTGTTCTATTTAGTTCTATTGCTCTTTAAAACGTAGATAAATCCATTCCTTTTAGAATTTGCGAAGCGTTTAATGTAGGTATTTTTAATAATATAAAATATTATTAAAAATCTGGTGTGAAGAACACAAATACAGGTTCACTATTAATATTTTTGTGAATGTGTCCGAACATATCTCTCCCAAGAGACGTAGATACGCATTTCGCCTTTCTACAGGCTCATCGGTACGCCCCTGCTGGAGAAAGAATATTTCCAGACACATTCACAAAAAAGAGCCACATCGTCACATCACAGAAATTATCCAGACCGGACGTAGAAGTAAATTCAGCGCTGCCTGTTGTCAGACAGCCGAAGTACCTCGCCCCGTCCACATAACCAATGTGAAGTAACGACGCCTTTCCAAAGGTGGCACAGTCATCCCTCTAGAAACTGCATTTTGTTTGTGTCTTCACTCATACTACGGACTAACCGCATGTGTAATGTATCAAAATAATTGAAACATACATGAGTAGGTAAACCCCACCAGTTTTGTATAATACAAAGGTATTTTTAATAATATAAAATATTATTAAAAATCTGGTGTGGAGAACACAAATACAGGTTCACTATTAATATTTTTGTGAACGTGTCCGAACATATATCTCCCCAGAGACGTAGATACGTATTTCGCCTTTCTAATATTCTTTCTCCAGCAGGGGCGTACCGATGAGCCTGTAGAAAGGCGAAATACGTATCTACGTCTCTGGGGGAGAGATATGTTCGGACACGTTCACAAAATATTAATAGTGAACCTGTATTTGTGTTCTTCACACCAGCTTTTTAATAATATTTTATATTATTAAAAATACCTTTGTATTATACAAAACTGGTGGGGTTTACCTACCCATGTATGTTTCAATTATTCTGATACGTTTAATGTAGGGTTGTGCTAACATAAATCTAGTAAAAAAAAAATTTTAGTTTCCTACCAACGTACTTTGATTGTCAATTTGAAAGTATGTCAATTTACTTATCTAAGAATACTTAAAATGACCAGAAAACTAGCTCAGCTTGATATATTAAGAATTATAGTTAATTTGGAAAACGGTTATACAATTAGAGGAAACGCCGAAGAACTACACATAAATAAATCTACTGTTAAAATGAAGGGAATTTAAATCGTAAGCGAGGAACAGGTCTTACATTTTCCCATCAGGAGCAAGATCGCATTTTAGTAGAATATTTGAGAGACTATCCCTTCGAAACTGCAAGAGACGCTATTCTTCAAACAAATTTTCCTGGTTCTCGTCAAACGGCAAGTCTACGGATGCTATTTGCTTTAAATCGCATAAATTACGGAACTAATTTTTAAGAAAATGTGATAATTTCCCATGAAAAAAAATTTCAGTCAACAAATAATGCAACCGTGCATGTTTATAGACCACGAAATACGAGATTTACGGAGCGGTATACAGACTGATTCTTTTTCGACTCTCACCACGGGGATCTCGATTATTATTGGAGATAGAGTGTAGGTTTACGTTTAGCAAAGTTGCTAAATTTTGTGGTTGTTATGAATCCAAAGAGAAAAAGGACCTGTATCAAATGAAGTTCGGGATTTTTTTTAAAAACGAAAGAAGCTCATTTTCTTCTTTTACATACAGCACGTTTATTTGGGGTTGCATAGGAAAACTAAAGGCACATTCTTGAGGCCATTTTTGATCTACTACCTAATGGAAAACTCGAAATTTCCATATGACGTTTCGGTTCTACCTGGCCATCATCAACTTTCTTATTTCTTATGGGCACTATGTTGGATTTGGACACAGCTAGAAAGTTTTTTTTAAATTTAAACCATATATGATATGTTGACACAAGTTTTTGATATTATGCTTTAATTCACGAAGAATACATTTTAAGATTAAGTAAGGTAGTTATGAAATTTCAAACTGTCAAACATTTCAATTATCGTGCATTACTAATAGAAAAATGTTGGACACCAACGAAGACAAACGAAATATGTTAAGTATTTTTTATTCACCGAATTGAAATACAACAAGAGTACAAGATATTTACAATTGTATCTAGGACGCCAACAGCCACATCGTATTATTTTTCTGAATCTTGATAGAAACTTGGTCGAGATTGGATCATTTACCAAACAATGTGATGTTTATGTTAACAGGAATTTGACTAAAAATCAACAGCATATTTTACAAATGGTAAATTTAACGTGTGTTTTTGCAAAGTCTGTATAAATCTTGTATTTTCTAGATAAATAATAATCCATCAACATCTATACGCGAAGTAGCGTCAGAATTAAATTTGCCCCGATCTCTAGTATGCAGAACTTTACATCGAAATAAGTTTAAACCATACAAGATTCATGTTAGCTACAATTTAATACGTGGACAACTGGAGTTTTGCAACTTGATAGTGGGAAGGTTAGAAGACGAAGATTTTTTAAACAAGATAATCTGGTCAGATGAATCAAAATTTACCAATTCTGGAATATTTAACAGAAATATGGATTACTTTGGGCAGTACAGAATCCCAGACAAGACAGGGCAAGAAGACCACAACATCGTTTTGGATTAAACGTTAAAATGGGCATTTTGGGAAATCGTCTCATTGGACTTGTTATGTATGAAGAAACATTAAATGGGGAAAGATACTTAAACCTTCTCGCAGATACGTATCTAATTTCTTGGATACCAATATTCTATTAAATCAACTAAGGCATTTATGGTGGCAACAGGATGGCGCACCGGCTCACAATGCGGTAATTGTGAGGAATTAATTAAGTCAAGAGTTTCGAAATCATTGTATTGGAAATAGTGGAGTTGTCAAATGGCCGGCGAGATCTCCTGACTTAAATCCTTAAATGGATTATTTTTATAGGGAGCTGTTAAAAATAGTACTTATAAAGATAATGTTCCACAAAACATTGAAGAACTTCGACATAGATTCCGGAATGCCTTCGATGTAATGCCTAGAAGAAACATACAAAGGGCAGTTCAAAATGCCAGAAAGCGTACGTGATTGTGTGTTAATGAAAATGGCCAGTGTTATGTTTACGAGATGGATGGCTATTTACTACTTAGTCATAACTAAACACAATTGATAATTAACACAGTAATCTTTAATGAATATGAAGTAAGCACAAATCATGTGTGTTCTATGTTAGCGTCTCTTATTGTAACTGTGTGTGTGTGTCGGTGTATGTGTGTGTGCGTGTCGCTATATGTGTTTTTTTCACATATGAATTATGTACCACATTCTTCATTTCCTCCGGCCTTAAGAGAAATTTCAATCTTCTAAGAAACGGCTTGGAATTTTCCGGTTGCGGGTGCTTCGACGAAGTTGAATCGCCTCTGGTTCGGATGTTGTATTGTGGAAAGTATGACTTGTGGAAGCAATGTTGATGTCTACATTATGATATTGTGTAATAGGATTTGGGTTAGGTATAGGAACTAACGTTTCTTCTTCTGATGGATGGTTTTGGGTGTTAGGAATATTCCTCTTTTTTGATTAATGATTAGGTGTTGTCACTTCTGGTGTGCTAATTTCAATTGGTTGTTCAATAAACTGTAAGTCATCGTTACGACTGCGAATGTGGTCAGCATGATGACTTCTTTCTACTCCATCATTCGTAATAAGTTTGTATGAATATTTGTTTCTTCGTTCGGTAATTTTTGCGGGAGACCATTCTTTTTCTAGGTTGGCCCGAACATACACATTATCATTTTGTTGAAATTGTCTATTACGATATCCTTCATGTTCTATTTCATATTTTAGATTTTTGTATTTCAATGTTTCTCTCATATTTGGTTTCAGATTATCCAATACTGATCGCAATCGATGTCCAAAAATCATTTCATTGGGACATTTGTGAGTTGTGCTATGGGGTGTATTACGATAGTTCAATAAAAAGTTTCTTAGGCGTTGAATTGCTGTTTGATTGTCGTTTCTACTCGCCTTCATTCGAAGTTTAAATGTTCGTACAAAACGTTAAGCTAGTCCATTTGTTTTAGTCTCAGTATATGTTTTCTTAATGTAATTGGAATGATGATTCTTCCTTGCCTCATCAATATACCATTTTCAATCGAGATTTCATCATGTTTCTCATAGAAAGGCTGAAGTTATTTTGTAATGGTATGATTCCAAGAACGTGACTGTACTAATTGTTTCACGTTGTTCAACAGTTTGTCAGTGATTTGTTCGTCTACGTAATAGTTGTTCTGTTAAATCCATGTCGTCCAGTTTCGTGTTGTAGCAATCGTCATAAACCTTTAATATACGTTGTTCTGCATGGCTTAAAATTTCTTTTCAGTTAGGAAAACGTGATAGAAAATCAGCAATGATATTTGTTTTTCCAGGTCGGTACATTATGTTATAATTGTACTCACCTATGTAGAGTGCCCATCTGGTCAAGCGATTATTGACTAATTTTGGTAAAGTGCGTTTAGGTCCAAATAAATGTTCTAATGGTTTATGGTCTGTTAATAACGTAAACTCGTTTCCTCGTAAGTACTGATCAAATTTCTTAACTGCAAAAAATATGGCAAGTGCTTCTCTGTCAATTACAGAATATTGTTCTTCCGCATCATTTAATTTTCTAGACGCAAAAGCTATTGGCTGTTCTTCACCATTTTCATTTACGTGGAAGAGCACTGCTCCTACTCCTTTTTCACTAGCGTCACACGCAAGGTATAATGTCTTATTCTCATCGTACGATAAAAGAGCGTTTGCATTAATTATGGTTTCTTTAACTTGTTTGAATATGCTGTTTTCTTTGCGTTTCCAACTCCATCTAGTGTTTTTTCGAGTTAATTTGTGTAGGTCTGCACACATGCTATGTAAATTAGGAATGAATCGTTCGTAAAAATTTACTAGTCCTAAAAACGATTTAAGTTCTGTAATGTTTGTAGGTGTTGGTGCATTTTCAATGGCTTCCAGTTTTGTATGCGACGGTGTGATTCCATCTTTACTAATCTCATGTCCTAAGTATTCAATCGTAGTGTAATGACTCATCCGCTGACGCGAGATGCGTCATCCCTCTGGATGTTTTCGCGAGGCCTACGTGAAGGCTCTAGAAGGAGTATTCACCGATATAAAAGCCGCGTCGAACAAGGGATGAACATTCATTGAATCCAACAGTCTCGCGAAGTACACATAAATATAGTTACATAAATATAGAATACATAAATGTACTTATTGTTGTTAATAGTTAGTTTTATATTGTTATACGTTTTAAATATTAATATAGTGTGTGTGTCTAAAGTTATTGTTAGTTTTATTTAAGAACCCGTAAAGACAAACGTTACAGTGGTATTCAGGTGTGGACTAATTAATAAATAATAAACTAAGTAGACAATTAAGTGTTAATTAAGTATTCGTTTAAATAAATATACAGTGCGGAAAGACGTTATTTTAAATATCGTGATGGCTAATAGAATGAAACTCACGGAATTGAAAGTGTCCGAGTTAAAACGAGAATTAGAAGAGAGGGATGAGGATACAACTGGCAAAAAGTCGATCCTCCAGCAACGGCTTCGCAATGTGTTGATCCAAGAAGGCGAGGATCCAGAGAATTATGTCTTTCAAGGCGGAGATGCTGACGTGAATTCGCTGTTGATGAAAATCGAACAAATGGAGCAGAAAAGCCTGGAAACTTCTGGAAACTTAGCGAAAACTCTAGAGCAAATGGAGCAGAAGAACCTGGAAACTTCTGGAAATTTAGCAAAATCTCTAGAACAAATGGAACAGAAGAATCTGGATAGTGTGAAAAGTTTGGAACAACGATTGATAGACAATTCGCAAACTTTGGAACAGCGTCTAATAGATTCACAAGCACAGATGGAAGAAAGAAACCTAGAAACCGCTAGAATTCTCGAGAAAAATCTGGAAAAGAAATTACTAGAAAATTCTAGAAACTTCGAAAAAAGTCTGGAACAAGTGGAGAAAGTTCTAGAACAGCGATTAGCGGAAAAATCAGAAGCGTTAAAAGAAGAGGTTTTCATAGCTGTAGAAGAGAAAATTGGAGAACATTCTAGGCTTTTAGAGGCAATAATGATTGAAATGAAATTACCCGCTACCACGAGTCATTCTGATCCCAGGCAGGTCAACAAAGAAGTCACACCGCGGCCCATCGAAATAAAAGAAGAACTTGTGGCTATTTCAAAGACCAGAATCAAGCCACCAACCTTTGATGGAAAGACGTCATGGGCAACTTACCTGACGCAATTCGAAGCGGCCGCAGAAGCAAACGCATGGTCTTCTGCCGAGAAGGCGACTGCTTTAGTCATAGCATTGAGGGGTGATGCTAGTGATATTTTGCAGACATTGCCTCCTGAGGAACGTAAAGATTATTCTCAACTCATTAAACGCTTGGAGATGAGATATGGCCATGCGCATTTGGAGCAAGTATACCATACCCAACTGAAGAATCGATCACAGAAGAAAGGCGAGAATCTTCAGGAATTTGAGGCAGATATTGCTCGTCTAGTTCGACTTGCATATCCGATGGCACCAGATAATTTCATGGAACACCTAGCGGTCCAGACATTCATAGATGGTCTCCGGGATATTGATACGCAGCAAGCATTAAGGTTGGCAAGACCGAAAACCTTGATCGATGCTTTGGCGCACGCGCTTGAGTTTGAGACTGCAAAGCAAGCCTCTCGGAACCATGCTCGTGTCTGCACTGTTGACAAGCAGGAAAATGAGGAGTTCATGGAGCAGGTGGTTAGTAGAGTTCTAAACCAGATCAAATCAAATAAAAGAGTACTGCGATGCTGGAATTGTGGAGAGATTGGTCACGTTCGGAGTAAATGTGGTAAGGTGGCCAAGAAAGCATCGTCTGAGCAGCAGGAAAACTAAAGCGGGTCGATGAGCGAGGGCAATCATCGATCCAGCATCAGGAAGCCCCAAAGACGCCTGGCCAAGTCGCATCCCTGCAACATCAAACCAACGGCCTGTATGTGGACGCTGTTATGGAAAGAAAGACCTATGCTTGCTTGCTAGATACTGGATCGACGAAAACCATCGTGCGACCCGATTTAATTCCCAGAAATAAGAAGTTATTTTCTAGCAAATGGAGACTTAGGACAGCAACAGGAGGAGCAGCTTCTGTGGCAGGTGAAGTAGATGTCAACTTTATCATAGGACCAACATCAGTCCGACATCGTGTTCTCGTAGCCGACATAGAAGAACAAATAATCTTGGGATTAGACATCATGAACACCTACGGCTTCCAGTTAAACATGAAAGAAGGCACTTTAAAAATAAATAATGAGGAATTGTTTCTTCATGGGAAAAATTGTGGGAATGTACAAGTAATTACTGCAGAGAATGTTGTTCTGGATGCAAGAAGTGAGACATTTTTGACGGCGTGTATGGAAGGTAATTATTTGGACGGAAATGTTACAATGTTGGAACCAAAGGCTGATGATGACGAGGTGGGCCGAGGAATAGTAGTTGCCAAAATGCTGGTTAAGACTCAGAAGACTGTACCGATAAGGGTAATGAATGTGAACCATTACCCTGTTTCATTGAAGAAGGGTACTATTCTGGGGTGGTGTTCGCCAGTGTCGGCCGTCGTTCATCGCATAGAGGCGAAGAAGAATGGATTCGTGCATGTTCCTGAGAAATTGTCCAAGATAATCGACTCCGCCTGTCAAGGATTGAGCAAGAAGGAACAAAATCAAGTTAAGGACCTAATCAAACATTATGAAGACGTCTTCGAAACCGAGACTGGTACGAAAGGTAAAACCAATATTGTAATGCACAAAATAAATACCGGCGATGCAAGTCCAATTCGACAAGGACCAAGAAGGTTACCACTGGCAAAACGTGAGGAAGCCAAGCAAATTATACAAGATATGGAAGGCCAAGGAGTAATTGAACCATCGAATAGTCCATGGGCTTCACCAGTGGTCCTTGTCAGGAAGAAGGATGGATCTACCAGATTCTGTGTGGACTATCGTCGTTTGAATAGTGTGACCAAAAAGGACAGCTATCCTCTCCCAAGAATAGACGATACGCTAGACACCTTGGCAGGAGCAAAATGGTTCTCCACTCTCGACTTAAAGAGCGGTTATTGGCAAGTGGGAATGGATCCCAATGACAAAGAGAAGACTGCCTTCAGTTTAGGTACAGGACTCTGGCAATTTACAGTCATGCCATTTGGACTGTGTAACGCCCCAGCTACTTTTGAGCGACTCATGGACACTGTACTGAGGGGATTGTCTTGGAATACCTGCCTGGTATATCTCGATGATGTGATTGTGGTAGGGAAGACCTTTGAAGATCATATGAAAAATTTGGAAGTAGTATTCCAGAGGTTGCGAGATGCCAACCTGAGATTAAGTCCAAAGAAGTGTCACCTTTTCCGCAAGGAGGTAAATTACCTTGGACATGTGGTTTCCGGAAAAGGAATTGCTGTGGATCCAGAAAAAGTAAAAGCTGTGGAAAAATGGCCGGTACCCAAAGACAAACATCAGCTAAGAAGCTTTTTGGGATTATGCATATATTATCGACGCTACGTTCCTGGATTCTCCAACATTGCAAAACCACTTACTCGCCTAACAGAAAATCGAGCATTCATTTGGAACAACGAATGCCAAGCGGCCTTTGAGTTGTTAAAAGGTACGTTGATCAGTGCACCCGTTTTGAACTATCCGCTGCCATCTGGGAGGTTTGTTTTGGATACGGATGCCAGTAACGTCGGGATTGGTGGCGTGCTCTCTCAAATCCAAGATGGACAAGAAAAGGTCATTGGATACTTCAGCAAGACCCTGTCCAAACCAGAGAGGAACTACTGCGTAACCAGGAGAGAACTATTGGCAGTAGTTAAGACCATTGAGCACTTTTACAAGTACCTGTATGGGCAGAAGTTCCTGATCCGCACTGATCATGCCGCCTTAAAGTGGCTCTTGCAATTTAAGAATCCAGAGGGTCAAGTAGCTAGATGGATTGAGAGGCTACAGGAGTACGACTTTGTCATTGAACACAGAGCAGGCCTCAAACATCAAAATGCAGATGCCCTTTCCAGAAGGCCCTGTCCAGAAGACTGTCGACATTGCAACAGAATCGAAGACAAATCGGCCAACGCTCTTCGAACCACCGTTGTTGATGACCAATGGCAACCTGACAATTTGCGCGCGGATCAAGAAGCTGATCCGGATCTTGCAGTCCTCAGGGCTTGGAAAAGAAATGGGCAAAGACCGACCTGGCAAGAAATTGCTCTCCATTCACGAGAATTGAAGTCATACTGGGCACAATGGGATTCTTTAACCATAGAAGACGATCTCCTGAGACGTGAGGTCGAAAATCACGATGGAAGCGAGCGGAAGATGCAAATGGTGGTTCCCAAGAAAAGAATACCAGAGGTATTGCGAGAACTCCATAATGGTGCTTCTGGGGGACATTTTGGAGTCCATAAAACACTGGAGAAGGTGCGCCAGAGATTTTACTGGGTGAATTGTTCACGAGATGTGAAAGAATGGTGCCGAAAGTGTGCTAATTGCGCCGGAAGCAATGGTCCCCAGAGGCGTCGACGTGCACCCATGCGCCAATACAATGTAGGAAGCCCATTTGAAAGGATCGCCATAGACGCCGCCGGTCCTTTTCCAGAAAGCAGCAAAGGAAATAAATACATAATAGTGGTCATGGATTACTTTACTAAATGGGTTGAAGCATATGCTCTACCAAATCAAGAAGCTGGAACTGTAGCAGACGTGATTGTGAAGGAGTTCGTCAGCCGTTTTGGTGTACCCTTGGAACTTCATTCCGATCAAGGGCGAAATTTTGAGTCCAGTCTATTCGAAAAGATGTGTGGACTTTTGGGCATACGGAAGACGAGAACAACTCCCTTGCATCCACAATCAGATGGGATGGTAGAGCGAATGAACAAGACCATGATCAGACACTTATCCAAAGTGGTCTCCGAACACCAGAGAGATTGGGACGAACATTTACCATTATTTCTAATGGCGTATCGGGCCTCCGTTCAAGAGACAACAGGCCAATCACCAGCCAACGTGCTGTTCGGGAGGGAACTCCGATTGCCCTGTGATTTAAAGTTTGGGAGCAAGCCTGGTGATGATCTTGCCGGAGAAGATTATGTCAGCACGCTCAGACGACGACTAGATAATATCCATGAACAAGTCAGACATAATATCCAAGATGCTAGTGACAGAATGAAAGAGAGCTATGACATCAACGCCGAGAAGAGTGGTTACCATGAAGGCGATCGGGTTTGGTTGTATAATCCACAACGTCGACGGGGCCTATCTCCAAAACTTCAAAAGAATTGGGAGGGGCCATACGAGGTGTTGAAGCGGATCAACGATGTAATATACCGCATCAGGCGAACACCTCACACTAAGCCAAGAGTCGTACATTTTAATCGATTAGCCCCATACTCTGGAGACAATGACGAAACCGTTGACTTGCGCCGATTGGATAGCCAATACCATGAACTAACCTTCGAAGACTTTATGCAAGAGTATTCTGGTTCGAGAAAAGCTCGATTTGGGGTAACCATCGAGAAACAGCAGGATTTGTTCACGGTGCCGCCAGACTACGCGCTTGCTCATTGCGTAGCCCGAGATCTACGAATGGCCAAAGGAATTGCCTGGGAATTTAAAGAGAGATTTGGCAGAATCGAAAGGCTAAGGCAGCAGGGACCAGCAATTGGGAAGAGTCTCCAAATAATAAATGAAGGACAGCCCATATTTTATTTGGTCACGAAAGAACTGTCGAGCCTAAAGCCAACCTATCGAGCCTTATGGGAGGCCCTGACCCACTTACGCGAACAAATGTTACAGCAAGACATTCTGAAATTAGCAGTTCCAAAATTGGGTTGTGGATTGGACCGCCTGGACTGGAGAATTGTAAGGAGCATGTTGGAAGTAATCTTCCGACATACTGGTATGGAAATTCTGGTATGCAGTTACCAGCTTGAATATTCCTGTCCATCCAGGCAAGATAAGACCGTGGACTGTTATTTCGATATGACGTCGCAATGTAACAAAGGCCCTACCTGTCGATTTCGTCATCGTTTGAGGAGACCAAAGCATGACATGTTTCGGGACGAAACTTCATTTTTAAGAAGGGGGCAATGTAATGACTCATCCGCTGACGCGAGATGCGTCATCCCTCTGGATGTTTTCGCGAGGCCTACGTGAAGGCTCTAGAAGGAGTATTCACCGATATAAAAGCCGCGTCGAACAAGGGATGAACATTCATTGAATCCTACAGTCTCGCGAAGTACACATAAATATAGTTACATAAATATAGAATACATAAATGTACTTATTGTTGTTAATAGTTAGTTTTATATTGTTATACGTTTTAAATATTAATATAGTGTGTGTGTCTAAAGTTATTGTTAGTTTTATTTAAGAACCCGTAAAGACAAACGTTACAGTAGGCTTCATAAATGTGCATTTGTCTAATTGTATGCGCATTCCAGCTTCACGTAACCTTTTAAATACATACTTTCTTAAGACTTTCTAAATACTTTTCATCTGTTGTGGCTGTTATAGCAATGTCATCGAAATACACTTCGACGTTGTCGATTCCGTTTAAAAGCTTTTCTATGTATCGACAGAAAATCGATGGCGATGTCGCGATACCAAAAGGTAGGCGATTATATGGTTATAAGTAACCTTTGTGCGTTGAAATTACTAGTTACTTGCGTGATGCTTCATCTATTTCAAACTGTAGATATGCGTCCTTCAGATCAATCTTCGAGTAACTTAATCCATTGGCCAGTTGTCTTCTTAACTGATCAAAAAGAGGTACTGGATGTTTCTCAGTAATTAAAGCAGGGTTTAATGTTGTACGAAAATCACCACAAATTCGTATGCCTCCGTTTTTCTTCGGTACATTAACTGTAGGCGTTGCCCATTCTATTGGTGTTTCATTAGGATCGACTGTAGATAGAATTTCTTCTTTAACTAAACGATCTAGTTCTGTTTCGACGTTCTTTTGAATTCCAAACTTGATAGGTCTTGCTGAGATGTGATCTGGTTTTGAATTTTCTTTAATATGTAACTTTACTTTGTAATTCTTGACTTTTCCCAGCGACTTGTCAAATAATTCCGCATTATCCTTAATGATTTGTTCCAGTTGGTTTTTATTTGACGTCTGTGGTTTATTATGTACTTGAGCTGTTGACTGTATTGAATATACGTGTTCTGGAAAAGGCATGTTTAAAGCCTCGCTCCAACTTAATCCGAATAACATTGGATCTGCTTCCTCTATGATAACTACAGAAAGCCGTTTGGTAACTTTTCCTATCGTGACGTTGACTTCTGTCTTCCCCCTTGGGTTAAGTTTAAAATCACCATATGCTTTTAGTTTTGGAGGTTTTGTTAGTTTTGGTTTACCTATCTTTTCCCACATTTCGTTGTTAATTATAGAATGAGATGCTCCTGAATCCCAATCCATTGTGCATTTAATGTTATTAATTATTACATTAATTTTCTTACTTCGTGACGTCGCGGATGTTTTGAATATATCTTCGTATTCACTATCAATATCTAATCATCGCTCTTCATTTTATGAATTTTACGATTTGTTGTTTTGTTTTTTGATTGAAATCGATTACCTTTGTTAAATTGTTATATTTGAGCTTTACCTGTTTTTATACACAATTTTTCAAAATGTCCTTTTAAATTGCATTCTTTGCAAATATGATTGTATGCTGTCACTTGTTATTTAAATGTTCAAATTTTCCGCATCGCATGCATTGCTTACTACTTATAAATTTATTGTTATTTGCAAATTTTGGTTTTTTATTATTATTTCCGTAAACGTTTCTTGTTTTAATTTTGTCAACACCATCATTGTTTTCATCGTTGTAGTCTTTTTCCGCGGCTTCGCGTGCCTGAGCTACTTTAAACACTTGTGTGAATGTTACTTCACAATCTTTATTGTCTATTATTGTTTTTAAATCGGGCCACTTTTGTTTAAGTTCTATTTCGAGTCGTTTATGATTTAATCCCGTTGCAAATCGATCGCGTAATTGTCTGTCCATTATTTCACCTTCATACCCACAATATTGAGCTATTTCTTTTAATTTATTTGCATAATTTTCGAATGTTTGGTTTTTTAATCGCGTACAGTTCCAAAAGTTCGTTAAAGCTTTAAATCTTGTTGTTTTTATTTGAAATAAATTTAGAAATTTCTTAGAGATGTCTTTATACGTTTGTTGTTCAAAACTGATTTCACTGTTAGCAAAAGCAATTTTTAATTCTCTGTACGTATTCGGTTTCAAGCACGATAAAAATAATTCACGTTTAGCGTTTAAGTAATTTATATTACCTGTTTTGTTTTCGAGGCCCCACATTCTACATTGTGCTTCGAAAAAATCTACAAATGTTTCTGCAGCTGTGTTTGTATCGTATTTCTCACATTTAAAGTTTTCTATAATGTTTTTTACTTCACACTCACTGTTATCACTTTGTGTTACATTTGAACTAGCGTTAATGTCAGAGCTTGTAATAATTGTGAAATTTGTTGCTGTTGTTGGACTTGTATTTCTAAAAATTTAGCAAATTGATCCTTATCCATTTTCTTGAGGTTATGTTTTTTGTTATTTCACTGTATTCACTGTTTATTACCTGTTTATCCTCGTCGCCAGTATGTTATGTTTACGAGATGGATGGCTATTTACTACTTAGTCATAACTAAACACAATTGATAATTAACACAGTAATCTTTAATGAATATGAAGTAAGTACAAATCATGTGTGTTCTATGTTAGCGTCTCTTATTGTAACTGTGTGTGTGTGTCGGTGTATGTGTGTGTGTGTGTGTTGCTGTATGTGTGTATTCACATATGAATTATGTACCACATTCTTCAGCCAGTTATTTGAACATTTATTTTAATTGTTGGTTTATTGTTTTGTTCCTTATTTTTATTACTGTTATTGTTATTTTCATTTATTGTTACAAACAAGGTGCAGGATTTACAAGACTTTGCAAAAAACACACATTTAATTTACCATTTGTAAAATATCCCGATGATTTTCATTCAAATTCCTGTTAACATAAACATCACGGAGTTTGGTAAACGATCCAATCTCGACCACGTTTCTATCAAGATCCAGAAAAATGGTATGATGTGGTTGTTGTCGTTCTGGATAGAATTGTAAATATCTTGTACTCGCTATTGTTGTATTTCGATTCGATGAATAAAAAATACTTAAAATATCTTGTTTCTCTTCGTTGGTGTACGACATTTTTCTATTTTTTATTATTATTAAACCCATTATTCCCTTTCGGGACGTAGGGTAATTATACATTACATACTCGTATAGCAAGTATGTGCACTTATAATGTCTCTATGTATTTTTTCCATTTTATTCGGTCCTGGGCAATGCTCCTCAGTTGTGGGATGGACTTGTTAGTCTCTTCCATAACTGTTCTCCTCCAGGTGGTGCGTGGTCTGCCTCTCGCTCTCTTTCCTTGTGGCTTCCAAAGTAGGACTGTGTGAGCTGGTGTATCAACTGGCTTTCTTAATGTATGACCAAGCCATTTATATTTCCTTCTCTTAATGTCTTCATTTATGTCGTTTTGTTCTGTTCTATGCCATAGTTCAGCATTTGATATTCTTTCCGGCCACCATATTCCTAGTATATTTCTAAGGCATCTGTTTATAAAAGACTGGAGTTTTCTCTTGATTGTTGAGGTAACCATCCAGGTCTCTGAGCCATAGAGGAGAACTGGTTTCACTGTTGAGTTGTACACTTTGATTTTTGATGATAAGCACAAACTTTTAGAGCGCCATATTTTTCTCATACTTGCAAAAACTTTCCGTGCCTTGTCTATTCTTCGCTGTATATCAGATAATGCTCCTCCATTGCTCGAGACAACACTGCCAAGGTAAGTGAATTCCTCCACTACTTCTATCTGTGTGCCTTCGACTTCTATGTTTGTTGTATCTTTGGTGTTAATTTTCAACATTTTAGTTTTATTTTTATTTATGCTAAGGCCATTCTTTTTTGATTCCGCAACAAGGTCATTAGTTTTACTCTGCATGTTCCTAATGTTCGATGAAAAAAGGCATACATCATCTGCGTATTCGATGTCCTCCAAAACTTCCGTCAGCCCCCATCGTATTCCTCTCTTCTTGTTATTTGTTGTTGCGTAGAGTACCGTGTCCAACATTATCAAAAAAAGCAGCGGTGAGAGTATGCAGCCCTGTTTAACACCCGTACTAGCGACGAAAGGTTGTGACAGCTCTCCCTCATGGAGTACTCGACATTGATATCCTGTGTATCCTTCCCTAATCAGTTGGATTATTTTTTGAGGAAGACCTTTATTCTTGAGTGCTATCCATATATTTTCCCGATTTACCGAGTCAAATGCTCGTTCGTAGTCTATAAATAACAACTGGAGTGGTGATTCGTATTCGAGTGATTCTTCTATTATCATTCTAATTGTGTTAATGTTGTCTACACAGGAGCGTCCAGGTCGGAATCCGTTTTGTTCTTTTCTGATGGTATAGTCAAGAGAGTCGTTGATTCTATTTAACAGTATGCGGCAGAAGACTTTAAATGTGACATTCAACATGCTGATACCTCTCCAACTTTCGCAATGTCGCAGGTCGTTTTTTTTGGGTACTTTTATAATCAATCCTTCTTTCCAGTCTTTAGGGAATTTTTCTTCATTCCAAATTTTCTGGATAAGGGGTAGCAATATTTTTGTAGTTGCATTTACATCAATCTTCAAGATGTCAGCTGTTATCATATCATTTCCTGCCGATTTTCCATTTTTCATTTTTTGCAAAGCATTTATCACTTCCTCTCTTGAAGGAACATCGGTGTTGATGGGCAGTTCCTGCACGATTTCTTCCTGCAATAGCTGTAATTTGGTCCCATTGATATTCATTATCTCTTCGAAGTATTCTTGCCATCTTTTTAGTTGTTGTTGCTTGTTGTATAAGTTGTCTCCGTCCTTATCTTTTAAAGGTAATTCCCTAGTCTTTTTCCTGTTTCCTGCTAGCTGATTTATCCTTTTGTATAGTTCTCTACTGTCCATTTTGTCCGCTGCAGTCTGTGCTTCATTTGCCAGTTGTTCTATGTGTCTCTTTCTATCATTTCTTATACTTCTTCTTATCGTTTTGCTACATCTTGTATACTCTTCTTGTATTTTCCTTTTTTTTGTTTCATCTCTGATTCTTAACATTTTCTCTTTAATTCTCCTTCTTTCCTCAATTCTAGTCCATGATTCATTGCTCATCCATTCCTTGCTGTCTCTTGTGGTTTTTGACGTTTGTTTACAGCTCACAGTATACAACGTTTTAATTTTTTGCCACATATCTTCTATCTCTAGAGTGTGGTCTATGTTTTGAGATAAATTTTCTATTTTCTGTATTATTTCCTTTTTTGCACCTTCGTCTAACTTATGTGGGTCCAATAGTCTTTGTCTTTTTGTATATTTGCTAATTCTTTTCCCCTTGTTTTTATAATTACCAACATCCAGTTTGATTCTGGCTACGACTAAGTGATGGTCTGACCCTATATCTGCCCCTCTTCGGTTTCTGACATCTAGCAGCGCTTTACTCCATTCTTGCTTTATACAGATGTGGTCGATCAGTTTTTCTATCCGGCGATACCCACGTTATTTTATGGCATGTTTTATGTTCGAACATTGTACCACCTATCTGTAGCTCGAAGTTGCCGCATAATTCTAGTAGTAGTTCACCATTTCCATTTCTTTTCCCTATCCCATGTACTCTGATGGTTTCTTCAAAGTTTTCTGTGTGGTTTCCCACTTTAGCGTTGAAATCACCCATTAATAAGAGTATGTCCTTTTTATTGATTTTTATTAACGTATTATTTAATGTGTCATAAAAACGTTCTTTTTCTTCTTGTTCTGTTGTTTCTGTTGGCGCATAACATTGAACTATGGTGACATGATGTCCATTTAGGATTATTCTTGCAGTAATTATTCGTTCATTTATGGGATTCCATTCTATTAGGTTTTGTTGGAGATGGGGGCTTAATAATATTCCTACTCCATATTGGTGTGGTTCGCCTTCTTTCATCCCTGAGTATATAAACGTGTGCTTGTCGGATGTGGTAATTTTATTGTTTCCCGTCCATCTCACCTCGCTAATGCCGAGAAGATCCAGTTTGTATCGCTGCACTTCTCTTATCACCTGCTCGAATTTGCCTTCTTGATAAAGCGTTAATACGTTCCATTGGCCAATTTTGTATTTTTTATATGTTGTACGTTTTGGCTTGTTTTCTCTTTTGTTGTTGCTTACCAAATTTTTCTGTTTATGTTTTGTCACAATTTTCCCATCCCGTTCTTCCGTCTCGTTTACCATTTCCGTAGCATGAGTCGTTATATCTTCAGCTTGTTCCTCTTCATTTAGTAGTTTTTTTGTGTCCGGGTCTTTGCGATTACCCGGATTTTTTCCCTTTCTTTGTCTTCTCTCACGTCTTCAGGAGATCTCTGGCTAAATGTTCTAGATAGCTCCTCCAATACTCCTGCACTATTGTTCCACTTAAACCACCTGTCGTCTATACTTATCTTCTCATGACCTATTTTTACTTTCTTTCCATTTTTTCTTTCTTCTTTGGCTACCTCTCTTAAGGCCTTAGCTGCAATTCTCTCTTCCAGTGTCAAATCATTATTAATATATACTCTTCCGTCCCTTTTTTCTTTTAGATTTTTCTTATTTTGCATAACCTCTTTTTTATTTCGATAATTTCCCAGCTCCACCAGGCAGGTTTTCGGACCTAATTTGTGGGCTGACTTAACATCAACTTTCACCTTTACTTCATCTTCTAAAAAATTTCTTATGGTTTCACTTAATGTGTTCTCCTCGCTTACATCTACTTTTAACCCAGTTACTACAATATTATTACTCTTTTTTTCCTTCTCTAATCTCCTTACCCTTAGACTGACCTTTTCCATATCATTTATAATTTCTTCATTTTCCTTTTTTTAATTTTACATTATCCTTTTTTATGTTATCATTCTCTTTTTGCAACTTCATTATTTCCTGCATTGCTTCACTCTGTTCCCTTCTCACTTCCTGCAATTCTGCCTTTACCTCCCTTATTTCCATGGTTACATTTTGGATCATCTGTATCACTTTATCTAGCTTATCCTCTTCTTTTTGTTCTACTTTTTGGGGAGTTCGAATGGTTTTCTTACTTCTTTTCTCAATAGAACTTCTTTCTTCGTATTCCCTACTTCGTTTTCTCCTTGACTCATCTGTACTATAATCGTCACTATCCATTTCCTACTATTCCGTCTCCCCCCGTATATGCAACTTTGTTAGTATTTACCAACGTCTCACCTCGCCGCGTAAAGAGGTCGCCCGCTTCCACAGCTCGAAAACGATATCTCTTATCGGCTCACTCACTGTTTTTTTCTTTTCTGCCTTTTTCTGTTCTCTCTTTTCCCTTTCTTTTTTTTTTTTTTTTTTTCTTTCCACAAACAATAACAAACTACACAAACACCCAACACCTGCACACAGACTATTACGCATCAACTTTATACTATATTTCTAACTAGTCGTGCTTTTTCTACTTACAATGACCTAATATTAGGTTTAATTATGAAGCCGAGTTCTATTAGTAATGTACAATAATTGAAATGTCTGACAGTTTGAAATTTCATGACATTCTACCATAATTGCTTAGTAATTTTTTGAATTTTTATATTTACATTCAGAAAAATTTAAAAATCTTAATTTATTGTTTTATAATAAATTTGCACTACAGAGGTGGGCTTTGTAATGCATTTTATGGACTTGTTCATTTCAGGTCTAACTTTTTTGTTGTTTAGTATAATTTACGTTTGTTAAGAGTGTGAAATGAATTTCACTTTTAATATTATTTTCTGTTTGTATTGTGGGCATCTTTAGTAAAGATGCCCACAATACAAACAGAAAATAATATTAAAAGTGAAATTCATTTCACACTCTTAACAAACGTAAATTATACTAAACAACAAAAAATCTTTAGATATACCTAACACAGGAAAATCCTATATGGCATCTTTAGAAATACTTAACAGAGTATGAAACGTAAACCTAAATTAAGAACACCTAGTTTGTCGAAAGAAGTTAGTATTCTAAAGTTATCAAAATATTCAAATAATCATACCATGTAACGATTTAACACAGCCACGTGCCAGGGCCATTTTTGCTTTTTCGATTCTCTTCCTCCAATTATTTTCAGCATTCTAGATTTCTTTAGTGGTCGACCGCACTTTTTTTTCGGAACAAAATACTTTGAAGTATGTTTACTAGTTTCGTATTTATATTTGGATAAATCTGAAAAAAATTAATAAGAAATAGCAAACAAGACTTTATAATACTTTATACTACGGTATAAAATTTGAAAATTATTCTACGATGTGCTGGTTAAGTTGAATAATACATCAAATATCATAATGTGAAGTTATTATACAAATTATATGCAACAATTTACCAAAAATAAGCAGAATAGCTTTAAAAAACAAATAGTTATAGGTTCAAGAAGTGCTATGATCTCTTATGTCGCGGATTGCAATTGTTTTGAGATACCTCGTTGTTGGCCGTTGATTGTCTTTAATTGATGAATTATCGTAACCAATCGCCAACTACCTAATTCGCGATATGCAGAGCGAACACGGCAAATATGGCCTACCAAGCGCTTCAATATATGAGGATGTAAACATAAATAACTAAATTTATGATATTTACTAAAGGACTTTCGCCGATTCTGTACCCGATTCACTTGATAACACCTTAGTATGAAGTTGCGATACTGTTAAGGACCATAGTATTACTTTTGATTCTGAACTAACTTTCAACTTTTACATGTTAACCGTCAAAAACGAATCGTTTAAACTCTTGGGTTTCCTGAAATGTAACCCCTTTTAAAGTTTTTTTGGAAGTGATGCACTAATTATCTCTTGCAACTCATTCATTAGGTCAAAGCTCAATGCCCAATCTGGTATGATTTTGTATTATTCGTCAATAGATGTGGAACATACTTCGAAGACCAAATTTTTCGTTTAATATGTGACAAATTATTGTCTTGGGTAATCCAAATTCCATTTCCATGAATCATACTGAAGATTTTTCGAAATTTTTAACTCTTTTCGATTGACTAGCTTACATGTTACAATGTTCATCCACAATCAGTCAATTTATTTATACAGAGGAAATGTTAAAATAAAATAATATACTTATTTGTTTATGGAAAGTTATAAAAGACGTTTTCGACCTCTTTTATCCAAGGCCTAAACACTTTGCAGCTTTTTCTTTTAAATTGTTCAGATATTTTATTGTACAATTGGACAGCTGTGTAATTCGTAACTGTCTTTCCAAGTTTGTAACTATGTAACTATGGATGTCTGGGTGGAAATGGAAGCTCATTCCGTGGCTCTGACGGATAAATTGCAAGAAGGATAGTATTAATACTGACGGTAGGGTAGTTCTCTGAATATATTTCTACTACTTTTTCTATAATTAACATATCAATTGCTTCTTTCCGTTGTAGAAATATTTTTTGTACATCTCATCGAAAATCATCTTCAGAACCTCCGTCGCGTGTTTTTGGATATTTTCAATCGTATCAAAACGGTGGGCTCTCAGCGCAGTTCTCATATTGGGAAACGCAAAAAAGTCTGGAGAAGTTAGATCCGGGCTATAGGGAGTGATGGGAGAGCACTGGAATAATTTTTTCGTTAACAATTGCTGCACAACGAACACAGCATGGGTAGGAGCGTTGCAGAAGCTATCCATTCTTGGCTAATTCTGGTCTCACCCAAGTAATTCTGACAAACGAACGTTGTAGAACATTAAGGTAGATGGCACTGTTAACACTCCTACCCTGTGACACGAACTCTTTATGGATCATGTCCCTAATGTTACAAAAAACAAACCATAATTGTCTTGATTTGAGACCGTGATACTCTAGATTTTGTCGGACATTTTCCATCCTCCTCTACCCACTGCTTACTTTGTAACCGGATTTTGGGGGTCATACTAGAACACCCAAGTTTCGTCTCCCGTGACAATAGTTTCATCCAAGCTCGCCCATTGTGTTTGATGCATTCAATGAAATCCTGGAAAATCCACAAACGCAACTCTTTTTGCTCCGCTGTGTCTTCGGATCGAGTTTAGTACATAACTTCCGCATCTTCAAATAATTGTGTAACATCTGGCGCACCGTTTCCTTGATTATGCCTAGTTCTACAGACAACAGTCGAATGGTTAGTCGACGATTGGGGCGCACGAGCGTTTGCAAATGTTTTACGTTTTGATCTGTGTGCACTGTGACTGGTGCCCCTTGGCTATCGTTGTCATTCACGGATTCATGACCGGCTATAAATTGCGCTGCCCACTCGCAAGCACATGGATGTGATAGACACTTATTGCCGTAAACATTTTTCAATTTAGTTAAAATTTTTGACGATTCTTCTCCTGATTTCACTAAGAATTTGATAACAACTCTTTGCTTCATTTTATTATCGCACATTTTGTCGACATGGAACCACTACACAGTCAACATTGGAATTGTCTACAATATATAAAACGCATCCTATGACATTGCATCGTTACAGATATGCGCACAAACTGTGGAATTTTAGTGCTTAGTCATAATGAAGTTGTCAGCGTTTGTCCAAGGCGTTTCTCGCAAGAATTATCGTTATTTATTTCATTTTTGCCACACCTGGTATGTTGGATTTTTGGTTTTATTTATTTTGAGGTTGTTACTGCCTAATCATTCCTCAACTTCTCAAATCGTTTCCTCGTTTTTAATTATAGTGTTTCTCTGGATCAAGAAGTTGATAGAATATTTAATCTTTGCTAAGGGCATTTGGAAATTTCCTTTAAAAAATTGTATGGAAAAAAGATGACAGTAAGTAAGATTTTTTCGGTATCAAAATTGAAACGGTTTAGTCTATCGACGTTTATACTTATAAGTAGGTTATTTTGAAGTATTAAGAAAAGTAATGGCCCCAGAACTGATCCTTGAGTACTCTGTTTTTGACTTCTATAATAATAAATTTCTTGTCGTTGACCTCTACCATTTGTTTTCTATTTGCGCATAATTTAATTAATTTCAGTGGAAATCCCTTGATAGGTGGTTTAATTAAATTTTGTGTTCAAATATCACGTCAAACCGTGTAAACGCCCTTGCTATCTGCCATCTCTGAATCCTGGATATTACTAAAAAAATTGTTTGTGATAATAATTATATTCTAACGGGATTTTAAGCATTCAAAGAGTTTCTACAGCAAGTTAAACATTTCTAACATAGAACTTACAGTTGATTCTTGGTTTTTTATTTATTTTAGACCCAGGTATACAAAACTGTCATCGCTTGAATACTTCTTATATAAAACTTTTACACATTATTTGTACTGACACTTTATAAATCAATCTTTCATCAACAGATGGCGTTACTAATTTCGATAAAATAAAGCAATTCCAGTTATTTTCAGGATAAAGGATATATTTTCGTTAAAATTTATGATTTAGTCAGATTTAGATGCTTTGTAGTAATTATAAGATACTAAAAATAAGCAATCTAGCTTTTTCAGTGACTCACTAGAGATGAACTGCAGAGAAAATTGAAATTTTGTGTTTACAAAGGAGGCATGTGCTATTAATCAAGTTTTCAACGAAATTACAACATTAAAAATATTACAATATAGATTTGTTACTTCAATAATCATTTCTCTACAGGTGAACGTAAATGTTTGGATCTTTGCTCAATAAATTATATTTGAAAGAAATACGAGATTCATAAACATTAATCAAAAAATGAAAATATTGATAAAGTGAAGATTTTAACTATTAGTTTTATTCTATTTTAAATATTCTTTTAACAAAAAATGTACATAAGCTTTTATGTAGTACAGATGGTATGAATATTTCTATTCTAAATGATGAAAATTGTTAGTATTTGCGATGTCTGTTGGCAACAGTGGTTAACCATTTTATGACATGAGTAGTAACTGCAAGAACATGAAAATGACTTTCCGTTGCTTAGTTGTCAACTATAATATTAATCGATTCTTTATTTACTACTAATTGAAAAGAATTTTGCAAAAACTTGCTGCGATAAAATTTTGAACAATATAAAAGCCACTTTTGCCGAAAGATTTCAGCACTTAAGCACTGACATCTGTTAACTTTCCAGTGACATGAGGCTTGATATTATTTAATGTTGGCTAAGGGTATTTGGAAATTTCCTTTAAGAAATCGTACGTAAAAAGATGACAGCAAGTACCTAAGATTTTTTCGTTCAAATTAGGGATATATGTTATTTCGTTTGATTATTGGCACCTAAGCCCCGAGCATATAACTATAAGAAACAATAATTGTTATTTTATGAACTATTTTTCATATATAATCGAATTTACAAAAGATTACCGATGTGTAATATATATACAAATGTCCCGTATCGTTATGTTCAAATTTTAGGAGTGTAAAGTAGACTTCATTTCAAGTAACAAAAATGCAAAACTTGTATATCCATTTTTAGTTGTTTCAAAGTTACAGATCTATGAATGTGATTGTAAGATCATGAAAAAAAATGTAATCCTAAAGTCAACACAAACTGATTTTATTTAAAAAAAGTTATACGATTCAATAACAGGTCCGTGATTGTTAACATCGCATAATAAATTGTTATCCTAAAATAAATAAGAACGTGTCGTAGTGCATACAGTAATTTCTTGGAGATCTACAAAAAAGAGTACTGGAAATTGATTTATGATAAAGAAGGTTCTTACTTATTTTGTAAGTTCTGAACCATGAATATCATACAATAAATAAATGTTCAGATGACTGTTAACGTTGCATTTTTTTATAAAGGATTACATTACGTTTCACTTCATACAACAGCTTATTAGTGAGTGGACACGTTTTCTTTATTCAAAATGTCTTACCTATTTTCTTCTCAAGAGTATGCGGACATGCATTTTGTGTATGGCTACTGTAACGGCAGTGCACGTCAAGCAGTTATTGAATACCGCATCGGTTTCCCGATAGGCGCATTCCTCAGTACAGAACGTTTCTTTGAGTATACCGACAATTTCGGGAATGCGGACTGCGTGATTATATTTTCGACCGAGGAGTAAATTTGCCAGCAGACTTAGAGGAAGAAGCAGTAGCTATTGTTACAAAGGATCCAACTCTCAGTGTACGTCGAATGGCTAGACAACTAAGATAGTTTGGCGAATTTTAATTTTAATTTAAAACGTGAGAGCTTATATTCATATCACTATCGCAGGGGATACAGCTTGCTTGAGGCAGACCACTATGCTCATCTAGTTTATTCTACCTGAATATTAAGACAGTAAAGGCTTCATTTTAATTTCTGCAGAACAGTCCTCTGGACAGATGAATCTACGTTCACGAGAAGTGGTGTTACAAATGTGAGAAACCTGCATAGGTGGTCATCAGAAAATCCTAAATCTATACGCACATCTACATTTCAACATGAATTATTAACGTTTGAGCGGCCCTAATCGATGACTTGTTGATTAGTCCTGTCGTTCTTCTTGGGAGGTTAAATGCGGACAATTACCTTTAATTTCTTATTGACAAACTGCCAGGTCTTTTGCAGGATGTCCCACTAAATGTTCGACGAGACATGGATGGGGCACCACCACATTTCGGAATTGCTGTCCGAAATTGGGTTAACGTCAATTATCCAAGATGGATTGGTCGAGGTGGTCCTGTTGCATGGCCACCCAGATCACCCGACCTTAATTTTACTTGACTTTTATTTATGGGGGTACATGAAAAAATTAGTCTACGCGCAAGTTTCGAACACAAGAGAAGAGTTGTTGGATCGTATTCACCTGGCTGCCGAGCAAATCCGACAAAACAAGTATGAAATTCGGATACGTACTTCTTCTGTTGTCTTACGGGCACAGGCCTGCATTCAACAAGGAGGTGGATATTTCGAAAATATTATTAATTGAACTTTTTTAAATAAAATCAGTTTTTATTGACTTTGGGATTACATTTTTTTTCATGATCTGACAATCATATTCATAGATCTGTAACTTTGAAACAAATAAAAATGGATATAAAAGTTTTGCGTTTTTGTTACTTGAAATGAAGTCTACTTTATACTCCTAAAATTTGAACATAACGATACGGGACACACAAATTGAATTTACCATAACATACAAAGGTCACGAAATAATTATCTTTATATATATATATATATATATATATATATATATATATATATATATATATATCAAAAACCCTTTTACCCTAAAGGTTGTCGGGTAATATATAATATAATATTTGAGTAGTATAAGGATCCATTACAATTATATGCCTTCAAGAATTGTGCACCATAAAGATACGCTTGTCTTCATGGTTACGCAAAACGTTCAAAATCAAACAGATTAATTTCTGCGACACGAAGTGAAACATAACAAAACGTATGCGATTTATATTTTTATGACTTCTTGAAAGTGTCTGAACTAACACGGCAATACTGTAAAGTATATATCGTATGATCAAAAGTCTTTGGATCGCTATTGCCGTGGAGTTTACGAGAATATCTATGAAATTATTTATTTCAATTAGTTTTGACATTTACTTGACAACTTGTTATAACATATACATAAATTGCAACTAATTACCATAACCTAAAATCTGTTTTATTTGTGACCTATGTGTACTTCAAAGTAAAGAAGTACAGAAGTAAATAATTCTATAGATGTTTTTACATTTCATGGCTCTCGCGATCCAAAGACTTTTTGATCGAACTTTATAATAGTATAATAATTGAGGTCTATGAATCTCACTGATTTTTCTTAGATATTCTAAACACGTCTGAAAATTTGTTTAGACTTTACCTTTGTTTGTAAAATCATTTATGATTGCTTCGAAGATTTACACAAGCCTCTAGGGCCCAAATTATCCTGCACATATGCGCATGCGTTTCCAACGTTTGATGATATAATAATATGAAAGTAATGAATAATAATAATATGAATAGTAACAACATTTGTATGTGTGTTAGTTGTGCAAAACAATTTTCTAATTTGTATAATTTGAGACGAATTGTAAAAAAAAATCAACCCAATGACAATACCTAACCTATTGCTTCGTTGCTGTCAAAAGTTGATGAAAATTTCAAAGATAAATGCTATAAATGTAACATCCTTTTTACAAATATTTACAAATTTAATCATAATAAGAAACAACACAAAAAATAGCAATAATAGCTAATAGAATGCGACGTAAGTTCTCTGTGGAATATGCATTTCTAATGAATCATTAGTAATGATAATGAAATTAATGAAGAAGTAGGTACATACCTATATTTAAAATTTATGTTGGAGAAAAAAATAAAATAAAAAAGTAACAGCTGCGTGGAAAAGTTTTATTATTACTAAATAGACGTGGGAATGATTAAGGTGATTATTATTTATTACTATTGTGTTACTATTTATATTATTATATCATAAAAGTCGGAGATACATGCGCATATGTGCAGGATTATTTGGGAAGAGATGGGTCCTAGAGGCTTGTGAGATTTATTTAAGGTGCATGCGCTATCATTGATATCTACATTTTTAACAAACTAAGAAATTACTAACTAGGAAAGGTAGGTTTTCCTGTAAATAATGTCTTACATTTATTTCATACATTTCTACGAAATCCTCCTTTTCATAAATTAATTTTTTCAATAAATTTCAGTTAATAATCTAAAGTTAATTTAATAAAAGGTATATAACCCCTTACCACAATTATTAATCGTATCCTAAATACGTATTTCGACAACTAAGTTGTCATCATCAGTAGGTAAAAACTACTAATTAAAAGTCGCACATGGGGCATAGTAAAGCAAGAGAAACGCTTACGCACAACTACTGTACACCGCGTCCCCGTATACACTAAATTTAACATGCCAATCTAAACTACGAGGGAGGTCGCGACAAACACTACTTAAGGAAAAAGGGTGTTTATTGTCGAACAAAGGAACGGCAGACAGGGGGGCGGCACTAACTTCGATTTTTAAAAACTACGATGACCCACTATTAAACTTAAATAAAACACCTTATATTTTCACAAAACAATAGTATATTTAACTATATGTACACTGCACACATCATCCGTAGTTGCTATTTAAACGTATTATTTTCGAGTACATGTATAGTAAAAATATCTATTTTGGGTAGGGGTGTAAAAAATTTTTCAAATACAAATGGTTAAAAAACATGCAAATAATCGGAAAGTATGGTCGTATATTGTAAAAACTACACTTTATTGAAATTCTAAGAAGGACAAATTTGGGAAGGATCGTTACATATGAAAAAACAAGACATCTGACTGTGTTGAGTTATATTAAATAACAATAAAGTAACGTGAAAAGAATCTATGAATTATTAGATATTGTTGGTATATAATTTAAAAGTTTATTATTAATAGGTGACATGTCATAGTTAAGGAGGTAATTTTTGTATTTTTTCATATGTATGGCTTCCCACATGTCTAAATTTCTGCTGTTACCCACCCACCCACTTATGGTAATAAAAATGAGAATAGACAGCTGAACGGTATCGGTGATTTATCGCTATTCAAGGAAGTATGTTTATTTTTCGCGATAAATATACTTTCATAAGCATCAAGTTCGTGGGGTTTATTAATTCCTTTGATCAACTTCAAACCTGTAATCGATACATTGTGCAGTGTGCTCAAAGCGTGATTTGCGACATTCGATTTATCCGGTCTATTGTATTTGATATGTGTTCTTTAAAACGGGTTAATATAGGTCGTTTAGTTTGGCCTATATATTTCAAATTACAATCCGCGCAACTAATTTCATATATACCTGATTTTGAATTGGAATTAATTCTATCTTTAGTATTCCCTAGCAGACTTTTGATGGTGTTTTCGGACCGAAAGGCTACCTGGAGACCTCTTTCTTTCACAACTTTAATAATGTTTTTCGTGACGGGGTGGTATGGTAGACATATGTACTTTTTCTCTTGGTTACTTTGGGATATCAAACTCGTGGATTCGCGGATTGTATTTTTTATTTTTGTTTTTCTAATTAATTTATTGATTATTTCTATGTCAAAGCCATTGTATGTCGCAATATTTTTAATGAAATCTAGTTCTATTTCATATCTCTCTTTTGTTAACGGAAAATTTAGTAACCGATTGACTAAGAAGTTAAAGGAAGCTGTCTTATGTTGATAACTATGATTTGAATCCGCGGTGATGAATCTATTAACATTGGTTTCTTTCCGGAAAATATCGATTTCTATTTTATGTTTATTTCTAATCAGTAAAGTATCTAAAAATGGTATCTTGCCATAGTGCTCCTTTTCCACTGTAAATTTAATAGTCGGAAATTTCAAATTTAATTGATTAACAAACATGTCTAATTCGCATTTCCGTGTGTCAAAAATCGCGAGAATGTCATAATACATACCTAATCCAGACTCTAGGGAAATATTTAGCGTTGTTTTTGAATTCTACTTCAAATTGACTCATGAATAAATTGGCTATGAAAGGAGATAGGCAGTTACCCATTGTTGTGCCTTGTTTCTGTTCATAAAATTTTGCTCCTACTTGGAAACAATTCTGCGCCATGCACAGAGTTGTCAATCTCATGTATTCTTTTATTTTTGAAGGTTCAATGTTATTATTGTGGAGCAAGCTTTCTAAATATTTCATAGTCTCTGGAATAGGTACCGAGAGGGATAACGACGTCACGTCGAATGAAACTAAAATTTCCCCGGTTTCCAGTTCACAATCTTTAATTAATTTAAACACCCTTTTTCCTTAAGTAGTGTTTGTCTCGACCTCCCTCGTAGTTTAGATTGGCATGTTAAATTTAGTATATACGGGGACGCGATGTATAGTAGTTGTGCGTAAGCGTTTCTCTTGCTTTACTGTGCCCCATGTACGACTTTTAATTAGTAGTTTTTACCTACTGATGATGACAACTTAGTTGTCGAAATACGTATTTAGGATACGACTAATAATTGTGGTAAGGGGTTATATACCTTTTTTTTTTTAAATTTGTATTTAACCACAGTCTCCATTGAAAGAATCTAAAGTTAGTTCGATTTAAATTAGCTTTTTTTCTTATCTTTAAACTAATTTCCTAAAGTTGTAGCTTCATTTTAAAATAGAAAGATTTATCATTCCATTTTAACTATTTACATATACATGTATAAATAATATTTTCATTGGGTAATTATGTAAATTTAACATCTCTCGGAATCATAAAACCTGTCACGTATGAATGTAAATTTCGATAATTCCCGTTTCTTTATTTATTATTTATTAAAAAGGTAGACTTTAATTTAATTAGCAGTTTTAATTTGATTCATATTGCGATAATACATCGGTAAACTAATTCCACCTTGTAAAAAATAACTTTACTATAATTTATACTAAAAAATTTTAATTATAATTCATTAGTTTTATCTTCCTTTTTTTATATTTCTTCCATTATTTTCACCATTTAGAATAAGAAGTTTTTTTTTTGCGAGTTGTTGAAATGACATTATATTTTACACATTTCATGGATTGGTAGTTAACTAGCAGCCTGAATTAGAGTAAGTAGAGGTAAGTACAATATATATACACATAAGTATTCAATGATATTTTAAGGTTGACGTACCTATGGATTTGTTTGTGTCCAATAAAGTTAGGACGTAATTTTCGCATTTTGTCTTCTCGTGATAACAATAGGCGCTTTGGATTTGTTTGTGTTTTTTGCATCTACCTGGTTTTTTACATATTCTGTATCTTTGCGTGCGGCATTTTCTAGAACAAGGAGTCCACTCGGACCATTTACCCCATTCTCTGGAACGCATCGTTCGTGTTGCCAAACTATTATCCTGAAACAAGAATAAAATATTAATATTATGTAAATTTACGTATTGTGAAAGGCCTACACAAATATCAAGAACAGTATGTTTTTATCTTTTGCAATATAAAAATTCTTGAGGATATGGCATCCGATTACGTTTAGCGCAAAAGGTATGCTAAAATATCATAATTGCTGGTACAAGGACTCGATTTTCTATAAATTTGAGAGATAATGCTCTGAATTCTATTCATAAAATACATTAATTTATCTAAAATATTTTATTTAATATCAGCTAAGCTCGGCCACGCTTCGCTATGGCTCAGCCTGATATGAAATGAATGGGAAAGTAAATAAAAGTAGCGAATATAGATTCACCGAGAAAACAGATAATTTAATTCAATACCTTGCCTTGCGTTGTTGTGGCTACATTTTTTGTCTGTCCCTTTTCTGCACAAACATAAAAATCAGGCGATCATGCGACATATAATTGCCCATGAGAGAAGCAATCGTTTTCTAAATTCAAACTGCACACCTGCAAAGATTTCCCTTGCGTTTTATTGATACTCATAGCGAACGCTAGGCGTATTGGAAATTGAAGTTGTTCAAAATCGAACGCCATGTCGATGGAATGAGTGGTATTCGTGGAAGTAGCACGTCTTCACCTTTATGAGGTCTAATCAGAATTGTTGCTTCGATTATATTGTTCATCAATTTTTTAACTACTAATCGTGTGCCATTGCATAACTTTGGGTCATTGATGTGTCACAGTAATATAATTGGCACACCAATTTTCAAATTCAGAATGTATGACGGTAATCCGGTAACATCGAGAGAATTAAGAAATTCCGTTGGAAAATTCATTACTTCACTTTGATTCATCGCGGAGTCAATGGATTTGTATGTCACTGAATCTCTTCTCTCTTCTTGTTCTTAATTGTTGTTGAAATTTTTTCGAGGCAACCCAATGCTCCTCTCTAGGGCTGGGCGATACCGGCGTTTTCGGTATCGGGTACCGATACCAATCGAGGTATCGATACTTAGCGATGTATCGGGTCTGTGCACGGTATCGATTCTGAGTACTGGAATCGGTAAAGTATCGATACCTTGGAATCGATACCTTGGAATCGATACCTTGGAATCGATACCTTGGAATCGATACCTTGGAATCGATACTTTGGAATCGATACCTTAATTCGATACCTAGAAATCAATATTCATAACCCGTTTTCTAGGTGTCGATTGTTTGATATCGGTTTCAAGAGATATAAAATTAATTTATCGATTCTACCATAAATAACTACGGTATGAAATTTGCAATATTGTGATATTTTGTTTTTTAATAATTATAGATATGTCATAATAAGGATATTTGATGCGCATAATAATAACATTCTTTTAAAATATATAATGCATACATACTTAAAAAGTTATTGCATCCTTTATGTACATTTAAAAAAATGCACAAAGGTAAGCTACCCGATACATGGCTACCCGATACATCGCTACCCGATACATCGATACTTAGCGAGTACTGGAATCGCTAAAGTATCGGTAGGTATCGATGCTTTGGAATCGATACCTTGGAATCGATACCTTGGAATCGATACCTTGGAATCGATACCTTGGAATCGATGCTTTGGAATCGATACCTTAGAATCGATACCTTCGTTATATCAGGTATCGGGTACCCGATACCAGTTATGGTATCGGATATTGGACGATGTATCGATACTTCGCCCAGCCCTACTCCTCTCTATCTATTATTTGGGTTGAAATTTTCTGCTATAAATTTTTCTGCTAGCAGTAGTGGAGGAGATCTAAACTTCAATCTCGATAGACCGGCATCAGACAGATCACTGTGTACTGGGAGGTAGGGATTCAATATTATTTTACTATATTCTCTAATAAGGCTTTCCTGTCTCCGGATGGTGGGAGGTGTAAAATGGCTTAGAGCGGGGAGCCATGGTAGAGGTGTACTTTTTAAATAACCGCTATTTATTCTCTTTGTTTCATTGAGTTTGATGGCGATCATCTTTGCGTGGCAGCTGTTTAGCCAGACAGGGGCACAGTATTCAGCTACCAAGTAAACAAGGCTAAGAGTTGACGTTTTATAGGTGGATGCGTTCACGCCCCAAGTATTACCGCAAAGTTTTTGGATTATGGATTTCTAGTGTTTATTTTAGCTGCGGTGTTCTCTAGATGTTTGTCATATGAGATCCACATACAAAAAGGTTGTTTTTATGTATAACAATACGTTATGCACGTATAAAGCATTTGTTACAATATGAAACAGACATGTAAATAATTTACATATCTGTAACTGTACACATGGACAATACACCTCGTATTTTCAGCATTTACTTCTGCTTAAGACATATGTTTCTGCCATCTAGGCGTCTTCAGTCAAGCTAGTGAAGCAATGTATACACATTGATACAAATCTCTTAAACAATAGATCTGTATCTGTATCTACATTACGCTAAAATCGTCTCCAAGCCATAGCAAGTTACCTCCTATCAGATGGCACTAATTTAATAAGTGACATCTGATGGACGAAAGAGACTATGCCAGAAAAGGCGATCTTCCGCTCGAATAGCTAGGCTATTTCAAAAACGGAAAAATACGTATATTGGTGCAGTCCATTAACACGCGCCAGATGGCGGTATTCGAGCGGAAGATCGCCTTTTCTGGCATAGTCTCTTTCGTCCGTCAGATGTCACTTATTAAATTAGTGCCATCTGATAGGATGTAACTTGCTATGGCTTGGAGACGATTTTAGCGTAATGTAGATACAGATACAGATATATTGTTTAAGAGATTTGTATCAATGTGTATAAATTGCTTCACTAGCTTGACTGAAGACGCCTAGATGGCAGAAACATATGTCTTAAGCAGAAGTAAATGCTGAAAATACGAGGTGTATTGTCCATGTGTACAGTTACAGATGTGTAAATTATTTACATGTCTGTTTCATATTGTAATATGAGATCCAGATCGATCCAAATTTTTTTGGTAAGGATTATAGCGTAATAAGTTGTTATTAAAGTACACTTGCGACTCTAAACGTGTTTCGTTATTATTGAGGTGAAAGCACGACACTTTTGTGTTATTCATATTCGGGATTAGTCAGCGAATTATTATCCCAACACGAATAGGTCTTCTGAAAGTATGTTATTAGTATCCTCTATGGTTTTTGTTTAGATTACGAGGAAAATTTTTAATTTTTACAATATTGTCTATATCTAAATGAATTCTTAAACTCGGATGATGTCCGTCTTCGAACACAAGTGGCATATCATCATGTATAACGTGTATAGGATAATTAAGATTGCTGAACATAAGGTCTAACAGTAGTATATATGTTGAGCACTTGTGAAATTATTACACTATTAAACTTAAATAAAACACCTTATATTTCACAAACAATAGTATATTGACTATATGTACATTTCATGTGCACTGCACACATCGTCAGTAGTTACTAATTTAAAAGTATTATTTTTTAAGTACCTGTATAGTAAAAAATATCTATTTTTCTTTTTTTTTGGTTAGGGGTGTAAAAATTACAATTATAAATGGTCAACAAATGGTCAAAAACATGCAAATAAAAATATAACAATAAAAATAAAAAATTATGGTCGTATATTGTAACAGTGCCTGCTAAAATCTATTGAAATTCCAAGAAAGACAATTATGGGAAAGACCGTTACCTATGAAAAACAAGACATCTGACTGTGTTTGGCATGTCGGGTTCTATTAAATAACAATATAGTAGCGTGAAGAGGATCTATTAGTTATTAGATACTGTAGGTATACAATTTAAAAGTTTATTATTAATAGGTGACATGTCATTGTTTAGGAGGTAATTTTTGTATTTTTTCATATGTATGGCTTCCCACATGTCTAAATTTTTGCTATTACATTTTTTAATTAATTTAACATTGTCTACGCTGAAATTATGTCCGGTATCTAAATGATGTAGAGCTAATGCTGATTTATCTACATTGTGAAGTTTTACATGAGCTAAATGTTCTTTGAAACGGGTTTGAATATTTCTTCTTGTTTGGCCGATATATAATTTTGGGCAGGAATTACAGTTAATTCTGTAAATACCTGATTCTTTCAGTGGGTCTGCGTTAACTAACTTTGTTTGAAGATATTGTTGTAACTTATGAGTGTTGGAAAAAGCAGGAGTTAGATTATATTTTTTTAACAATTTAGTTACGTTATTCTGCCAACTTTTGTGAAAAGTAATTTTGCAATATTTTTTGGTATTACTCTTTGTATTTGGAGTTAATCTGGTTTTAAAAGTTTTTAGCTTCTTCTTTTCTAGTTTGTTTTTGATTTTATCCACCAATTGTTTATCGTATCCGTTAGATTCTGCTACTTTTGTTATGTGGTCTAGTTCTTTCTTAAAATTCACTGGTGATAGAGGGATTGATAAAAATCTATTAATTAAAAAATAAAAACTACTTTCTTTGTATTTGTTAAAAGTGCCTGATTGTTTATGTATGTAATTGTCAGTGTGTTTCTTTTCTGTAAATGTCAAATTCAAACTTCCTGTCTAAAATAGTAATTTTTAAATCTAAGAAGGGTAAAGATTTGTTTTTATCCAACTCGTACGTAAACTTGATTGATGGATATTGGGTATTTAATATATTTAAAAACGAAACTGTATCGAAAGAATCAGGTATCACTGCCAGAACATCATCTACGTATCTTGTCATCAATCAAGTTTACGTACGAGTTGGATAAAAACAAATCTTTACCCTTCTTAGATTTAAAAATTACTATTTTAGACAGGAAGTTTGAATTTGACATTTACAGAAAAGAAACACACACTGACAATTACATACATAAACAATCAGACACTTTTAACAAATACAAAGAAAGTAGTTTTTATTTTTTAATTAATAGATTATTATCAATCCCTCTATCACCAGTGAATTTTAAGAAAGAACTAGACCACATAACAAAAGTAGCAGAATCTAACGGATACGATAAACAATTGGTGGATAAAATCAAAAACAAACTAGAAAAGAAGAAGCTAAAAACTTTTAAAACCAGATTAACTCCAAATACAAAGAGTAATACCAAAAAATATTGCAAAATTACTTTTCACAAAAGTTGGCAGAATAACGTAACTAAATTGTTAAAAAAATATAATCAAACTCCTGCTTTTTCCAACACTCATAAGTTACAACAATATCTTCAAACAAAGTTAGTTAACACAGACCCACTGAAAGAATCAGGTATTTACAGAATTAACTGTAATTCCTGCCCAAAATTATATATCGGCCAAACAAGAAGAAATATTCAAACCCGTTTCAAAGAACATTTAGCTCATGTAAAACTTCACAATGTAGATAAATCAGCATTAGCTCTACATCATTTAGATACCGGACATAATTTCAGCGTAGATAATGTTAAATTAATTAAAAAATGTAATAGCAAAAATTTAGACATGTGGGAAGCCATACATATGAAAAAATACAAAAATTACCTCCTAAACAATGACATGTCACCTATTAATAATAAACTTTTAAATTGTATACCTACAGTATCTAATAACTAATAGATCCTCTTCACGCTACTATATTGTTATTTAATAGAACCCGACATGCCAAACACAGTCAGATGTCTTGTTTTTCATAGGTAACGGTCTTTCCCATAATTGTCTTTCTTGGAATTTCAATAGATTTTAGCAGGCACTGTTACAATATACGACCATAATTTTTTATTTTTATTGTTATATTTTTATTTGCATGTTTTTGACCATTTGTTGACCATTTATAATAGTAATTTTTACACCCCTAACCAAAAAAAAAAAAAATTGATATTTTTTACTATACAGGTACTTAAAAAATAATACTTTTAAATTAGTAACTACTGACGATGTGTGCAGTGCACATGAAATGTACATATAGTCAATATACTATTGTTTGTGAAATATAAGGTGTTTTATTTAAGTTTAATAAGGTCTAACAGTTTACAATTCTGATTTAGGATGTGATTGTATTGACGCAAATGTATCGTATTCATAATATTTTGTAGAATAGTCGATTTAGGATCCATATTAACCTAACAACTATTAAATTTAGTACAATTAAAATCACCGATAATTATAACGTCCTTATTTAGAAATTTAAAACACAAAGTATCAAAAAATAAATCATAATCCTCAATGTGAACATCTGGTGGAACTTTTTTTTCCTTATGAAACAGACATGTAAATAATTTACACATCTGTAACTGTATCATGGACAATACACCTCGTATTTTTGGCATTAACTTCTGCTTAAGACATATGTTTCTGCCATCTATAATAGGCGTCGTCAGTTAAGCTAGTGAAGCAATGTATACAAATGATACAAATCTATATAAATAGATCTGTATCTAACATTAAGCCGGAATCCCTATTAGATAAAGCAAATTTCATCCTGTAAGGTGGCACTTATTAATAAGTGACATCTGACGGACGAAAGAGACTTTGCCGGAAAAGGGACCTTTCGTTTGTGACCAGCTAAGCTGGTACGACAAGCGAAACAATACGGGTAAGTCCATTAACAACAAGCCAGATGGCGGTAAATATACAAAAAGGTTTTAAATATTTCTGTACGTTAATGCACGTATAATGCTTTTGTTTCATTATGAAACAGACATGTAAATAATTTACACATCTGTAACTGTATCATGGACTGTAAATGGACCAAGATAAGATACTATTCGGGTGTATGGTAAGATGTTGAGAAATTTGTAGAGAAGGCCTTTTCTCCAGACCGTATCATATGCCGCAGTCAGGTCAACATACACCACAGTTGTCTTTTTTTGAAACCCTGCCTCAATGTGCGTTATTAAGTTGAACACCTGGTCAATACAATTACGGTTGGGTCTGAACACAACCTGTTCAACGGGAACATGCTCCAATATCAATGGGCTAAATCGGTTTAGTAGTAATTGGAATAATAAAACTCAAATCATATAACTCGGAAATTTTCACGCAAAACTTTTTATACAAAACTACTTTCTTTTAAATGCTGTCTAAGCGAAAATAATACCTTGAGGTGTAAATCGTCAACTGAATTATTGGTTAGACATGTCAATGTCAAATTTTACGAGTACGACAGTTGAAAATCACGAGTATTACTTAAACTACATACTAGTTTCCGGAAATGTTCCCAGCCATTCTTGCAGTTGTCTTATTGTTGTAAATGTACGAATTATTTCTTTTAACATCTGTATACGTATACATATGTACATGTATGTGAAACCAGGCCAATTGACTCGTTAGTGTCGAAAATTAAATTGTCTCTTTCACAATGAATAATCGCATCAATTTATTTATAAATTAACGTCAACAATTTCGTATTATCGCCGTTTCGTTAATTGGTTTTATTCTTATTGTACGTCAATACGTCTAGTCACATACAAACATATATCATCTAAAAAAACGTGCGCATTTTTAGGTCAAGATTAGTAATATTTTAGTATCGAAATGTATCCTAGATCATTAGTCGGAGATTTGTTTATAAAGCAATACACATAAAGTAACTCTCTTCCTTAATTTACGTCGCCAAAAATACGCCAGTCGAATAAAACAAGGTCACAGTTAGAGATAATTGCCGAGATTTAAATTACTTACTTGGATTTTTCGAACGACGTGGAGTTCATTTCTGGATTTGAGATTGCTTTTACGCACGCAACGCTTCTTCGTGCACATTTTTTCTTCGAGATACCTGGTATGTCTACACTTCGGACTGATGCACTTCTTCATTCTGGTTTGCAAACAATCTTCGCATCTACTCCACGGTGACCAATTAGAGTAAATTAACGTTGAGGTATTTCTTAAATCGAAATCATTTCTTTTTCGACCCATTAGTATCCTTGTGGTATTACCATCGTGGGTAATTTTTAATTTTGTTTGTCGGAAGCCTTTTCTCCTATTTTCCGGCTGTAACAAAGAAGGTGGAATTTTAAAATGATAACGAAAAAATGTTAAATTGAAATGAGGTGATGTTACATATGATTAGCATCAATTTATTATATAATTCATTTTATATTTTTGGTAATGTAAGGTAATAAGGCTAAATATAATATTTGCCTAAGCTGGTCACCTTCATTAGCAAAAAAACCTTGTGATTATTGATGCTTTTCATTTTCGTTCTTTTTTATATTAAATTTATAGACATAAAGCATTAGAACTTTAAGGATGCAATCGGATGCAAAAATAACAATGAGTATATTTTGAAATTGTAATATCAGGCGCTAAATTATAATGTCTTAACGTTTGATCAAAAAGTTCTTGGATCGCGATAGCCATGAAGTGTAAAAACCATCTAAGGAATTATTTACTTCTGTACTTCTTTACTTTGAAGTACACATAAGTCACAAATAAAATAGATTTTAGGTTATGGTAATTAGTTGCGTTTTATGTATATTTTATAACATTTATAGTGAATACAGAATGCATTTATTAATAAACAACGCTTTAATAACTAATACAAAAGTCACTTTCATTACAGGTAAGAAAAGACTAACAATGAAACAATAACATTTAGGCAGGTACACTTTTACAATAAAAAATTATAAAAAAAGTTGAAAACGTTGAATTCACAGGTTAGTTAACACGTCGGCCCATGTTATTAAAAACTTTAATTAAAAGATCATGTGTTACTAAGCGACAGTTTTCAATAATACATTCTTGTAATTTGTCCAAAGTGTGAACTAGAGTTTTAAAAATGGTATTCTTAAGCAATTGGAATAAGAAACAATCTAATGGACTCAAATCACAAGAGCTAGGTGGGTAATGACCGGAATATTCGTCATAAAATTGACGTAAATATTCCAGGGTTATTCGAACAACATGCGGTGTTGCATTATCTTGCTGATAGTACTTGATTTATATATCTTTCGCCGGTTATGGTTTGTTGAAAAAATATTGGCCCTATTATTCGTCTACGGTACATTGTAACCCAACAACCAATCTTAGGACTATGTAAAGGAGCCTCACGATGAAAATTAGGATTATTCTCGCCCCACGTACGCATAACTTGTTTATTAACGTATCCAGATAGGTAAAAATAAGATTCGTTTGTAAAAAATGTTAAGTCAAGAATATCGTTATCTATATTGTCATTAAACCAGGTATAGCAAGCGCCAATTAAGTTGGCGCGAGGTGGGGTAATTTCGCGCAGGATTAGAAGTAGTGGAGAGATTTGTTTTTGATTTTACATAGGCGGCAATGTCAGATAATTCTAGCCTCTTCGAAGAAAACCATAATTAAACAGATTAAAAAAACATAAGACACAAAATTTGATATAAATAATGAGATTGTAATGTATAAACAGGTTTATAAGAATATTTTTATAAGCATCCTAACAAAATCTGTTAGCCTCGTAAGTCGCGAAAGTACAAAATGCAATTCTCTAGTCGCGCGTAGCTTACGATTTCCTATAGACTCTAAGGATGTATCGTAATGAATCGTACAATGAATACTTTTGAATTATCTGAAATACACTTCCAGCAGATTTTTCGTTTGGACAAAAGGTCTGATACCAATTTAATTAATACTTTGGGAGTAGTTATGGACTTGCGTGGACATATTCCACTGCGTCTGAAGGTGATTATTAATGTATTTATAATTTTAGAATTTTGTTGTATATATCTGTCTTGAATTGTAGGTTTTAACAACATTACATTTTACCGCCACAGGATCCTTTCAAAATCCAGTAGGTTGTAATTCTTGGATAGCACTAAGCCAAACATCAGTATGTCGAATATTAAATGAAATTTGTTCTGTGATAGCTGAACATTTGTCTTCTAATTATGTGCAGTTTCCAACAACAGCAGATATAAAAAATAAAATTAGAAGAGGTTAAAAAATTAGTTGACCATATAATGTTTTATGAAACATATCTCTTAGCGTTAAATATATCTCTATTGTAGTTTCTATGAAAAATGGGGTGCTCGAGGAGTTGTGGTTGTAATTGGCGGAACTCATGTTGAGATACTTGCTACCCCAGTAAATGATGTGTATCACCCACTCACTGTATGTATATATTAACAGAAAAAGAAGATATATTGATATAGTGAAGGGTAAAATATCACATTAAGGGCTAATTCTAAATATATATCATCTTTAGATTGCAGATTCCAATTGCAAGATAATTGGATGTAGTGCATGAAAGGATTGATGCTGATTTTAGCAAAAAACTAATATTGAGGAATGAAGCTCACTTTCATTTGAGTGGCTTTGTGAATCGCCAAAATTGTCGTATCTGGAGAAGCGAAAACTCACGCGTTATCAAGAGAAACAAATGCATCCTAAAATATACACTGTTTGGTGTGTATTATGGGCTGGAGGAATAATTGGTTCGTAGTTTTTGAGGAGTAAAATGGCAATGCTGTCACCGTCAATGATTTACGCTATCGGAAAATGCTAAACAGCTTTTTTTAAAATTAAGTCAATGATTTGGACGGGAATGACATGTAATTTCAATAAGATGGAGCCACAAATCGCGCAGCACGGGAACTTTACCGCACACACAGCACTTTACCTCACATCAAATTTCTTGGCCATGTTATCTCTCATCGATTGGGCATCCAGGCCTTGTGATCTAACTCCACTAGACTATTTCTTGTGGGGCTATCTGAAGGAAAAGGTTTACGGCAATAAGCTTACTACGTTTTCAGACCTAAAGGAAACATGCCCCGTGCAATTTTTGAAATAGAGCTGCAGTTATGTCAGAACATTATGAAAAATTTCACTAAAAGAATGGTGTCATGTCAACGGAGTTGAATTAAAAATATAGAATACTTTCTGTATTTGAATCATAAATTAAGGTGGAAATAGTCTAATAAAAAGGGGAATAAACTTGTAAATACAACGGATATCGATTCTTAGAATAGAGGTAAAGGTTTACAATAAATAAGATAATTAAAATTTCGATATACAGGGTGTCAATTTGAAGCGAACATTATTTAATTCTAAATTACTAAACTATACATATAATAATAATAAAGTATATTGAAATTTAAAAATATATTTTTAGTGTTACATAATTTGGTATGGTAAAGAAATTTTAATAATCTATGTCGATCGTTTGTCACCTAAATGTTTTGTCGTAGATCGCAATCCCTAAATTAAATATCACTCTCACGTATTTTCGATATTAAGCTTTAATTATTTTGTTCAAATTACAGTTCCCCTTTTAAATTTATACTCAAAGTTCTTCCTTTTAAGGTCCTTTACAAATTCCACTACTTTTTATTCGATAATTTTCACTTTCCGTATACTTAACATTACCCCTTTCGTTAAACATTAAAAACTTCCACAACTTTATTAATTTACGATTAGAAAAGAAATATAGAGTAGTAAATACGTTGTATTAAAAATCTGGTTTAATAATAGAATAAGGAAACACAATACTAATCTAAACAGTTGAATAAAGTATACAATAAAAACACTTTCCGTAATCAAAATATGTATCGATTTCAAACCCGATACTAAATATAGCTCATCAGACAACGAATGTTTAGTTTTTAATTTGAATGTTCAATTTTCGTTTCTTTTTTGTTGCAGATGTGTATTTTACACATTCGTATGTAAAATACTAATATCAATCTTTTCTAATACCCAATAAAATATTTGCGTTGTTTGAAGTGTTTCGGGTTTAGTACATCGTTTTGTTAACTACGTTTTCAAGTGTTCATTTTTAGAATTGCTATTACTTATTAATTAAGAAACATAATTGTATGATTTTCACAAATATTCATTATACTCGTACTAACAATTGTTGCACCAACGCTGTGCTTCTTCAGTCTAATAAGGTAAACATAATTACAGAATGGAATATACAGGTGTCCTTGAAAGAACGAGACAAAGTATGAAAAATGGAGAGATGAAATTATGTAGTGATGGGCTGGGGGATTAGCTGATGGGTATACAAAATAGACTCTCAAATAATGGTTTCTCAGATGTTTATGACAAGTGGACAAAACGATGGGACAAGTGTATTGTACAGAATGGAGAGTATTTTGAAGGATAGTTGTTCAAGTTTTCTAAATAAATGTTTCTTTTTTGTACTACGGCACCAGTCTTGTTATTTTCTGATATTTCTTGGTATAAATATATTTCATATAGAGGTACCTAATTGTAGATATACTCCGCAAGCTATTGGAAACCAATGTCATAAAATTTGGTTATTGCTCGACACTGAATAAGGAACAGATTTTAAATAAACCTGTCAAAAGAAAGTTTGTGTATTAGTTAATTTTATGTTTTATCTTTTAAACAAATTCCTATCTATTTTGCAAGGATGCGCAAAAACATCTGGAGTTATGGATTAATCTTGGCAAAAAAAAAAAAACGTAGACTATAAATGGCAAAATTGTAAAAGAAAAATTTAAAAAGGTATAACATCCCTTACCACATTAATATCCGTAGGTATCCTACACATGCATTTCGCCAACTAAGACATCCTCAGTAGGAAGAAATAATGTTATGTGTGTAAAGTTCAACACTGTTATTTGAAACATAGTTGAGCACCAAATCTCTACATATTTATATAAAAATTCAACGTACGTTTGCGTTCGCAAAACTCGAAAAGTAGTCGGTCAATTGATTTGAAATTTTGACACAACGTTGTATTCGAATATGCGAGCGTTTTTTAGTAAAACGATTTTTTTTAACGGCGCGTCAACAATCTTCCCGCTTCGACATAAGTAGCGTACAAATTTCTCAAATATTTTATTTGGTAGTACTTTTTATTACAAGTTGACCTTTGCTAATCATATACTCTATTTACGCACATATTATTAAAAAGGAAAATAAGTTCAAAAAAATAATAACTTTCTGAACTCACATTTTTATCTCCCGAAAAAGCAACAAAGTTGTTGCGAAATATAGAGATAATTAATAAATGAGTTTTTAATTGACCGCTTGCTCGCTTCTAATTTATTTTACCTTATACATATATATATATATATATATATATATATATATATATATATATATTTAGTGTTTATAAGAATTTTATTTTTCTTATTTATTTTATTGGCCGTGTCTTAATATTAAAAATAATAGACTTTTTATTGGTTTAGCGACCTTTTATTGAATTATGATGTTTTATTCTACGACGTTTCGACTTTTATTATTTTCAGTCTTTTTCAAGTATCTAGAAACAAGAATTAATACAATGAGAATATGAGAATTGTGTTTGCTTTTGTGAGATTGAATTAACAATTAAATTAACAATTAAAATTAAAATTAGATTAAAGACTGAATTACCAATTAGATTAACAATTAGAGTTAAAATTTAAAATTAGATTAATAATGAGTAAGGACAATTAAAGTGATTACATCTCTATAAATGAATAGAAAAATTTGAATTAAACTACAATACAGTAAGGTAAATAGAAACAAGAATTACTACACTGAAAACGTGAGAGTTGTGTTTGCTTTTGTGAGACTGAATTAACAATTACATTGACAATTAGAATTAAATTAGATTAAAGACTGAATTACCGATTAAATTAACAATTAAAGTTAAAATTTAAAATTAGGTTAATAATGAGTAAGGATAAATTACAGTGGTTAAATCTGTATAAATGAATGAGATGTTAAACTTTTGATGTTAAACTACATTACATGAACAATTAATGACAAAACTCACCGTTTCTTTTGGTTTTCAAAATCACGCATTCTGTGTAACATGTGTGTCGGGTACCCGAGACCTTTTTTTGTAACGAACCGATCGCACTGGTTGGAGTATTGTAAGTGTTTGTGGCTTTGTTAAGAGAGGTTAATTTTTGTTCTGTTTTTTGAATTTAGCAAATTGATCAGGACCGTGTTTAGGGGTATGTAGTAAAAGTATTTACAAATGGGAACTGATAAAAAGTTTTTTTTTTTTTTTTTTTTTTTTTTTTTGTGTTTGTGTGTGCGGGGGGGGGGGGTTGATTTTATCTATTGTTTAATCAGTGGGTAATAGAGTTTAGACAGTCCATCAATTTCGTTCCTGTTGTTTATTGTTCTGCTGTTTTTGAAAATGTGGATCATTTCTAAGACCTCCCTAGCTTTTGTATTCTTTTTCTGTGTTATTACTTTGGTGTTATCAAAATCAAAATTATGTTTTAGTGTCAATTGGTGTTTTTTTAAAGCAGTTTGATTTTTTGCGTATTTGTGACCTTTCAATCTTTCTTGTAGTAACTGTTTTGTTTGGCCTATGTATACTTTGTCACAGTCTTTGCAGGGTATGTTGTATATTGTGTGTGATTGTTTTAGTGTAGGTGTTGAGTCTTTTAGTTTGGTGTGTAGGAATTTTAGGTTTTTACCGCTTTGGTGTGCTATTTTATAGTTAAATGGTTTAAATATATTGTCTAGTTTTTCGGATAATCCCGTTATATAGGGTGTGGGGATATATGTTAATTCATTGTTTTTTATGGTTTTGTTGTGGTCGTTTGTTGTGTTATAAATTTTATTAAGTCTTAGTTTTATAATTTTTTGTATAAATTCTGGTGGATAATTGTTTTCTGTTAGTATTGTTTTTACTTTATTTAGTACTGTTGGTCTGAAAATTGGATTAGTGAGATTTAAGGCTCTGTCTACTAACGCTGTTACTACATTTTTTTTGTGGGCTAGGGGTTGGTTTGAAAAAAAGTTTACATATCTGCCGGATGTGGTTGGTTTGGTGTACCATTTTGTTTGTATTTTGTTTTTTGTTTTTATCAGTGTTAGGTCTAAGTAGTTTATGGAGTTGTTTTTTCTATTTCAATGGTAAAGTTTAAATTTGGATGGAAATTGTTGAAACTATTTTGTACATTGTTTATTTCATTTTCTGGTAGCATCATTATGCAATCGATATGTAAGTATATATATATATATTACATATATTACATATATTACATATACCGATTGGTTCAGCCCGCTACGGGCCATACGCAACAATATACGTATGGAACGTAATGCGATGTGGCAACGTGTGTACGATGCCACTCCGCGTGCGCATACATAAGTCCGATGATCGAGAGCAACAGATTGGCCGTCATTCGTATTTAGCTGTGCAAACGTAAAGGTAGTTATCATGTCAGTGTATACAACCGCAGAGAAGGTACAAATAGTTTCGTGGTATCTTGCCGGCAATTCCTTTCGAACAACCGCTGATTTATTTGCTGTAGAGTACGTAAATCGGCCTATTCCTTCGCATTCGACGATTGAAAGGGTCGTAAATGCGTTTAGGAAATATGACTTTCTTAAAATTTAAATTTATTTTGCAGAATTATTGATTTTTTTACTTTTATCTTTTAGAAAACGTTGTTTTTTTATTACTTAAAATTACTTTTCCGTAGCAGCTAAGAATACAATAATAATAATAACTTGGAGATATAACGACCTTATTATGTCTGAAACAAATGGGCAAATTACGTATACAGAACGAATATGCAAACGACTATATCCTTGAGCGGTTTAAGTCTTACTAAATTCATAACGGCAATGTATGGCACTTTAAGCTACAGCGCGTGGAGGGGATTCGCTGTTGCCACTTATTGCTGGTTATGGCCCGTTCAGAGCTGGTCCTATCGGTATATGTATATATATTGAAGAGGTACTAACGCTCTACGTTGAATGATATAATACTTCGGAGGCGATTCTTAAATTATTTATAATAATGAGTGATATGTAATGTTGTAAATGTTGAATTTTCAAATAATGGGCGCCAGTGATTAAATTAATCACAAATATAACTACGTCCTCTGTGTACATACAAATGCACTAACAGCAGTCGGAAAGCATGGTTATAAAATAGATTAGATAATAAAATACCTCAGGTTCAAAGTCGGTCTGTGAATTATCTCCCTGATTGTAGTTAGGTGTCTATATAATATGTTAAACTCAACAACTAAATGCTAACAAATAAAACAGTTTAAAGTGATAAAAATAAAATATATTGAAACAAAAATTAGAGAACTGCAACAATTATCATAACATAGACATGTGTCTATACAAAGAATTACGATCTAAACATGTGTAAATATAATATTACTGAATATAGTGTTGGTGAACAAAGAAAACTACGTTACAGAATATATTGGATTATTTATACTAATTTGGTAAGTACTACGGTGTTATATGGATGTTAAATTATGCTTGTATTTATTAAGCTAGGGTAAACGATACATAGATAATAAATACCGAAGTTTTATTAAAGTTTATATAGGTTATTATGAACTTGTTTATTGATATGTAAATTTTATAGGCAATGAAATTATAAATTGGTCAATCAAGAACCTGTGTTCCAAGATTTTGTATGTTGGCTCAAGCTGGAAACGTTGTAGTAGAGCAGCAGCAAGTTCGGCGTTAGAATTCTTGATATGGGTTTGGCGTCGTCCGATCGTCCAAATGGCCCACGCGTTGCAGTTTGGATACTTGTAAAGATGCTATCGTCAATATTCGGCGTATCTTCGATGATGAGAGGCTGGTTTTTACTTAAAAAGGTTGGCTAATTTTCTGCGTTTCAAATATAGATATTTTCGATGAGATCTGTTAAGTTTGATTATGGTAATTTAATTTTTAACTTGGATAAATGCACAAACGCGGCCATATATTGTAAAATTCTTTTTCGGCCTCCTCTACGTTCATTTATTTTTCATGGCCTATTTTTATATTGGCAAATAGCATCGAAACTTTATTATCATAGCATCGCTGGTGTTTTGAATTAAATTGATATTTCATTTCTGATCAAATTATAAAATTTTTTAAATAATTTTCAAATACACTTTGTTTACTTTTAAATGTAGGTTATGTCATTATTATGTGTTCTAAGTTGCATTCTTACGTGTTTTGGTTAAATTTAAAAAGAGGGCGTGTCTAATCAGTATCAATACAATATTTCAATGTGGATAAATTAGATACCGGTAGAATCGCGCGAAATATTTGAATTATGAAATTTAAATAGAAATATAAAATAAGTTATAAAAAATACAAATAAGTTAATTTGAATTATTGTCTCGTTGTATTAATTTATAAACATGTTGATACTAATTTTACAATCTTAATTCGCTAATTTCACCCTTTTTATAATTGTTATTTGCATTGTTTTATCTGTTTTTCCGTTTCAGATGTTGATATATGAGTGCAGTATGAACCATAACAATATATATATATATATATATATATATATATATATATATATATATATATATATATATATTCATGAACGATACGTAGTCGCCTCAAAACTAGATACTGAAAATTCGTTGTCACTTCATATATAACGTTATAACTTCCAATTTTGGAAGTCATAACGTTTTGCAGTTCTTTTTTCATTTACATCCACATTTATTTCGCAATTACATACTAATTTGATAATATTTGTAAATATTCCCTATAAAAGGGGAAAAACTCCAAGAATTTATCAATTGATATATTTAATGAACGGCTAAGAAATTATCTAAACATATATATATATATATATACATATATATATATATATATATATACGATGTGTCCGAGATAAAGACGGCCATTATGGGGATCTCGGAAACCTTAAGAGATACAAATTTGGTTAAATGGGAGAAAAGTTCCGTAATCAAAGTTCTAAGAAACTGGCGTGTAGATTTTCCTGAAAAAAGTTTTAGTTTTTGAGAAATTTTGAAAAAAATTGAATTTTTCGATTTTACAAACTATTTTTTACTGGCGTTAATATTTAACCTAGAGCAAAACCAATTCTCTACAGCTACTTTTAATGCTGTTTAAGATGGCGTTGTTAGTTTTTTAATCCAACGTTTCGTCTTTGCGGAACCATCATAAACTTAATTTTTTTAAATACGGCCCTTATGTTTTTATATTAGATTGTGAAAACTCTTTCTATTGCGCATTGAACTACCTACCATACTTTATCATTTAATTGCAGTTTCGTCATTTTTTCGACCTTAATCAAGAAAATTCCTAGTACGGACCTGTACCAATTTTTCTTATTTTTTAACAATAAATGATTTCGTTATGTTCATTAACAGTTTATTTCGTTTACATATTGAATAGCAATCCAATGGCTACATTTAAAAAAAACAAAGAACAAATCAAATTAAATTAACAGAAGACATAAAAAGTAAAATTCAACAACAAACGAATATGAACAAAACAACTTTTTTTAGAGCATATGTTCGAAGAGATTTCCATTGTTTTTCAGGCACAGATAGCACATTCTCACCGTCAATTCTAACACCCTAATAAGCATTTGTGGAGTAATATTGGCAAATGCTGCCAGAACTAACCCTCTCAGTTCATCTGTTGCAAAATTTTGCTGATAATTTGCTGCTGATTTGGCAGCGGACGCCCACTGTCGGCCGTTGTTTGCGGATAGTGGAATCATGACGGTTTATTCATTGTTATTATACGAATCATTGTCTATCATCTTTAAAAAGCAAAGTAATATCCAGCATAGGTCTGATATTCATTCGTATGATACACGCGGCAACCAACTTCTAAATTTACCAAAGCCCGCGACAAGTGCGAGTCGCGATTCAATAGTTTATAGGGGCTTGCAGTATTTCAACAGACTGCCACTGAACATTAGGCAGTCTTTAAGCTTAAAACAGTTTCAGGGAAAATTAAAGGTGCTGCTCCTCGGGCAGGATTTGTACTCGCTGGATGGGTTCCTTGCGGGTTGACGTTGGAATCCCTTGCTTTTATTTTTAAATTGTTTTTATTTTAAATATTGCTTTGATCATGTATTTTTATTAGGTGACATGTATTTGTTTGTTTTGGCAACATAATCATTTACTATTATGTGTTTATACTGTAATTGTATGTGTATATTGCTTACTGTCCACGTACTGTATGTGCTTATTGACAATAAATCTATCTATCTATAAACATGATTCTTAACGAATCCCCATACGAAGAAATCAAGCGGAGTTATATCGGATGAACGCGCAGGCCAGGATGTTTCCGAATGCGTGTTAATGATTTTCTCTGGAAATCTCATCGAAAGATATTCCCGAACGGCTCTAGAATTATGTGCATGTGCACCATCTTGCTGTATTCAAGAGTTATGAATCATTGTTAGGGGCATGTCATTCTAAATCGTTTTGCAGCGAATGTGGGTAACGCTCTGATGTTAAGGTATGGTGGCAAATAAACGGTCCTATAATCCTCGTACCGAAAATACCAGCCCACATATTAAAACCAAAACGGTGTTGATGCCTTGACGTTTTGTTTAAACGTGGATTGGTTCCAGACCAATAATGGACATTTCGTCTATTGAAAATGCCATTATTCGTAATCATACTCTCATCAGACCATATTATTTGATAAGGAAAATTCATATTCTCTTGACATTTTCTTGTGTACCATTCACAGAATGAGCGACGTCGTTCTAAATCACCTGGTCAAAGTCCTTGACAAATTCTGTACATGTACGGATGTAATTTTTGTTTTTTTAAAATACAATGTGTCGTTGATTTTGGTATATCAATGTTTTGTTCAATCCGCCGGACTGATGTACCGGGATCCTCAGTGACGGCCAACAGAACATTTTGTACGGTTTCCTCATTGCCCGTTTTTCGCCGGGAAACTACAGGTTTTCTAAAAGAACCATATGCTTTAAGGTTTGCTAGTAATTTTCTAAAAGTCCTTCTATTTGGCTGCCTTCTTTCAGGACACTTCTGCAAATACATACGCTCTGTAACAGAACAATTTTGGTTGGATGAAATGAAACATGCCACCATGTCAAACTTTTCTTCGTTAGAAAACATAATAGAAAAACATTTAAATTATTGCACAAAAAATTATACACCAAACTAATGTGTCAAAAAACCAACGCAACTGTCAATACAAATACAACAGTACCACATTTGCTTTCCAAAGCTTGCTTTCGTCTTGGTGATAATGGCGTATCATACATTTGCAAAACGCAGAAAATCGCAAAAATGACGAAACCGCAATTAAATGATAAAGTATGATAGGTCGCTGAATTGGAAACAAAAAGGGTTTCCAGAATCTAATATAAACACATCAGGGCCGTATTAAAAAAATTTAAGTTTTGATGGTTCCGCAAAGACGAAACGTTGGATTAAAAAAACTAACAACGCCACCTTAAACAGCATTAAAAGTTGCTTTGAGAGGTGTCATTGGTTTTATTCTAGGTCAAATATTAAGGCCAGGAAAAAATAATGTGTAAAATCGAAAAATTCTATTTTTTCAAAATTTCTCAAAAGCTAAAAAATGTTTCAGTAAAATCTAAACGCCAATTTCTTAGACCTTTGATTACGCAACTTTTCTCCCATTTAACCAAATCTCTATCTCTTAAGGTTTCCGAGATCCCCATAGTGGCCCTCTTTATCTCGGACACATCGTATATAAATTCAGAACTATTTGGGTTACCGGTCTGTTTTAATTAAAACTCAATTGTTCTAAACTCAATATTTCGTCAATATATTTTTTGACTTCATCTGGAGTAGCTAAGTAAGTTATATTAGTACTGTCAAGAAATTTTGTAAAATTATATAAATATATACAGGGTTAGTTAAAAGTATGGAGACGGCGATTTATTGTCGTTAATATTCATTTTAGGGAATTATGTTCAATATAAAAGTTTGTTAAGATATTTTGATCTACATTTGAGAATATTTGAATTTTTTTTCTTCAATTGTTTTTTTAGATACGCCTGTCCGCGCATTTTTTTTTAAATGGGAACTAGTAAATTTTGCTCTACCATTCGATAGAGAATTTTTTTCTCTTTACAATAATATTTTTGTATTTTTAAAATTCATTTTAATAACGTTTTTACCAGAAAAATAAAACAAATTAATAACAAAGTAAATTAAAGTAAGTGTTCAAATTGTCGTCCATTAGTAATTTGACAATGACCCAATCGATTTACAATACCCCGAACAGAGTTCTGTAAAAAATCTCGGGGAATTTCTTGTATCGTTCTGGTAATTCGGATTTGTAAATATTCGACGTTATCGGACTTATCTTTGTAAACTTTGCTTTTTTACGTATCCCCAAAGAAAAAAATCTAAATGACTTAAATCTGGCGAACGGGCTGGCCATGCAATGGTTCCTCGTCTTCCAATCCATCTGTGGGGAAAAACGTTGTCCAGATATTGACGAACATTTACACCATAATGTGGTGGGGCGCCATCTTGCTGGAACCAGATACTGTCATTGGGCAGGTGTTCATTGTTTTCATGAGGATAGAGCGTAGCACAAGCAGGTATTATTTCATTTTGCAATAACTGCAAATACAGAGCCGAAGTTCAATTGCCATTGATGAAAAAGGGACCGATAATATGACCGCCTAGAATGCCAACCCAAACATTAACCTTTTGGGGGTACTGCGTATGGTGCTCCAAAAACCAAGAGGGATTTTCCGATGACCAGTATCTGCAGTTATGTCTGTTTACTTCACCGGTAAGGCAAAAAGTAGCTTCGTCAGAGAAAAGAATATTGTTGACAAGATTTTCATTATTCTTGCAAATATTTAACATTTCTTCAGAAAATTGTAATCTCCTATCAAAATCATCTTCCGTTAACTCGTGTACAAGGTGTACCTTATAAGGTTTATACTTTTCACTTTTTAAAAATGACACGATCGATGACTGTGAAATATTGAAATTGGCCGCTAATTGATTGGTTGATAAATGGGGATATTCAGATACAGCCAATAAAATATCCAGTTTGTTATCATCGCTTTTTGCTGTTCTAGGTCTACCACTCCTTGGAATATCTTTAACGCTACTCGTTTGTTCAAAGCGTCTTAAAGTTTTACCAACAACGGATTTAGAAATTGGATTTCTATTTGGATGCGTATCATTAAATAAATTACAAATGTCTTGTAAACTTCTGCGTCTATCTCCATAACCCAACATCATAAGTATTTCAATTCGTTCATGTTCACTTAAACTCGCCATTGTTAATATTAACGGCAACAAATTACACAAATGAATTATTTCTGTCAAAGATTTGACGTACACAATAACCACTGATAAAATTATGTCGCTGAAGTTTGTTTATCGCTACGCTTCTGTCTATCTGCGATGTACCGAACATCTGTTAAACACATGAACCGGCCTTTTCTTATAAAAAAGTTATTAAAATGAATTTTAAAAAAACAAAAATATTATTGTAAAGAGAAAAAAATTCTCTATCGAATGGTAGAGTAAAATTTACTAGTTCCCATTTAAAAAAACTGCGCGGACAGGCGTAACTAAAAAACAATTGAAGAAAAAAAAATTCAAATATTCTCAAATGTAGATCAAAATATCCTAACAAACTTTTATATTGAACATAATTCCCTAAAATGAATATTAACGACAATAAATTGCCGTCTCCATACTTTTAACTAACCCTGTATATATGAATGTGGTAAGAAATTTTGTATTTTTTTAAAGTTTTTTGCTTAACTACAGTCTCTTACGAGAGGCCAAATTCTAGTAAAAGTATTTAAACCAATACAGGAATATTGTAATTTGCTACAGACGAAATTTACAAATATACAGTAATAAGATTTTTTCCATGAATATTGCAATTACTGAAGTAAATACTACCTTTAAAAAATGAAGTTTACGTCTTGTAATGAAGTCAGAACAGTAATTTAGGTATGTACATGGTCCACATTACATAACAAAGTAAATATTGCCGTAAATAATTGATTAAATATCGATCACGGATAATTGAAGCTGTTAAATTATTTATAAATTAGAGGAAAACATCATTTCATGCTAATGTATTGGAAAATAGTTTTTAAAATCCCACATACACAATAATTTTGTGTTTAAGTCAGTGAAACTAAATGTTTAACCTAAACCTCAAACCACAACCGCAAAGAAATTAAAAATATATTTCGTTTTGATGTTTATGTAAACATTTTGGAAAATTAGAAAATGATCAATCCACTAATTTACATTATTTATTTCTGAACCTCGCTAAAATCTAAAATTATGAGAAAGCAAAATAAACCAGTAATGGTTTATCAAAACGAGAAAGTTCGCACATGTGTTGATATCGATGCAGCAACAAACAGACATATTCCATACGAAAAGATATCACAACTTCAAAGTGTTGACATGTATTATTTCTAAGCAGTGTTTCTATTTTAGCGACTTACAAATAAACAAAAAAATTTCAAATCGACAATAAAAAGAACACTGATATTGAAAAAGCGTATTAGCGTATCTGTACTTTCCATGTAGCCGGGATACGAGTATATCTGTTGATATAAAAAGTATCTAAATAGTAATACTTCTGAGATGATGTTAACGCTATTAAAGAAACTATAAAACTTATATTAATAAACAGAATTTGTAATATCCCTTTCGGCTGACAATTTAAAATTATATTTATTAAAATGATAGCAACATTACTGCCAGAGAAAAAAAAATAACATGACCTTAAACAGTTAATGGAAAATGATCCACTAATCCACTAATTTATACCGTGTGTCGCATTTAAGATGAAGACACCCCCATATTTTCGTTATATGAAGGAATACAGATTTGATTTTTTGCACAAACAGGGTCAATTCTTCATATTTTTCTTCGCGTTAGAGATACAAAAAAAAATTATTAAGAAAAGTTGTTCAGAATACTATTCTAATCCCAAATATCGAGTTTCATGACAAAATTCGCATTTTTATTTTTTTTGGTCTATACACAAAATTATTACGTTTATTTTTCAATTTGATAATTAGAGTGCCGTGGATAGTAATCATTTGACACTAGTGCTAAATGTCAGTCAGATTAAAATTTGAGTCTATTGCGTTAAGTTCTAATTAGTGGTCACAGAAGTAAAATGTCATTAACATTAAGAGAAAAAATAGAAATAATCCGGTTGTTTGGTGATCATGCTCGTAGTAGCAGATAAATTGCTGCAGAGTTTAACTTGAGACATCCCCAACGTGCTCCCACTACGCATGGAAAAGCAGCCGATGTATATGCTCTTTTCAATTAATCTGGCTGCGTTTTTAAAATCTATCGGAATGTTCAACCTCGTCGAATACACCCGCATTCTGAAGATAACGATATATCGGCGGCAAATCGAGCAAATCCATGCATGAACCTTCAAGATTTATCGTCTCAACTGAATATTAGCAAGGATAAGATCAGATCTGGATATACATTTACGCTGAAATCGCCTACAAGATATAGCAAATTTCGTCCTTATAAGGACGAAATTTGCTATATCTTGTAGGCGATTTCAGCGTAAATGTATATCCAGATACAAATCTGTTCTTAAAAAGATTTGTATCATTTGTATTACATTGCTTCACTAGCTTGACTGATGACGCCTATAGATGGCAGAAACACGTGTCTTAAGCAGAAGTAAATGCTGAAAATACGAGGTGTATTGTCCATGTGTACAGTTACAGATATGTATATTGCATGTCTGTTTCATTTGTGATTAGACTATTGTTATTGGGTCCACGGTAATTTTTTAAATGACAGACATTTTCTAAAGATGATTATGTTTACTGATACTGAGGGTACTGAGGGTTTACTGAGGGTACATTCACCACGAATGGAGTTGTATCGTCTCAAAACTGTAGATACTGGGCCAGAGATAATCCTCACTGGGTTATAAATTGTAAAGACCAATATTCTCAGAAAATCAATGTCTGGTGTGGGATTTTAGGAGACCGAATAATTGGTCCTTTTTTCTTTAATGATTCATTGAATGTTGGTCATTTAGTTAACTTCTTCAATAGGGAATTTTGGGATGCAGTTGAAAATCTTCCTCTTAATGTGCGACAGGATGTGTAATTCAAGAATTGTTTGTCAATGGTTGAACCAATTATTTCCTATGCGCCGGATAGGAAAAAACAGTCCTTTTGAACTCTGGCCTCCGGAGTCTCCCGATATTACACCCCTCAATTTTTATTTTTGGGGACTGGTAAAAAATAAAGTTTATAAAACAAGGCCCAGAAATCGAGATGACCTTTGTGCCAGAATAAGGCAAGTCTGTCAAGAAATCAGCATCCCGAAACTTAGACGAGTAGCTAATCACAATCGTAAAAGAATAGAAAAATATATTCGAATAGACGGAGGAATAGTTGAGAGATCACAATTCGTAGATAATTATTTGTATTATGAAAATTATTGCTTACTTTTTCCTAAATTTAATCAATTACCAAAAATTGTTTTCCCAGAACAATAAAATAATTATTTCTTTGTAAGTGCTTTTTATTTTACTGAAATATTTGAATACACGACACTATTAAATTGACAATGTGTCAAATTATTACTATCCATGGCATTCTAATTATCAAATTGAAAAATAAACATAATAATTTTGTGTATAGACCAAAAAAGAAATGCGAATTTTGTCATATGGGGTTAGAATTGTATTCTGAACAACTTATTTTAATAATTTTTTTTTTGTTTTTTTGTTTAGATTTCAGTTGAGTATCTTAAAAAATGTGACCCATCAATATGTATGACTGTAAAAAACAAATCTGTATTCCTTAAAATAACGAAAATACGGGGGTGTCTTCATCCTAAATGCGATACCCGGTATTATTTATTTCTGAACTTCCCTAAAATCTCCGAATCTCTAATTCGTTGTCTTTTGTTGTTCGGAAGCTTTTATATTTTACTATCAAATTTATAATAAAATTATGAATGGAATTTATGAATGTACATATAACATATGCATTATGAACTTATTCTTTTTCGTTACTGTAACAATTGAGAATTGGGATAATTAACTGTTTTAAATTATCTGTTTTTGAATAAAATATATTTGATTTAAGATTTAAGTATGAATAAAAAATCAGAAATATTTGACAATTGGAAAAATATGTCACTGGTGTATAACTGGTTGCCTATTATGCCACCAATGCATTGACTTTTACTTTTTTAGCTCCACACATAGAGCGATGTATGTGTAATGATAAAAAAAGGACCCGGTGTACAATTGTACTTAAAACGAAAAACATAATAACGAGCGATCATTAAAATTTTCACTCGTAGCTGGCCGTGTATATAAAAATTATGTCGTAGCTTTAGTCATTAACAAATAAATAAAACACACATAAGATGTTTTAGATTTACACTTTATTAATAAAATAATGACAGCTGTTTCGCTAACACAGTAGCTTCTTCAAATTCAACTTAATACTAGTCTTAAGTTGAATTTGAAGAAGCTACTGTGTTAGCGAAACAGCTGTCATTATTTTATTAATAAAGTGTAAATCTAAAACATCTTATGTGTGTTTTATTTATTTGTGATATGGATTTACATCAAGCAAAGGTCGAAACAATTAAAGAATTTAGTCATTAAGATGTTATTTCAAACATCTGTCAGTGTCAAATATATATTTTAATGTTTCATCAAAAGAAAAAGTAATGGCCTTTAATGATATGCATAAAGCGTTTATGGTAGAATGTTACTTCCTGACATCTCAAAAAATTGATGGTATTTGGCAGCATTCAATAGAAAATTGCCTTGCAGAGTTTGAAGAGAGATATCCAAATAATGTTCCTAGCTATAAAACTTTCCGTGATACGCTAATGCATTGTGTAAATCTTTTTCGTCAAACAGGTAGTATTTTAAGGAAAAAAGGAAGTGGTCCTTCTCTCAAGAGAAGTCGCGGCGTAATTGAAAATGTCAGACAAATTATTAACGAATCTCCTCAAACATCTATTCGCAGAGTTTCGCAACAAGTTGGGCTTTCGTATGGAACATGTCAAAAAATTTTAAAAAAGGACTTGCACATGTATCCATATAAATTAACTTCTGTACAAAATCTATTACCTACGGATTATGAAAAAAGAACACAATTTTGCCAATGGTTTATTCAAACAATGACAGACAATATTTTAAATCATACTTTTTTCACCGATGAAGCTTGGTTTTATTTGAAAGGTTATGTTAATTCGCAAAATATGCGTATGTGGTCCAGTGAAAATCCTCGTTTCTACAGAGAAGTTCCTCTACATCCAGAAAAAATAGGCGTATGGGTAGGTATGAGTCGTCACCGATTAATAGGACCAATATTCTTTGAGGGCACGATAACATCGGAGAAATCGAACGAAATTCTCAGTGTTTTTACTTATCAATTGACTAATGATGAACTCCAGGTCGGATATTTTCAACAGGATGGGGCTACATCTCACGTTACACTTGAAAATATTCAGTTTTTGCAACAATTTTATGGCGATAGGATAATAAGTAGAAATACAGCGATTCCATATCCACCACGATCGTGTGATTTAACAGTCATGGATTTTTTTGTGTGGCCATATATAAAGAATATTATTTATGAAACACCAATTAATAATCTACAAGAGTTACGACATAAAATCATTGAAAAATGTGAACACATCAATAACTCACCGCAAATACTTATCAACGTTTTCAATGCTCTACGAAATAGAGTGCGATTATGCTTGGTGGAGAATGGTCAACATTTTACACATTTTTTATAATATTCTATTACTTTGTATAAAAATTATAAATATATTTAATATAAAAGTCAGCATTTCAAATTATTTTTTAACAATCATGACGTTTGAAATTATAATGACAGATCTCCTCTAATAACTTAAGTTAGGACATACTTTTTGTGTACATGGCTTACTTGAGCGAAAATTTTAATGATCACTCGTTGTTTATGTATCTGCATGACAATGCTTATAAAACATAAAAACAAATCTAAAACAGATTTATAGGAATACAATTCTCTAGTATTTTATATCATAAGTAAAAACACAAGAGCTTTTTTTTTATCGGATAAATTTCTCTTTGTAACGAAATTATTTTGCCAATCAGTAATTTGACGAGAAAAACTTACATGAAAAAATCGCGAGACGATAGTCGAGCGATTTTTTCTAATGTAAGTTTTTCGAGCGAAATTACTGATTGGAAAAATATTGAGTTAAAAAGAAATTTATCCGATTGAAAGAAAAGCTCGAGTGTTTTTTGGCAAGATAAATTAACGACATGAATAAAACTTTTTAAATTGTCTCCATATTGACGATTTTGTATTTCTTGTGTTTTGCAGTATTGATCTTTTGATATTTGTTGAAATTTCCCCAAACCGACTCGTATTTTACGTTCAACGATACTTAATAGTTATTACCTGTCAGCTGCCAAAATAAATTAAGTGATGCAGGGCTACTAGATATGTAACAGGAAGAAGCATTTTTATCGGAGGAAGAAGCATTTTTATCGGTGATAAAAAGCTATGTAGGTTTTTATCGCTGTCAAAGTGACAAAAATGTCACCCGCATATGGACATTTTTATATAGGAGTTAATTTATCTACGGAAAAGGTTTCTGAACTAAAAAGGAAATACAGTAACCCTTTTTTCAACATTTCTATAGACAAAACAAACATATTTACAAAGCACAGCGGCTTCGTTTTGAAGCTGGTGCCAATTTAATAGCATCAAAAGAAATCACTTGCCTCAATAAAATAAGAATAAAAACCAATTACACAAACACTAATGTATGTATGTCAAAGATTTACAAGACATGGACAAGACGATTTTCCAAATTAAAGCGGACTCATTTGATAAAAAGAACATGTAACTAAATCATTAAGTACATTGGAATTTTAATGAAGAAACTTTTTATTGCTTAAAAATGTTCCAAAATTACTTCAAATTTATCTTATTTTAGAATTCCTTCTGAAATTTAAATAGCCGATGATAATAATAACTGATGTAGCCTTTACTTGATGAAAATCCTTTATAAAATTAAATAATATTAATTTCATTATGATAAGTTTATAATATTAAGTTATATTTTTGAGATAGTTTTGCATAGATTCTAAATATAATTTTTGTTTTACTTTATATTATCAATATTTTGTAGCAATATGGGTAGCATGAAAATACTTGCTCTCGTGTTTTTCGGAACGTCAGAAATAGGTTTATGCTAAGTATGGTGTATAATTCAAATTGAGAATGGATTTTTCCACAGAATAGTATATTAAACCACAAGTTTCATAAGGCACCACTTTGCCAGTTTTCTGGAGTTTTCTGGAGAACAAATGTGACAAAAGGCTTTATGAAACGAGTTTTTTATACTATTTTTTCTATTTTGTATTTTTTACATTAATAAATTGAAATTATTTAATTTGAAAGTTCAGAGTTTTATTTTTGTATAAAGTATGCAGTTGGTCACATTGATACATTTTCAAATTTAAATATTGCTATCTGCGAAATATTATTTATTAATTTTCGTTAATATTACTCGATATTTTATTTAAATAATAAAAATATAAACATGAGTGACATAGAAACTAATACAATGAGAGCGAAATGGATTGAAGGCATTTGGCAGCTCTGGTTTATGTATATCCCTAAACATACCACGAAATATCCAACTTCATTAACAACAACTTTGAAGTTAGCAACTAAAACGTATCTAAGTCAGGTATGCCAATTGCACTCAATCAATTGCGCTCTCATTGTATATCTTGTCGTCAATTGTATAAAATATACCTTGTTTGTCTTGCATTTTTCTTCTCTATGTACAGTTCTGTACAATAAATTGGCGTACACTTAATATACGATCATTTAAAATAGGCTCTTGGTTTCCATAATTACGGGATAAATATAAATGTATATTTGACACTTCCATTTGTCATATCGCGTCAAATCAATTTGTCATACTTGACTGAGGCTCGCATTATAGGGAAATTTTAAGATAGCTGGTCAATTAGAGCAGTAGCACACAAATTTGGCAATAAATCTACTATGCTAAAAATTAAGAAACGATGGGAGGAGGAAGGAACAGTTTCGAGAAGACGTGGTTCTGCTCGTCCACGAATATCGACACACGAAGAAGACGCGCTGCTTTTGCGGCATTTGAGGGAAAACCCTTTTAATACCGTTAATAATGCTAGGCCAGAATTGAGAATACGGGTACTGGAAGTGGCTGGATAAAATCAATAGAACTTTTATAGGACGTAAAGGGAACTTATTTGAGTGTGAATTTATAGTGGGAAAGGAAATTGGAAGAAAAATAATATTTAAAAAAAATAAACTAACCTAGCATTTCGTCCATTTTCAATACACGAACAAAAGCACAAATTAGGGCTAAAAGTATCTTTCGAATGCCCTAATCTATTAAATAAACATCACTCTTAAGTATTTTTGCTATATTAACATTCAATATGTTTAAATAACATTGTTAAAAAGTAATTAAAAAGTGTCTATTTTAATACGTCATTTTCATTTTCAAATTGACATAACTTTAACAGCACCAGTTTTAAGCTACCAACTTAAACGTTTACATTAAAATGTTACTGACGCGATGTCTATCTATATCAATTTATTTTTTCCAATTGTCAAATTTAAAATGGCGTTTGTTATGGACGACATAACTTTGTTAAATTTACAATTGATCATCAAATAGAAATAATATTTAGAACAAGGATGTATTTTTTCTTTACATTTGCTAATAAATTTGTGAGTGATAATATTACTTGATGTGTATGTGATTGATAAAGTTTAATATATGTATTAAAATTTATATGATTTTTACTTGAATACCCTCCTCTCAACTTTTCTGGTTATGACATTGCCTGCCTTTAAATATGACAATTGGAAAAAATAAATTGATATAGATAGACATCGCGTCAATAACATTTTAATGTAAACGTTTAAGTTGGTAGCTTGTAACTGCTGTTGTTACAGTTATGTCAATTTGAACGAGAAAATGCCGTAGAAAAATAGCAATTTTTCACATCTTTTTAACAATATTATTTAAACAAATTGAAGGTTAATATAGCAAAAATACGAAAGAGTGATGTTTACTTAATAGATTAGGGAATTTGAAAGACACTATTAGCCGAAAATTGCCCTTTTTTTCCTGATTTGAAAAATGGACAAAATGCGAGGTTAGTAAATTGTTTTTATTTTTTTAAATATTATTTTCAATCAAATATCCCTTCCCACTATAAATTCACACCCGAATAAGTTCCCTTTAGCGTCCTGTAAAAGTTCTATTGATTTTTATCCATCCACTACTAGAACCCGTATTTCAAAAAATCTCCTAATGCTAAAATTGCAGTAAATTTTCCTGGATCACGATCCACAGCTAATCGGAAAATTCAAGAATCAGACTTGAAAAGTTGTGTGGCGGCTAAAAAATTATCGCTGACAGAAGTTCACAAACAAGCTCGATTATTATTTTCCTTAAATCATGTTTATAAGGAATTGCCTTTTTGGCAAAATGTCATATTCACCGATGAAAAGCTATTTCAATCTACATATAATGGTCATATACGTGTGTATAGACCGCTGCATGCACGATTTAATGAAAAAGTATATATATCCTGTACAAAGGAGTGGACGGTCCAACGTAAATGTATGGGGTTGGTGGGTGAGTGGTTATAAGGGGCTAGGAGTTTGTTATAAAGTAGACGGGCGGTTCAATCTATAGCCATATACTAGAAAATGCGTTCTTTATTATTATTATTATTATTATAATTGTCCTGTACATACGGCTAATATTGTTAGAACATAGCTATACAACAATAACATTGAAACGTTACCGTGGCCCGCTAACAGCCCAGATTTGAACCCCATTGAGAATATTTGGGGTTTATTAACTAACTAAAAAATTATATTCTCTCAAAATATTAATTTTCTTAACGTGAATCACCTTTGGGACTCTATAGAAAATACTTGGGAAGCATTAGCGGCAGATGAAAATTACATGCAGAAATTAGCAAACCAATGCCCCATCGATAGAATAGAGTCATTGAAGTAAATGGTACTATGACGAAATATTAATGTTTTCTTGTGCTGGTTTTATATTTATTTTTATTTGTATTTAATTTTTCGTGTTAAACATTAAACAATTATATAATGTAGTAAATTTTCTTTATACGCATACCTACATAAGATCATACCAAAAATTACTAACCTTGATAGTTGTATAGAAGATGAATAGAATCAAGCATTTTGACAACTAATGTCAATAATGTAGGAATTACTTAACCTTTTAAATATGGGAAAAATAAGCCGTTTTCACAGTGATAAAATAATGCCAGAATGAGCAATAAGACGTGTACGCCAATTTATTACACAGAACTGTACCTACATCATCTGTCAAATGTTCTTAAATTCCTAAAATCAAATGACAGCGATAAGATATTTATTTCTGTGTTCGAACAACGCCAACATTAAAAAATGAAAAAAAGCGTATTGAAATGAAGCTCATTTCGATACTGTTTTGGGTTTCATAATAAGTTTATTGCGAAAGCAAAATAGAAAATAGTATATTAAAAAACAAGTTTCATAAGGCACCATTTTGCCGCACGAGATCAGTTTAGAAAACGAGCCGCGATAGCGGCGAGTTTTCTAAAGAGCGAGTGCGGCAAAAGGCCTTATGAAACGAGTTTTTTATACTATTTTTTCTATTTTGCGTTTTTTACATTAATAAATTGCTTAAATTGGAATTATTTAATTTGAAAGTTCAGAGTTTAATTTTTATATACAGCATGCAGTTGGTCACATTGATACTTGACATTTTCAAATTTAAATCTTGCTATCCGCGAAGTATATTATATTACATATTATTTATTAATTTTCGTTAACATTACTTGATATTTCATTTAAAAATATAAACATGAGTGACATAGAAACATATATATGTTGTTATCAATTGTATACAACATACGTTGTTTGTGTAAAATACGGACATATATCATATCTGTGAAATGTACATAAATTCCTAAAATCAAATGACAGCAATGATATTTATTTCTGTATTCGAACAACGCCAACATTGAAAAATGAAAAAAAGTGTATCGAAATGAAGCTCATTTCGATACTGTTTTGGGTTTCATAATGAGTTCATTTCGAACGCAAAATAGAAAAATATATTTAACGAAGCCAACCTGGTAACGCATATACAATAATTAGTTTATTAATATAAATCTGAAGCTGTTTATACTGCTTATTACATGTAATAAAACTGAATGACATTACAACAAACAACTACACTCTCAGATGTATACGTACGGTAGGACAAATTATTTTAAGCTGTGTGAACCGAGTTTTAGCGGGATATTTGGATCACTCCTTATTCCGAGACAAACCGTAGTATATATATTTTATAAGAGTGTACAATAAATAAAGTACAACCTTTATTTAAACATTAGCCGAATTCCTACTTATTTGCAAAAGCATTTCATGTGTTAATAAAAAGAATTAGTAAGGCATCTACTAATTGATCTATCAAATAGAATTTCATTTATACATTAGAATGAGTATGACAATAATTTGTGCATATTGTATACAGTATAGCTTCCTTATTGATTCGTTTTGCCCTAAACGCTAAATTATATATTTACTTTAATGTTACCACATATATTCTATTAAAATTTGATATTGATTTAAGTTACATATTTTTGCGGTTAATAAGCAGCATTTTAAAGAATACTATGAAATATTCTGGAAGTTTTCGAATATAAAAGAATACAATGTTACAGAGAAAAGTACAAACTCTTCCATGCATAACTTCAAATCCACAACTTAGCATATACAATTTACTAAATATCCAAAATTTTGTTACGCCTACAAAATATATTTCATTTCGAAAAATATTAACAACATAATATACTATTCTTCACTAAGACAAAAGAAAGAAATCAAACTAAAAACCAATTACTCATGGTATACACAAAATTCCTCGCAGGAATCTTTACATGGGTCAAACAAAATCGCACTAAAGAATCTACAATTATAAATATTACATTAAATATATTCGTAATCTATAACTTACGAATATGTGATACGTGAATTTCACAAGAAATACTGTTATATTGTCGATATTTTTTAAATAAAGCAAAGGCAAATCTGGAATAGATTATTAAAAATATTAAAATGGAAATAAAACTAACAGTTAAATCTTCGACTAAGAACAATATTCAGCATTGTTCTTCATTTAAAAATAAAAATAATTTACGAGAGAGAGTGGATTGAAATATAAGGTCTCCAACTCTTTATGAATAAGAAAAGACGGAATAATTTCTGGTCGCGTCTCATCTTGAACGGAAAGTTTTCTCCTCTTTTAAATGACGCAATACAATTTTTGACAGTCGCATATGATGGGCATTGATCGCAAAGTGTGTTAAGCATATCTTCGTAAATTTATCTACCACTAACTACCTCTTCAAATACAAGTATTTGATGATGCCTCGATACTTCAATTTATCATGCTTTCTTTCAAAATTTATTGCACACCAATACTTTAGTTTCTTGACGTAACATTTTACAGTGACACTTTTAAAATTTCTATATTTCTTGCCATTATAACAAGATTTTGTTTTGTTCAAGGAAAATAGCCTAGGCTAACTAGATGTCAATACCCCCTCATATTGTTGTTCTACGAATTCCAAAATTGGTTTGACTTTCTTAAGTTTATACCTTTTTGTTGCTCCTCTCAGGTACTAAATTCCAATTGCTTGGATTTATTTTCCCCATTATTTTTGTCAATGTCCATAATTCACGTCGATATACGAAAATTGGTAGAGATTCATTTTTGTTTTTGTAGATATTTTTTGTATTAGTAAAATGTTTAATAATATTGTGGTGAACTCTTTCTATTATTTCTTTCTAAATATTTTCTATTTCTTTGGTTCTCTTCCTGTCTCCCCTATTGTTATACCGAAATAATTAATTTTATTTATTATTTATTTTTTCATTTACTTATATATTTAACATTTGTTGTTCTTCAATTACGGCCGTATCATTTTCTTGGTATTAATTTTCGGTTATATTTTTTAAGAACATATATGATTCCGTAAGCATAATCTTAGGAAGTATTTTCAGCAAAAAGTACGACTAAACTAAAGAATATGTCGCCCAAATATTTTCAAAAATAATTATTATGACCTCGTAAGGACCTCAAAGGAAACAAATTTTCCTTATAAACTTATTGGGGGAAATGTACTGAAAAGCTAAAATTAAATAAAATACTTTACCCGCTTTATGGGTTATGTATACGTCTAATACATTTTATTAATACTAATGCAACTGCTTAAAATTGATGCAGTTGAAATAAATGAAACTGAAACTATCTACAATGAAAGATTATTAAAAAAATGTTCAATATAGAAAAGCCACTCAGATACAATAAATCACAGAGAAGATATTAAAGACCTTAATACGATATACAATAATCTTAATAAATAATCATTATAAACAATTACTTATTACTTATATGCCTTAGATATGCACATCTCCAACATTCCATAGCTTATATTCTGTTGACGTTTGTATCTTACTAATGTAACGTGCCTTCAAAAACTTTCCCCATTATAGACGGCCACGCTAATTCAAAATTATATGTTTGTGACAGTTTACGCAGATTAGTGCACTGTTACCAACCATTATCAAAAAGCATGTCCGTCTCTAATGAGGAAAGTTGTTGAAGGCACGTTATCTAACCTCACATGTTCATGTGTGTTTTGATATTCATTTTGTTTAATGGTTCTTTTTGCCTACATTTCATTTATTTAATTTATGTCAAGGTGAAATTTCACATCAATATGTACTTCATTTGTGTTGGAAATGATTGTTGATTATTCGAGAGCGGAGTCGAGCGATTAATGATTCATACCCATAGGCGCTTGCCTTGTATTCGCAATAGGTTTGTTTCAGTAAGTGATCCGTGAGTTTCGAACAATTTGATACCTGTGATAAGCTGCATAAGTGGCACATACCTACATATGCAGTTAATATGTATCTGTCAATGCACAGCAGACCGAATGTAACGGTTTGGTAACCGGCAGAACTACTGCTGAAACAAAAGTAATGCTGACAAGCGAATTGCGTATCGAATTTTGAATATATAATAATATTAAACGGATTTTTTAAAATACTAAACGTTGTAACCAAATAACACTGAAAGATACGAAACCAGAAACAATCCTTTTTAGAAGAGAATAGAAAATATACTATCTCAAGAACAATACATACAAATATGTATATGCATATATAACAGCATGTAAACACGAGAATACACTTTGGAAATTAGCGAATATAACGAAATCATATATAAATGTATGCTCCGTCTTACACGCTACTGTAAAATATAATTTATGAATGAATAGACACAATAACCACGGAAATAACATCTGCTCGACAAATGCAATTGAGCAAGCAAATAGTGGAGTTGTTATAACATGCATATACCTAATACCGCTACAACGTCTTATCGGGGAAATTGGTCATTCAATCGCTTCAGTCCGCTCTCTTTTGATTATATATTAATAAAGTGAAGATTTGACTATGAGTTTTATTTCCATTTTATTTTATTTTGTATTTTTTTCCGTCGATTATCTGATTTGTTCTTTTTTTAGCAAATTCAGTTGTGGTTATGTGCATAATATATGTATGTATATTGTTCTTATGTTAAGGTCAGTATGGTATCATTAATGTTTTAGATAATATTATATTTGGATTGTATAGCGAAGGCAAATATATAGTTTTAATTAAATTTTGTATACGTTTTTTAATTTATGATTAATAAATAAAAAGTGATTTATAAATAAATTTTATTATGTTAATCTGAAAATATGTGACGCCCGACATTCGTAATTTACTAAACATAAAACCACAAAAAATATGCAAAAAAAGCAAATGATTAATTTTTTATAACATTTATGTAAGGCTTATCTGTTATGTCTCCAAGCAAGGAAATAAAACTCAAACTTGAAAGACGGACATTTGTAACACTTCCTGGAATAATAATACACAATTTTGTTTTGTGTATATAGTTTAAAAGATACATATACAAATACATCCGCACTTGTCTAATACATCTATCATTGTCAGGACAGTCGAGACAACTTATCAAATGTTAACAAACGAATAAACTTATTTCTAATTTCTTTATGGATTTTATTATGATATAACAATATAATTCATTATAACTTAATCATTAAATATATATTTCCTTTTCCAGGATGACATTATAAATAGGCACATCTTAGAAATGTCTTATGTGAACTTTCAGATCTTTGATTGGTTCCAGAACTTGTAGACATAATCCACATTTATAATTCTCATTTATTAATAATTGAAACTGTAAATGGGTTACTAATACTGAATGATTTTGGAAATAATTTGAATTTTTATTTATCACAAATTCAGATTCAGGTATACTTCAAGTAATATGAGCTGATTAACAAATATAATTAATTGTTTTAGTATTAGACTATTTTCCTATGAATAGAGTAGTAATTATTAATTTGCAGAACATTCGAGGGCTATGATAATATTAGATTTGAGATCATTTTAAAAAGAAGATAAGAAGATATGAAATGTTTTACGTTTTTTTTGAAAAATTTACTGATGTTGGAGCTATCAAACACTATTATAATGAAAAGTCTTTCTTTGGAGATTGTGGTTAAGTAAAAACTTAAAAAAAGGTATAAAACCTCTTACCACAATTATTAATCGTATCCAAAATACGCATTTCGACAACTAAGTTGTCATCATCAGTAGGTAAAACCACTAATCAAGGTGTCGCACATGGGGCACAGCCTACGAAAGTATTCATATCGCTAAAAACAAACAAAATTCTATGAACAGAGATAAAGGACCGATCCCCTTCACCTGTCTCTTTTCATTCTTAGAACCGTAAATAAAAAGGTCGTGGACGTTTCAAATTGGAGAAAAAACACATGTGGGTGCCGTTTTCCTTAAGAGAGGTAATATTTTGTCGATCCTTTCGTTCAATATATTTACATGTTTGAGTTAGTGTATACGTGGAAGCCGTGTAAAGTTGTTGCGTAAGCAGTTGTACTAGCTTTACTGTGCCCCATGTGCGACACCTTGATTAGTGGTTTTACCTACTGATGATGACAACTTAGTTATCGAAATACGTACTTAGGATACCATTAATAATTGTGGTAAGGGGTTTTACACCTTTTTTAACTATTATAATGAACCCTAATAATTCCTCAAAGTTCGAAATAAATATATATTTTACAGTTACATTATAACTTGATATTTGTTGATAATAAATAAAGCTTAATTATTCTGTCCTCACCTGGTATCTAAACACCAGTTAAAATAAAAAAGCAGAAGAGATGTAATTGAGAGAAGAAAATGCAAAGAGGTGGTGATATAATAAGGAAAGTAAATTAAAGTGTTATTTAAATACTCGGAAGAAAAGGCAAATACTACACTAGTGTCCGTTATGTTTATGTTAACTAATCTTTATTAGTTAACGCTGAATTAGTAAATAGGTATTTGGCTGCACCGATCACGATTAGCCCTAACTTCGTGTTATGTAAAAGCGTTTTGTTAATTTCGGAACGAGCCTCAATTATGTTAACTAATCTCGTTTTATTTCTGCCAAATCTTCAAATAACAGAAAGTTGTTGAGTATCGGTGCCTGTTTATTATTCATATAGCTCATATAGCTAAGGTAATGAATATGGTTGCAGAATATTTTTGAAAAATAATTAATAGAACCTTTAAAGGACTTTTAAAGAAGCATTTTATCCCAATAAATTTATTGAGGGAAAGGTACTGTTAAACTAAAAAGAAAAATCGTCGCTAACCTGGTAAATTACGTTTACGTCCAAATATACGCTATAAACCTCATTTGCTTATCATTCTTAATTTATACTAACTTTCACCAAATATCATTTTCGTTTATATTATCCACAAATTTACTTAAATAAACCTAAATTTTGCAAAAATTCGTGATTATCGAAAATTTTCTTGAAATTCCAATTATGACAATTTTTCATACTAACTTTTGTATAACAAATATAAAAGTATAATACAAAAGTATTTTTAATAATATAAAAAAATATTATTAAAAATGGGGTGTGAAGAACACAATACAAGTTCATTTATGTTTTTTTGAATGTATCTTCTCCAAAGACGTAGATAAGTATTTCACATTTCTACATGATTCTCAATACGCCCCTGTTGGAGAAGACACATTCAAACAAACATAACCACGTTACTATCTAGCCGAAATTATTCAGACAGAGCGTGAAGGAATATTCAACGCTATCTACATAATAACAGCCGAAGTAGACGTGTTTCTTATAGTCGGTAACCACCGTATCTATAGAAAACTGTATTCTCGGGTCTTCACTACTTGTCGGCGTGAGCCGAATGTGTATATAGCAACATAATTTGAAACATACTTGAGTGGGTAAAACCAGGTTTTACCCACTCAAGTATGTTTCAAATTATGTTGTTAAATATAAAAGTTACTGTTCATATACAATGTGTCCGAGATAAAGAGGGCCACTATGGGGATCTCGGAAACCTTAAGAGATACAGATTTGGTTAAATGGGAGAAAAGTTGCGTAATCAAAGGTCTAAGAAATTGGCGCTTAGATTTTCCTGAAAATTTTTTTAGTTTTTGAGAAATTTTGACAAAATAGAATTTCTCAATTTCACAAACTATTTTTCCTGACGTTAATATTTGATCTAGAGCAAAAGCAATAACACTTCTCCACAGCAACTTTTAATGCTGTTTAAGGTGGCGTTGTTGGTTTTTTAATCCAACGTTTCGTCTTTGCGGAACCATCATAAACTTATTTTTTTTAAATACAGCCCTGATGTGTTTATATTAGATTCTGAAAACCCTTTTTATTGTGAATCCAACGACCTACCATACTTTATCATTTAATTGCGGTTTCGTCATTTTTTCGATTTTTTGCGTTTTCCAAATGTATGATACGCCATTATCACCAAGACGAAAGCAAGCTTTGGAAAGAAAATGTGGTACTGTTGTATTTGGATTGACAGTTGCGTTGGTTTTTTGACACATTAGTTTGGTGTTTAATTTTTTGTGCAATAATTTAAATTCTTTTCTATTAATTACGTTTTCTAACGAAGAAAAGTTTGACATGGTGGCATGTTTCATTTCATCCAACCAAAGTTGTTCTGTTACAGAGCGTATGTATTTGCAGAAGCATCGTGAAACGAGGCAGCTAAATAAAAGGACTTTTAGAAAATTAGTAGCAAACCTTAAAGCATTTGGTTCTTTTAGAAGACCTGTAGTTTCCAGACGAAAAACGCGCAATGAGGAAACCGTACAAAATTTTCTGTTGGCCGTCACTGAGGATCCCGGTACATCAGTCCGGCGGATTGAATAAAACATTGGTATACCAAAATCAACGACATATTGTATTAAAAAAAAAACAAAAATTACATCCGTACGTGTACAAAATTTGTCAAGGACTTAGACCAGGTGATTTAGAACGACGTCGCTCATTCGTCGTCATGTGAATGGTACACAAGAAAATGTCAAGAGAATATGAATTTTCCTTATCAAATAATATGGTCTGATGAGAGTATGATTACGAATAATGGCATTTTCAATAGACGAAATGTCCATTATTGGTCTGGAACCAATCCACGTTTAAACAAAACGTCAAGGCATCAACACCGTTTTGGTTTTAATATGTGGGCTGGTATTTTCGGTACGACGATTGTAGGACCGATTATTTACCATCATACCTTAACATCAGAGCGTTACCCACATTCGCTGCAAAACGATTTAGAGGATGCTCTCCTAGCAATGATTCATAACTCTTGAATATAGCAAGACATGCACATAATTCGAGAGCCGTTCGGATACATCTTTCAATGAAATTTCCAGAGAAAATCATTAACACGCATTAAAATACCCTGGCCAGTGCGTTCACCCGACATAACTCCGCTTGATTTCTTCGTATGGGGATTCGTTAAGAATCATGTTTATCAGCAAAATTTTGCAACAGATGAAGAACTGAGGGGTTTAGTTCTGAAAGCGTTTGCCAATATTACTCCGCAAATGCTTATTAGGGTGTTAGAATCGACGGTGAGAAGATGCTATCTGTGCCTGGAAAATAATGGAAGTCTTTTCGAACATATCGTCTAAACTTAGTTGTTTTGTTCATATTCGTTTGTTGTTGTATTTTACTTTTTATGTCTTCTGTTAATTTAATTTGATTTGTTCCTTGTTTTTTTAAATGTAGGCATTGGATTGCTATTAAATATGTACACGAAATAAACTGTTAATGAACATAACAAAATAATTTATTCTTAAAAAAATCAGAAAAATTGGTACAGGTCCGTACTAGGAATTTTCTTGATTAAGGTCGAAAAAATGACGAAACCGAAATGATAAAGTATGATAGGTCGTTCAATTAGCAATAGAAAGAGTTTTCAAAATCTAATATAAACACATCAGGGCCGTATTTAAAAAAATTAAGTTTATGATAGTTCCGCAAAGACGAAACGTTGGATTAAAAAACAAACAACGTCACCTTAAACAGCATTAAAAGTTGCTGTGGAGAAGTGTCATTCCTTTTGCTCTAGGTCAAATATTAACGCCAGGAAGAAATAGTTTGTAAAATCGAAAAATTCTATTTTTTCAAACACTTAAAAATTTTTCAGGAAAATCTAAACGCCAATTTCTTGGACCTTTGATTACGCAACTTGTTTCCCATTTAACCAAATCTGTATCTCTTAAGGTTTCGTTATTTTTAAAAATAAAGATAAATGTTGTAAGTGTAAATTATTTGCTAATTTTTTTTAATTATTGTATTACAAATTATAATCAATATTAAATGAATTTGTGAAAAAATAAAAGTATTTCGTAAATGATGGTTAATTATTTTCAATTCTGAAGAATTATAGCAAAAATAGGTATTGTATTTTAGTGATTTTCTATTTTGTTCAAAATTATTATAAATTTTATTTTAATTTTCATTGCTATTGCTATTGCTATTTGCAATTTGAGAGTTTATATATTTGCAATCGAAAATTTATTTATTTAGTTTATTTTCTAAACAGCATATATCCTATGTTATCTAAAAGAACCCAACCCAACAAACTCAACCAAACCCACATGCAATAATATGTGGTAACAGAATAATGTTTTGCAATACTATGCTAAACAGAATTCAGCATTTTGCACTACTTTTTTCTGCTTCGGTGTTACCAAATTCATATATCTTTTAAGCAGCTTAACAAAGGACCGACTTTTTTGAATTAGGACAACCTACTTAAAATTAGTCATATATGTTATATTGTATAAGCTTAATAAACATTTTCGTACAATCTCAACTAAAAAACATAGCCAAGGGAATATAATATAAAGTAAAATTTGGCGCAAATTTTTGACACTAGAAAAGAAATGTTTGCTGCGAATTGAGTCGTTGCGCGATGTTGGCATTACGATAATGTAACTGTTTATAATATTGACGAAAGTTAATGCGTCAGTGTTCTCTCGTCCGATAAACCGTTCAAATTTGGCGCAAATTTTTTCCAAAAAAAAGAATATTACCCCAAGTTGTGGGGCTGACTTCGGGCAACTCTGTACTGTTTTTTGTTTACTAAAGTTAGTTATAAAATAGCTTATATTGTCGTATAATCAAAAAGTTAACTACAACTAACTAAAATAAATTCTTGTATACGTTTGACGGTCCAGGAAATGATTAATGGTATTTGAAAATTTGTGACGAACAAAACTACACAGATTAGATTGTTTTCCGAGATAAGTGTATATTAGATGATTTAGATTACAAGTATATTGAAATGAATTCATTAAAATTAAATCGAAAACAATTGTGTGACTTTGATAAATATTTTATTATACCCTTAGTAACTATTGTTTCACCAACACTGTGGCTTCTTCAGGCTTATAAGGTAAATCTAATTACAGAACAGAGTATATAGTCAGCTAAACCAATTTAAGGGTGGGGGTATTCTTCAATTGCATGCGAATAAGTTCAACGATGGAGAACTATTAAAATCTACTTTGATCATTTAATAAATTATTACGTTTACAAGCCTGTTTATATTTATTGTTTCAAGTAATGTTAATTTTATATCTTTATTCTCTCAATGTTAAATAGTGAAATCTGAATTAAAAAGAATGATTACCAGTATTTAAATGTATAGTATAGTTGGAATCGCTTTTGTTATAATTAAAGCACCTCTTGTGTTCTGATATTTTTGTTTCCATTGATCTTCTAGTTTGCCCGATAGTATTTTAGAGTCAAGGATTCTCACGCCTATGCTACCTACAAGTGATGCAGGCGCAGCGATGGCGTCTGAAGATGGTCGAAATTTGAACAAAATCCGTAGTCGTATCGCACAATAGTCTGGGAGCTTCTATTTATTGTGCATGCCCTTAGTCAGTGGACATGGGGGTGGGTGATTAAAATAAATGATAGAAAGTAGCGCCACTCAGTTTTCTTACAGAATTCAGTCTGAAAATTGAGAAAATGGATCGCGCGATCTTAGGCGCATGCGCATACAGATTATAAAATCAACACTTTATACCTACGATATGTAAAAATGTTGCACAGCATACCTGCAAACTGAAAAGAACTTTCGAGAGAGGGTAACCAAAGGCAAACAAAAGATAAGCAAAGCTAGGAAACACTTAATGATACCTTTTTTCAAAGAATTTAAAATATTTTAAATTCTTTGAAAAAGGCATCATATGCCGAAACATGTAAGATTGTTTTAAATATAAACATTTGGAAGTAAAATCAGACCTTAAATCGCCAACTATTTGAATCTACCATAACATACAAAGGTCACGAAATAATCATCTATATATATATATATATTGAAGAGATATTGTCTCCAAATAAAGAGAAGCCACACGTTGGTACGTCAAAATGAAGAGATACGTTGATGGTGTAATAAAAATGCCCCAACGTTCGTGCGCCAAATGTAGAAAGGCTGTGATGGTGAAATATTAAAAGCCACCACGTTGTTTCGTCAAACGATAAGGAGCGGATGATCTAAATTTGAATAAAAAAAATGATTTATATGATAATAAATAAATAAGAAATAAGCAAAATTAGACTCTTCAGGATCTTCGTCGATAATATATCTGTATGTTTATCCCTAAGTAAGATGTTTTAGTAGATAAATAATACAATATAGTCGTACTAATTAAAGACTTAATAATTAAATTCAAAAATTAAAAGATTATTGCGATAAAAACCAATAAGAACGAAAGACTTCAAAAGTCGTGTCAACAGATTAATAAACGAAATTAAACTTGAAATCTTCTACGGTATACCAAAAAAATCTTTACAATGTAAAAATTATAATTATAACTACATAATAAGAAAATATAAATCGCAAATTTAGCATACATATATTAAAATTTAAACGGTAATGATTTTTAATTCAACAAAATGCAGACGGATTTTTTTTCAAGAAAATTAATACTGGTAGCCGTAACTTTGTGGTAATTCATTTTGAAAATAATAAAATAAAATAAAACAATAACTTTGTTTTACCACTTTATTCACATGTAATAGTGACCGCCGTTTCGACATACAATGTCATTATCGAACTGCAAAAAGTTACAGGCCTACATAGATCTTATAAATGACACAAAAATATATGGGGGTGGTTTATGATGTTATTTTAAAATTACTACTATATACGTAACTATTATATACAACATTGGAAAAGAGGTGTATATATAAGAGCTAACTGGTCGTTAAGAACAATATCTATTGTGTTATTTCCGCTTTTAAAAATTTCAAGTGACTCTAAAAGATTTAATTATTATGGCCTTCTCGGCCAAATGCAATATTTTATGATGACCAAATGTATGCCTTTCTGTAATAAGATGGTTTGCGAATGTAGAATCTGTCTTCTTTAGTTTATATGACCTCATGTGTTCTTTTACCCGTATAATAAAACTTCGACCAGTCTGACCTATATATACACTTTTACAATCATTACAATATAATTTGTACACTCCTGATTTATTATTGATATCTGTTTTTGGTTTTGGGTTAAAAATGAAATTACTTGTTTTTACATATGGTTTGTAAGCTATACTAACATTACTATTATTTTTTGAAATTATATTTCCAATTTGCTCGCTTATTTTACCGAAGTAAGTCAACGAGACAAATTGTTTCAAATTAGCACTATCTTTAGGATATACTAAACTAAGGGCCACTTGTAACTGTTTTTTCTTTAGTATACTGTCAATTACGCTACTTTTATAACTATTGTTTACCGCTATATTTACCGCAATACATTTACATATTATTTCGTTAGACTTCGTTCAAATAATCGCTTAAAAATTATATCCGCTAATTTACAAGGTGTATTCTCGTGTTTACATGCATATACGTATATGTATTTATTGTTCTTGAGATAGTATATTTTCTATTCTCTTCTATTGTTTCTGGTTTCGTTTCTTTTAGTGTTACTTGGTTACAACTTTTAGTATTTTAAAAAATCCGTTTTATATTGTTATATTGTATATTTATCCTATAATTTTTTATAAATATTATGATGAATTTACTACCTTATTTTTGGAGTAGTTTTAGTTTCTTCTTTTTAGTCCATTTCTTACAGACACAATTACTGACATATAAAATCAAGATATTAACCTAAAAGAGGCGATAATTAACTTAAGATAAGAAACCGTTATCGATCGAATGAAAAGTATGCCTTCTGAATTTGGAAACAAGCTGAGACAAGAAGTTGATGCCATATTTAGCAGAAATCCAGATTTGAATATATTATATCAATTCTGCACAGAGCCGACTGAAAAGTCTATACATTCGAAGTATGGTGCACTTTTGCAACATTCTAATCACGCACCCATCACCAGTTGTGATATGGAACGGACATTTTCTTTTTTTAAAAACGTTTTAACATCTAAAAGAACTACTTTAACACAGGAACAGCTTGAAAAATTTTTAGTTGTTCATAGTAATGTTTTATACTTTCAATGTTTCACAGAAAATACATAGTTTTGAGTTTTGTTCTTTGTAAATTAATTTTATCCAAAATTAGATACGCAATTTGCTTACTTTTGTTTCAGCAGTAATTGCTGCTGGTTACCAAACTGTTTATTGCATTCATTCTGTTGTGCATTGACAGATACATATTAACTGCATATGTAGGTGTTGTGCCACTTATGCAGTTGCCATATGTATCAAATTATTCGAAACTCACGGATCGCTTACAAAAACAAACGTATTGCGAATACAAGGCAGACGCCTATGGCTATGAATCATCAATCGCTGGAGTCCGCTCTCTGGTGATTTCAATCAAAATTATTACTGTAAAATTTTGACATTATTATTGCGGTATCTACATTTATAATAGTATGAGGCCACAGTGTTGCCAAATGTATGTTTATTTCAAATGATCCCTGAACACATATGAAGCATGATACGACATTTTAATACGATATTAAGATTTTATGTAAATGTTGCTTTTACATTTTACGACGCTAATTATTCGAATATTTAATTAATATAATTCGCTGTTATGCGCTGAATTAAAAATTCGAATAATTTGCGTCATAAAATGTAGAAAGCAATAATTACATTCATATTACTTCGCGAAAATGCAATTAATTTGGAACAAATGCCGAGTACGGGCAAAATATTCACATCTCTTTTCTTAATGTAATTTAAGACTTCCCAGTATATTCGGATTCACAGTCTTTGATAGCTCAAGTGGTAGAGCAGTGGTCCGGCAGACCATGGACGCGAGTTCGGATCCTGCTAAAGGGCGAATTTCTTTTTAATTAAAAATTCGAATAATTAGCGTCGTAAAATGTAGAAAGCAAGGCAGACGCCTATGGGCCATGAATAATCAATTGCTCGAGTCTGCTCTCTCCTTATTACTCGAAAACAATTTTCTTTTGTGTGTTTCTAACGTAGATCCACGTATGGAGAAACATTTTAAATAAAAAACAAATGCAAGCATCACATTAATTCTTTTCTTTACATGTGTATTTATTATAAGTAAAATGTTTATAATAAATCAATTTTTCATTGTTGTTTAGGCTATTTAGCTACCCCCCTTTTAGTATCACAGCGACTCCCAGGTTGAGAAACGATGTCTTACAGCAATAACCGCATTTGTTGATAGTGCTGTATTGATTTTTAAAATAATATATAAGATATTTTTATGTTATTTATCATTGAACAATCCATGCCAGCAGGCCTAAACAGAATCTTACTGAATCAAATAAATAGACGCCTGACAGTGATTAACGTTGAGGTATTTTTTATACCCAAACGTTATTCACTTCAAGAACATTAAGCAAGCTATCCATTTGAAAAACATTTAACTGGTTTCGTTCTATTTATACAAAAAGAGGCAGTGCAGCTATCTTTATATAAATTAGAATTAAAATAAATTATATTGTGTATAATTAGTACAAAATACGTTACATGCTGCAATAGAATACATATTGTATACTATTGTAATAAGAATTTATTATTCTATTATCATTGAAATTAACATACTCTTCTAACCCTCATGATTTCTCATGAAGTACAGATTTGTATAATAAATAACTAAGCAATAAAATAGCACTCCGGAAATGACTATATACTAATTAATGTTAACTTAATTAGCGTTACCCTAAAATAGTTTTACAATATACAATGCATTTGTTTGATGTACACATGTATATATAAAAAAATCGTATATTTTCCTAATAGAATCCTCTAAATTGAATCGATCAGTAAATTATTTTCCCATGGATGAAAATAGATCGGATAAATTTAGAAATGGGTACGCTTTTAAATTTGAAACATTTGTTGTAATTCTGATATTACGTGATCAAGGCAAGTATTTGAGGACAATATAGATTTTTACTGTCAATTACCCATAGATTCTAAATATATATTCTAAATCAGTCGCTAATTTACGTTCTCATGAAATGACAAGAGTAATATAAATTACGGTAGTTGGTCCCCGAAAATTAAGTGTAATAAAAATAATGTAACAAAAACCAATGTAACTACAAAAAAGCGACTAGTTATTACGTTCTTTTTTTTTATTGACGCATAATTTATTTTTGGTAATTGTCAGTGACGTTAAGATAAAAATGCTAAAATGTTACTTTGTGTAATATATTTAAGGTGTTTATTGCCTAGGTATCAGACATTAGATTAATAATTAGAGATCGGACTTTAGGTCAGAATTTATGTCGACACTGAATAAAATGAGCGAGGGACATAGGCGCACGCACATAGTTTCATTTTTGGGAACAAATTTTATTATTATAAAAATTATTATATTTTTTTGTACAATAAACGTGTATCACATCATTCATAAAAACAATGTGTATCTAAGCGTGAGTATTTATTTTTATAGCAACAATAGAAGATTCTAACACAAATCGCCATCATTTTAAAATAAAATCATTTTATGAAATGAATGGAGAAGTTGTTTGAATGTATAATAGGCATATGTGTATGCGATCGTAAAAAAAATATATATCTAAAATAAGTGTACAGTGTTCGCTATAGCAAATTCTTTTCCAGGATTTACCGACTTCATGATACAGACATTAAATTGTCCATATTTATTTCTTCCGATATTTATAAGAAGCATATATGTATTACGCATTAAAGTAAGTTTTGAGTCAGTCATTTTTGCAACGTGGAAAACGTCGCCTGTGATAAACTTCTTGTAAGGTTTAAATTATTTATAAAATATACAAAAAGGTTTTGTTTAAGTATGACAATACGTTAAGCACGTATAAAGCGTTTGTACAATATGAAACAAACATGTAAATAATTTACATATTCTGTAACTATGCACATGGACAATACACCTCGTATTTTCAGCATTAACTTCTGCTTAATACATATGTTTCTGCCATCTAGGCGTCCTACGTTAAGCTAGTGAAGCAATGTATACAAATTAATACAAACCTGTTATAAAAAACTGGTTTGTATCTGTATTTAAATTTACTGAAATAGCCCACATAGATCAAGCAAGTTCCGTCCTATAAGAAGACAACTATTTAATAATTGACATCTTACGGGCGAAAGAGACTTTGTCTGGAGGGCTACCTATCGTTCGAACAGCTAAGCTGCTACGGGAAACGATAAAATACGTATGTAGATGTAGTCCATTAACAACCAGCCAGATGGCGGTAAATATACAAAAAGGTTTTGTTTAAGTATGACAATACGTTAAGCACGTATAAAGCGTTTGTACAATATGAAACAAACATGTAAATAATTTACATATCTGTAACTATGCACATGGACAATACACCTCGTATTTTCAGCATTAACTTCTGCTTAATACATATGTTTCTGCCATCTAGGCATCCTCAGGTAGCCCTCCAGACAAAGTCTCTTTCGCCCGTAAGATGTCAATTATTAAATAGTTGTCTTCTTATAGGACGGAACTTGCTTGATCTATGCGGGCTATTTCAGTAAATTCAGTAAATACAGATACAAACCAGTTGTTTATAACAGGTTTGTATTAATTTGTATACATTGCTTCACTAGCTTAACTGAGGACGCCTAGATGTCAGAAACATATGTATTAAGCAGAAGTTAATGCTGAAAATACGGGGTGTATTGTCCACGTGCATAGTTACAGATATGTAAATTATTTACATGTTTGTTTCATATTGTATTTATAAAATGTCGAAAAGAATTAAGTATAATTGAATCTGAGAAGTTTAGAGTCGTCCATTCAGCTGGAGAATGATGACAATAAAGAATTCTATACAGAGTTATGCTTAGCATTTGTAGCAGCCAATATTCCGTTTTGGAAGTTAAATAACTCTCTTCTAAAACAATTTCTGGTAAAGTACTGTGCGCGTCACGTTCCCGATGAATCCTCTCTGAGGAAGTATTGTTTAACTTCTATATATCAGAAAACCATATCCAAAATAAAGTACGAGTTAGGCGACAATGTTTAGGTTAGTGTTGATGAAACAACAGACATATTAGGTCGACATAGAGTAAATGTTATTGTGTACAATATCTAAAACCCACCAAATCTTACTTATTTGCATCTAAGATTTTGGAAAATATAAATTCCGAAACAATAAAAAAATTAGTATGCGTAACGTTAAGCTCTATGTACACTGAGAGTAGAACAATGGAAAATTTTCCTTATTTAAAGATATTTGTGCAGTTAAGATAATGCGTCTTACTACGGAAAATATTGAAAAATATTTGGTAGTATATTACAACAGAGAATTGCTTAATTAAAAATTATTATTTTTGCGTTTTTATATTGTGTATCTAGTTAATAAATTATTTTCGGCTTGTTAATTTACAATTCGCTAATCCATTTACTATTAAATATTCCATTTATTTGTTATATCCAGTTACTAACACATCTTGTTGTTTTGAAAAAGTGACTCTTTCTACTTTTATGACAATGAATTCAAGGTGACAAATATAGGCATCATATATGTCTAAAATATATCTAAAAACGCATAGCCATCTTTTTATTTTCTCATAATTATTTTATTATAAAAGGCAAACCTAAAAATTTTTTTAACTAGATAAAAATGTTTTTAAATGTGCATTATTCAGTTAATTAATTTTTCTATATTCTATATTATTGCTTAAATCTATGTATATTAATGCATGTTTAACCCTGAAATGCTATTTGGGGTACACATGTACCCCAGGCTTCTTCAAAAATCCCGCTAATCGAAAATAGATGGAGCGGCGCTCGCGGGCTTTTGAGTAGTTTCAGCACACGATGCGACAGTTCATGTGCGATATTGGTGAAAGACAGCGCCTTTGCATCTTTGAGATATTTGATAGTTGGGGTACATGTGTACCCCAGTGTAGCAGAATAAGACTGTATTAAATTTATTTTCGCTTGTAAGTATGTATTTGTTTTACTAAATTATTTGATTATTAATGTTTTTACTGCATAGTTTATGCTATTTCTTAATTTAATTGTTGTTTTTTAGATCACGCAAGTAATGGTTTCTCGAAATAAGATTTTCGATCTAACAAATCCTGATGATCTAGCTGAAATACACCGTATTCTTTATGATTCTGATTCCGAGGGTTCTCAGGACGAGATGGATGAGGACGATGATATTATACCAGATTTTAGAGAGGACCTCGAAGAGGACAAAGAGTCTGAAACTGAAGACGACCCAATAGCTTCCTCTATTCCAGTCCAACCTCAGGATCCCTTACCACCCGTCTATGATTCTGAGGACGATGTCCCTTGGCACAGATACAGCTTGCAGACCAAGATAAGGTTAAAGTTTTCAAGGTTTCCACCAAACTAAGGGGCAAAAATGGATTCAAATGGTCAGGTGTGAAAGGAGCAGTTCATCGTACACCAAAAAGAAATCTTGTTATGCATTTACCCGGAAATAAAAATGAATCAAGACAAATACAATCAGGAATAGAAGCATGGCAATTATGTTTCACCAGAGAAAATCTGGATTCGATGACAGAACATACCAACAAAGAAATAAAAATTCAAAGATTGAAATATGGCAAAGAAATGGGCAATAGTGATACAGAAGATACACCAATAGCTAATAAACCTTCCTACATCAGAGACACAGATAATGTTGAAATGATGGCTCTCTTTGGTTTATTCTATTATGCCGGCGTAATGAAGATGAATGGAGTATTTACAAAAGAACTCTTTGATAAAGACAATGGTATACCCATATTTCGAGCAACAATGCCCGAAGCACGTTTTAGATTTTTAGTAAACTGCCTCCGGTTTGACGACAAAAACACCAGAGCTGAAAGAAGAGAAATCGACAACCTTGCAGCATTTCGAGAAGTTTTTGAGAGATCTATAAACAAAATGAAAAACTTATATGTACCTTCGGAGTACACCACAATTGGTTGGATTTCGTGGCCGATGTCCTTTCAAAATGTATATTCCTTCAAAACCCGATAAATATGGGATTAAAAGTGTGATGTGCTGTGATGCTAAAACGGCTTATGTACTCAACCCTGAAGTTTATATAGGCCAAAATTCCACACCATCTAATATTCCTGTTTCCCAGTATTATTGCGATAAACAACTTACCACTTCTTTTCAAGGAACCAATAGAAATCTGACAATAGACAACTGGTTCACATCTGTGCCGACAGAAAAACCTTTTAGAAAAAATAATTACAGTTGTAGGTACACTGAAGAAAAATAAAACAGAAATTCCTCCATCATTCTTGGACCTCAAAGAGAGGCAGATAAACTCCGCCATGTTTTGCTATAGTGACCAACTTGCATTATTATCATATTGTCCACCAAAAACTAAAAAAAAAAACTGTTATGCTTTCAACAATGCATGAACAAGGTGATGAGTCAAATACCACCAAATTACCAGAAATTATAGAATTTTATAATTCCACCAAGGGAGGAGTGGACACTTTGGACCAACTATGCCACACTTATTCTACTAGTAGAGAAACACGCCGTTGGCCATTATGCCTGCTTTATAATTTGCTAAATATTGTGGGATATAACTCGTTGGTACTTTTAAGAGGTTCGAATGCACAAAATAAAGAAATTGTCAAAAACAGAAGAGATTACTTGAAAAAACTTGCACTTGATTTAGTGAAACCTCATATGCAAAGTCGCTTGCAAACTTCTACTATGAGGCGTAAACTCCGTCAAACTATATGCAATGTACTAAAAACAACCCCTCCAGTAGAAGTACTAACAAGGCCACCTGCTACCACCGGTAGATGTTCATTTTGCCACAGAAACCAAGACCGAAAATCGAGGGTCAACTGCGATATATGCAGAAAATTTATTTGTTTACAACATCAAAAGAAAATTTGTCCAACATCTGCGGAGTGATAATAAAATACTATTTTGCTGAATAAACCCAAATGTAGAAAGTTATTTTAACTTGTTTTTGCGTTATATTTAAATAAACACATTTATTGACAAAAATTAGCTAACTTTTATTTGGGGTACACCTGGACCCCACTGTAGCAGATTAAGTCCTGAAAATAAGTGTAGCGTTCCAGGGTTAAATATGTATGAAGTAGAAATATTTTACCCGATGGGACGCCAATGAAATTACCGAAAAGATAAATCCTAAATCTTATACAAACAAATTTTGTTGCTGGTAATCGACCAGTGGGATATTTACGTCTCACTTTGTGATACATATCAAAGCTTCTTTGGTCAACTTTATACCAAGCAGTTACTCTGTCGATTACATCACCTTTTTCCATTCAATAGTAATGAGTAATGAAATCATTCTTATAATGCGGCAATTGTATTTGTATAATAATATTAATAATTTCTTTAGTGTGAACTTGTGTATTCTATAAACGCTCCATATCAACTAGGATCCCATATTAATGCTTATTTTTTGCGAATGTCCGATCACTGTTAATAACAAGTATCAGAAACATAATAAATTATATACTTATTACAAAAAATACCGTTGTACACAGAATGATATTTAACTGAATTTTTGATATATCGGCATTCAAAACAAAAGTTTCCAATCGATATACAGACTGATCCAAACTAAGTATTCACCATTGCCATCTTCGTAGGAGCTACGTAGGGGAAACAAATGAACGTGTAGATCCCAGTTTCTTTAAAAATGTATATTTTTTTAATGGAATACCCAGTATAATAAAAGGTGATCCAGATTGGACTTTAGGCTTTGAATTGCGCGCCATTTTCGTTCTATGAATGTTGGAAGTTTGCATTTTTTCAGTTGGTATCTAAGCACATGGCAAATTCATCATGGCGTCGTATACAGTGCAGCAACGCGTAACTATCGTGTAAGTTTATTATGAAAACAGGCGATCAGTTACGATTACGCGAAGGAAACTTCGACCACTGTTTGGACGCAATAATGTTCCAAGTGGGCGTGCAATTCATGACCTACTGTAAAAATTTGAAACAAGTGATATGGTTATTAATACACCAAGAGTTCGCTATCAACGCAGAGGTCGTTCAGATGAAAATATTGCTGGAATACGTCATAGTGTGCTAGAAGAACCAAGTAACTCAATCCATCACAGTTCACAGCAATTGAACCTCAACGAATTTAAAAAAAAGACCTGCAATTAAAGGCGTATAAAATTTAACTGACCCAAGAACTAAATCCAGCGGACCACCAGAAAGGGGCATAGTGAAAAAAATGTTTAATCTGGATATCCATTCTTAAGATTATGTTTCCCAAATATGTATAATAGATTATATTATTTTAACAAGGGATGATCCGGAACTACATACTTAGATTTATAACACCAATACTTAATTAGTAATGATATTTTATTATTTATTAGATTTTTAAGACCTTATCGTAAACCTTAAGTATTGTTTCCCGTAGGTATTATTTCCATGAATTAATAACACAGCAAAATTCTCCGTTACGATGCCAAACAATACAATGTACAACGAATACACACATTTAATTATGTAATAGTTTGTAGGGGTTCTTGGTATATTGAATATACCAAGAACCCCTACAAACTACTGTTGTGTTAATACTATGCCACAAGTAGTTAGGAATATACTATATTCTTAACTACTTGCAGCATAGTATTAACACAACAGTCTCATTCGTAACATCGTAACAAGCAGCAACAAAACAGAACAGTCGTACATCTAGATACACAATCTTACTTTAAACATCAACATAACAATCATACTTTAACAAGAGATACCAGTTTCAACAGCAGCTTTATGTTAGTATAAGTCGCTGTAGATCCAAAATAAATGTATATGGTGTAAATAAATATATTTGAATGAGAGTGCATTTATTCATTTTAGAAACAGTCACCGAAGATTTAAAAAATAAAGTGTATACAACCTAACAGTAAAGTAGTGCATTAACATAAGCCACTCGAATATAATATAATCATTTGATAGTTGAATTAAAAAAAAAGACAAAACCTAAACAAGTATTGTGTCGCTTGCTAACATCAGAAGCATTTTATAGTGTACAAGACTTTCTGTAGGATGGATTTTGATTGTTGTGTGATGACTTGCATTGTAATATAATGTAAACTTATTCTATATGTCAGCAATTATTAGTGTTAATGTAAATGTTAATTTTTACTATTTTCTACGGTTTTTGGACATTTTCCATACAAATATAATGTAATACGGAATAAACTTTATTATTATTATTATTATTATTACAACATGTGCACGGTGAAGCAAACATCGTGGTCGTGATTTTAGTAACTGGGGTTAACGCATCACCGCCAGAAACCGGATTTATCGCAAATATTTGGTTATACGAGCCGAACATCCCCAACATATTTGGTCTTCGAGCCACGCATTGGTCTTCAATCCGCTTATAGGTTAGTAAGGCAATTTTTGATATTACGCTCAGAACGTGTTGTAACGTGCGTATTGTTTATTTAGTTATACAGGGTGGCCCAAAATGACCGAAGGGGTTTTAATTCCTTATAACTTTTTTATTATAATTTTTTTTTGTTTTCAGTATTTTGCAACGAAGACTTGGGGAATTTAAAATGGAACAGTACACAATTGAACAATTGCCAAAATCGTTGAACTTTATTTCTCAAATCAACGATCCATTGTTTTGACTCAGCGTGCATATCGTCGCTATTTTAATGTGCGGGTTGGACCCTCAGAGTCAACAATAAACCGTCTGGTTGCAAATTTTCGAGAACAAGGGGCAGTAAGGAACCTTCCTGGTGCTGGCAGACGACGAACGGTGCACACGGATGACAATATTGAACGAGTACAGGAGAGTATTCGGGAAGATGGATAAACATAAACCAGGAGACGTTCGACACAACTTGGCCTCTCAAGAGGGTCGCTGCAGAGAATTTTGCATACAATAAGAATGTTTCCATACAAAATTCAGCTTGTCCAACAATTGAAACCGACAGATTACCAGCAACGACTTGATTATGCAATTTATTTTCGTCAAAAAGCAGAAGAAAATCATGATTTTATTCATAATTTAATTATGAGCGACGAAGCCCATTTCCAATTAAATGGGTTCGTTAATAGGCAAAACTGCAGGATATGGGCTACGGAAAATCCAAGAGTAGTTCAACAGCGAGAATTACACCCACTTAAGTGTACCGTTTGGTGCGGTGTTTCGTCGGAAAGGATAATTGACCAATATTTTTTTGAAAATGAACACGGTGTCGCCGTTTCCATCACTGGTGTTAGATATCGGACAATGTTGGAAAATTTTTTAAGGCCAGCCGTGGAAAACCATCCGCAAGTATGATTCCAACAGGATGGAGCCACAGCGCACACTGCGAGGGACACTATGGCTCTTTTACGCGACATCTTTGGTGAACGAATTATTTCCCGTACAAGCGATTTTAATTGGCCTCCGCGTTCACCGGATTTAACCGCTTCAGACTGTTTCCTTTGGGGTTATTTGAAAGGAAAAGTCTATATTAATAAGCCTCGAACCATACAGCAATTAAAAAATAATATACGCGACGAAATCAACCACATAACACCTGAAGTTTTGCGAAAGGTTATGGAAAATGTTTTGGAAAGAGCACGAATATGCGAAGCAGAAAATGGCCACCACTTGCGAGATATAATTTTTCATAATTAAATTAAAAATATTCTCCATTAATATACTGTATTTAAAATTTAAAAAAATTAATAATTATGTCTTAAATAAGAAGTTATAATGAACTCAAACCCCTTCGGTCATTTTGGGCCACTGTAATATGAAAGTATTCCATAAAGCTTGTATAGAATATCCAAAAGCGTTGCCCATATTAAATTTCAAATTAAATGACGCCTTCGGAGTAGTTGTCAAAAATTTCATTTAAAAAATCTAAAAATATCCTAATTGTTGTTCGGAATAAAGAGGTCCATAGCGTAATATTATTTATTAATAGAGCGGCAAATAGAAAATAATTACAATTGACTGAGTAGGCTGATATTTACGACGCAACCCACGTACATATGGTTGCTACTATTCTACTATTACAAAGGTGTGTTACTATAATTACAGCATCTTTCTTAATTGCACAAATTTTCATTTGTTTTTATAGGAGTACAACTGACATTGAAAGCTTTTTGTATGTCACTATATTAAGTCGCGATAATGTAACTCAATACATATATTTTTTTAATTTCCCGCGTTCATTTTATTGATTGTTTTAATTGTATTTATTCGATCATAAATTTTGCCATGACTTGAGTAACGCAGAAAAACGAACAGTAAATTATTTTGACATTTGTAAGGATCGATGTTTACATAAACTATTTTATTGTATTGATTTTTACTATTAACACATTGAAAATTAATAAACAAAAAGCATAAACGTGATGAACACATGTACGGGTGTCAGAGCATAGATTGTATTCTATGTGAAAATTAAGGCTTTGTTAAACATTGAATGAAATTACTTTACTTAACAACAGTTTACTTTTACATCTTAATATAATTAGATAGTTTCTTTTAACAACTAATAGCGTAGCGTAGTCAATTCAGCGTAATAAATATTAATTACTTATAATTTGTTACAAAATTTGCAAATTACAATGTGGTGAAGGAAAGCAATAATAATAATAATAATAATAATAATAATATTTATTTATTTGCCCAACAGGTAATCCCAATTACAGAGCAATAAGTACACAAATTAGATGTATGAATACACATACATACTATGTTAAACTATTACATAACTAAAATAATTTTGATATATAACAAATAAGTAATACCGATAATTATGATGTCAAGGTTCACATATCCTTAGTGTCCACCTTTCCAATGAATATGTCACTATAATATGCCTCAGCATTCCTCATCATGTGGAATATCGGTGATCTCATCAGTAGATTCGTCCTTGGAGTCGACAGCAAGAAAGTAACAGGGTTACGGGTACTCACACTAGGCACATTGAATCTGACCCTAGACAACAGCGCGGCACAATCAATTTTATTGTGGAGAAGATTATGAAGAAACCTTGCGCTGTAGTTAACTCGACGAACAGTCAAAGACTGAACCCCATAGAGTCGAAGCAGTTCTTCATAGGAAGTGTTCCAGTCAGGATATACACGATTAGATTTGAAGAAGAGGTATTTTACAAATCGGCGCTGTATACGTTCAACTGGAAACTGTTGCGAGATGTAGAAGGGATACCAAACAATAGACGCATACTCGAGTTTCGGAACTATAAGAGTGAAATACAAAGATTTTAGCAAGGAGATGCTGCTGAAGCACCCCGAGGCTCTAATGAGGAAGCCCAATGCTCTCGAAGACGAGCGGCAGATGCCCACAATGTGATCATTAAAAGATAGCTCCGGATCAAACGTCACTCCCAGGTCCCTTACTGAGTTTGTGTTATTCAACTGCTGATTATTTATAAAACAACGTGATAAGACTGGTGCGTTCTTCCTGGAGAATGACATCACCACACACTTGTCGATATTCAAAGACAATTCATTCCTCTGAGACCACTCCACAAGAATGTTAACATCATGCTGCAAGCCAATAGCATCACCTGGTTTGGCGATATCAGAAAATAGTTTGATGTCGTCTGCGTAAGCTAGCGCCTGACATCTTAACAGTGGAAAAAGGTCATTCATATATAATGAGAAAAGCAAAGGTCCCAAGTTGGAACCCTGCGGTACTCCAGAAGCCACTGCAAAGGTGTACGATTTATAACCATTATAAAACACATAATTATATCGATTAGATAAATAAGATCCCAACAACATGTATAAATTCGGAGATAAGCCAAAGCTATCAAGTTTTTGAAGTAGCAACATATGGTTGATGCTATCAAAAGCATGTGAATAATCCATATAAACAACATCCACTTGACCCCTACTGTCCAAGACTTCATTGTATACAGGAGTACGAAGCATGTCTTTTTAGTATTGTATAAAGCGATGAAATAAAACAACAGATCAACTCAAAGTGCTTTATTGCTGTTGAAAATATTTTCCACAAAAATTGATTGCACTTCTTTCTGCATTCGTTCGAACTAATTGTTAAAGCAGTTATTCCAGTTTTCAGTTCGGACAGTCAAAATCGCAGTTTTGAAGGCTTCTACTGCTTCTTTTGGCGAGTGAAATCGTCGACCACGAATTCTATTCTTGATCTTTGGGAATGTAAAAAAATTGTTGGGGCTTAGGTCGGGACTATACGGCAGATAATATAATACTTTGATATTTTGCTGCTACAAAAACTCCATTGTCTTTTGAGCTGTGTGCGAACTTGTATTGTCATTGTGAATTAGTTTCTCGGAGCACGGCGATTATTTCTGGCAAACAAGCGGTTATGTACCAATATGCACTAACCGTTCATCGATCTTGTAGAGAAGTTGTTGCTACATGACTTGCTTTCGAGACTAAAGTCGCGACCATTTTTTTGGAGACACTTCGAGAATGGATGACTTTTGTCGACTTTTCTTCACTTTGGAACACCCAAACCGATGACTGGCGTTTATTTTCTGGCTCATATAAGTAAATCCCAGATTCATCACCACTCACGATATTGTACACGGTTTTAAAGTTACCTACGTTGAAGCGGTATAGAGTTTTTGCCACCAATTCACCCTAGATGTTTTCTGTTCTTCGGTCAACAGATGCGATATCCAACGGAAAACTAATTTTTGTACACATAATTCTTCATGCAAAATTTTTTGAACCGGAATCTTTGAAATTCCCAATGAAGCCTCAATTTCACGATATGTCACATGTCGATCTTCGTTGATGAGCTTGAATATATCCATGATTCATCGTCACTCACGATGTTATAGACATATTTTGAGTTTCCTTTATTGAACCGGCTCAAAGTTTCTCGGCACCAAGTAACGGGAGCCGACTTTTGCTCTTCGGTTAAAAGATGCGGAACCCAAAGGGAAACTAATTTTCTCACACCCAGTTCATCATGTGGGTTCGCATGGATTGAGATATTTGAAATACCTACAGATGTCTCACTTTCACAATATGTCACATATCTTTCTTAATCAGGCGGCGCACAGCATCGTAGTTTTTCCGGGTGCTGTTCCTGGCTGACCAGTCCTGGGATCGTCGCGTCCATGTTGAAATTGACAGTACCAACGTGGAATTGTCAATTATTGTGGTGCTTCATCTTCAAAAAATAAACCAACTCAGCAAGACATCGTTGTTGAATTAATTCTCTCCGAAAATTATAGACAATTTTGCGCGAAAATTTGATCGAATCAATTACATTTTCCGGCCAAATTATAAATTTAAAAAATTCACTATGACTTGCCGTATGTTGATGAAACTTTAGATTTAGATTAACAAAAGATTGAGATTAATTTTGACTCCTGACATTTTATTACTGGCGCCCTTTATGAGACTATATGCAGTACTAAAAAGACATCCTTCCTATCTATGGTATTTGTCAAATTGTAAGAAACACCTAAGGCTTTGGATTATCATTTAATTGTGGTCTGTTTACACAGCGATTAGGAAGCAGACGGTTTGCCGTGTATTAAATAAATAGACTGTAAGAGAAAGTATTAAGGACTATTATATATAATGCTAGTTGTGTATAGCGCCAAAGAAAAAAAGGATGAAAGGTATATGTGAGTAATTCCTTCATACAAAAAATCGCGGTACAATATTCACAACGTAACGAGAAAATGATTTTTCTTTATTCGAGTCCGACGGCAATACGAGTTTTCACCTCTAATTTATCAGTAATTCTCTTTACCTACTAATTATATTGTTCTATCGGTATTTGTCAGTACCACACGCAATTTTAAAGAAAAAGAAATATATGTAAATAAAATTCCATACAAATCATTGAAAATCAGGTATCTATCCCATTCGACACGCCATGGATACGATACATAAAGCTTTTTGTTTTATGACGATTTTTGTTTTATTATATGTTTGATATGTTTTTTAAGGGATGTACTATTGTTTGAAAATTTTCAAAGGAACAAAACACACTTTCAATTTCGATAAAACTGCAATAATTACATCTGAAAAAACAACAAAGCAAGAAATATACTAGAAAGTATCCACGTACAAAAAAATACAAATTCAATTAATGACCGTACAAATTTAAATAACTTGTCTGCAATATAAACGAGTCAGTTTATCGGGGCTGAGAAAAATGAATGATCCTTAATGCTTTCAATTATTTCCACAAAAGCATGAGTGCTTTTGCTGTCGTTAAGGAAACAAGCATAGCCTTGAGTTGTGGAAAAAAAATCATTTATACATAACGCAAACAAAGACGATCACCTGCAACCGCAACCAAAGAGAGAGCCTAAAAGGAAAGGAGTACAGGAAAATACTCGCACCCTTACCTATGAAGACATTGCAGATTGTAGGAGGCCTAAAGTACGCATCTTCTTTCATAGTAAAATTCGAACAACAATAAATAATATTCTAGTGTCTCTATAGTAACAAGTGTTCATTTGAAAAGTCAATCTAGGTTACTTTGAAATTTTGATAGAATAAGACGCAAATATATTAGTATGTGTTTGTTGTTCCGTAAACGTAAATCCAAATGACATTTGATAATGTCAATCACAAATATCAGTTAGTGCATAAAATAATCGTGCGTAGATTCTGGTTTAAATAAATTGCTTCTCAGTTTTAAAATGGCTTTCAATTTAGAACATAACATTTTTTTAGTCCAGGCTTATTTTCGAAGTAGTAATAAAATTTATGGTTTATGGGTTTATTCAGTTCCAGATTGCATGGCAGAATTTCAAGTTGATTAAAAATGGGGTGTGAAGAACACAATACAAGTTATATATTTGTGAATGTATCTCCTCTCCAGAGACGCAGATACGTATTTCACCTTTCTACAGGATCGTCGGTACGCCCCTGCTGGAGAAGAGATACATTCAACCAAACATAACTACCTTGCCACCAAACATAAATTATTAAGACAGAGCGTGAAAGAATATTCAGCGCTGTCTACATAATAACTGCTGAACTAAGCAAGGTGTTTCTTTCACGCTCTGTCTTAATAATTTCTGTTTGGTGGCAAGGTAGTTATGTTTGGTTGAATGTATCTCTTCTCCAGCAGGGGCGTACCGACGATCCTGTAGAAAGGTGAAATACGTATCTGCGTCTCTGGAGAGGAGATACATTGACAAATATATAACTTGTATTGTGTCCTTCACACCCCATTTTTAATAATATTTTATATTATTAAAAATACCTTTGTATTATACAAATTGGTGTGGTTTTTACCCACTCATGTATGTTTCAAATTATTTTGTTATTTCAAGTTGAGTTTCCACATTTTGTAATAGATTATATACAATTTAAGAATACTTTGGATAGAACTTTAAAACATTTTTCTGAAACTGGTAGGGTCTTAAGAAAATCAGGCAGCGGAGCAGTTAAGAAACGTACACCTCAAGTTGTCAATCGTGTTGAAGAAACAATGGAAAATGAACCACAAACATCTGTTCGACATTTGAGTCAACAAATAAACCTTTCTGTTGGTACAACTCACAAGTTATTAAAAAAAGATATGCAACTTTATCCATACCGTGTCACAGCAGTACAAGAATTGTTAGAAATTGATTACCCACGTAGACTACAGTTTTGTAATTGGTTTGTAAATATGAACAATAATGGAGAACTTTCGCAAAGAGTCATCTTTACTGATGAAGCATGGTTTTATAAACCGGGATACCTAAATTCACAAAATACAAGAATTTGGAGTAGTGAAAATCCACATGTAATTAATGAAGAATCGCTACATCCAGAGAGAAAATTGGTGTTTGGGCAGCGATAAGCCAAAGGCGAATCATTGGACCAATATTTTTTCAGGGAACGTTAACTGCACAAAGGTATCGTACGGAAATTTTACAACCATTTGTCAATCAGTTGCATGATGATGAACTTCAAAATGCATATTTCCAACAAGACGGAGCACCTTGTCACTGTATTGCAGAATCTTTGGATTATTTAAGAGAATCTTTTGATGAGGGTATAATTAGTCGAAATACTGAAATTGTCTGGCCTGCACGTTCATGCGATTTAACACCTTGCGACTTCTTTTTGTGGCCTTATCTAAAAAATAACATATTTCGAACACCTATATTGAATTTGAATGATATGCTACAGAGAATTGAACAGAAATGCATGGAAATTAATAACAATCCAGTAATGTTGTAGAATATCATCAGAAATTTTGAACGGAGGATTTTAAAGTGCATTGATCTTAAAGGACAACATTTTCAACATTTGTTATAGTTTTCAATAAATACCTATTATTTGTTATTTATTTGTATGTATGAAACTGTCAAAATATACGACTTCGTAGGTTAAGTAGTAAATTTTAATTTACAATATACTTCAAAATGTTCTCAGAAAATCACATGGTACTAGATTGACTTTTCAAATGAACACTTGTTATATGTACTAATCACATGGACAATGATATTTCAAACTTCAAACGAACAACACTGGACAAGTTATTCTACAGTATTGTAAATTTTGGTAGACATAATAAGGGTACCAAACGATTGATGCATATTCGAGTTTTGAACAGAACCAGTGTAAAATTAAGTGTCTTCAGCATATCCAGATTTGCAAATTTTTGTGTTAGTGGTGTATGTAATAATTGGGCATTTCTTTATACTGATTTTTATGTTGTATTGTTATATCTGTGGTAGATAGTGTCCTTAAGGCTTAAGTGAGGACGTGACAATTAAGCAACGGCGGAAGATCATTAATATAGATATGAAACGGTAATGGACCAAGGTTCGAGCTCTGCGGAACAACTGAGGAAACAGTGAAAGTGGAATAAAAGCCATTATAGTAGATGTTACATAAGGGATTATAAAGACAAGAAGCTATAAGGTTAGTTATGGATGAAGTAATGCCAGATGAGCCTAGTGTAGATAATAATTTGATATGGTTTATAGTGTCGAAGATCTTTGCAAAGTCGGTATAAAGAATATTGACTTTTTATATAATAAATTGAAAATGATGTAGTTGCATTTTAAGTACTATAAGTATAATATATCCATCTAGGAGTGCTAAAATAAAAGTTGTCAATGCATCTACACGAAAAATTATAGTATTTTAGGGTTGAAAGTGTAATTGTTCGCACTTCAGAAATTTAAAGAAAGATTATTTATATTGCAATTAAATATTATAACTTAAAAACACAACAGAATGTATTTCAAAAGAGCTGTGATCAGGAAAAAGTCAATTAGAATGGTTGCGAAAAGGAACCCACGTATTACCGAGAAACATCGCTACTTACTTTCTTGTGCCCTCCTGCGAAACCCAGTCTGGGAATGTATTTCGCGTTTCGAGAGCCAGAATCAATATTATGATGAAATCTGCGATGGCACATGTGAGTAAGATGCTTCATTGGACATTTGGCAAATCTTTCATAATGTATTGTCCTGTTAGTGGATGTAATCTGTTGGACAATAAAGATCATTATTATTATGACCTCAAGTTTTCTTGTACTTCCTCAGCCTATAGCCGGGAAACATTTTACTCAACCCACATATCTATAAGTATAACGCTAATAACGGTATAATGATATTGTTGGCATGGTTTGAAGTTGAGAAGGACTATAGTGAAAAATAAAATAGTTAATATTTTAACCCATTTGTCTAATTTTGAGTTTCATATCTCGTAAAATAATCCTCGTAAATTCAAGTTAATAAGACAAATCAAATAAATCAAACAAAATTATTCTGATTAATCTGACAAGAGTTTCAAGTTCATTATAATGAGTAACAATATCGATTGAAGATATGCAGAAATTCTAACCGCAATAAAAGAAAACAATATATGTTTCCGGACTGAGTATTAAATAACGGATGTTTCGACTGCATCAGTTGTAAAATTGTTTTGATATCGTATTCACCAAGTAAGTCTCAACGATAACAATTTTCTGTATACCGGGTGTATTTTTTAACTTTTTTCTTTAAAAAAAAATTCGAATAAATTAGCGTCGTAATATGTAGAAAGCATACATTTACATTACTTCGCAAAAATGCTACAGGTAATTAGTATATTATAAAACCTTCTTCATAATATACTATACAGTATTTGTAGTATTTATGCATTTTCATTATTTTTTTTTATGCGGTAAATGTACTAACAAAATGTAATTTTGATCTAAAAGCTAATAACATTTAAGAACACAATAAAATAATGCTGATTAAAATCAATTAAAATTCGTTATAATTGGATAACAAAATAAATATTAGCGGTGATATTACAATCATCATAAAATATATACACATATATATACGTGTTGGTAACCTTATTACCTATATTGCTGACTATTATGTAGAAGTCATTGTACTTACTTGTAAGCATTAAATTGAGCATGTTCTTCGACCTTGGCGGCAAGATTCTTATTAACGAGCTCGTTATTTAAAGTTTTTTTGCGAATTAATGCAATTCAGTCATTTTAAATGTCACTTTAATAATAGCGTGAATATAATTTGATTAATATTTGACGTTTTATAAGTGTGTACGCGAAAACAAATTGCAATAATAGATTATTATGACGGTATATAATATAATTACTGAATAATATTTATCCAATGTCATTTAATTATGTTTTCATATAAACTTAATTGCTTTTTAGTGTGTAATTTTTTGAATAATAATATATAGTGGAATAGATAATGAACACATTTTGGCTTTACTCGAACAATAAATATTATCTGTAGTAATACCATAAGAGCTTTGAATTTATCGATAATTTCACGAATGCTTGTTGCATAGCGACGAAGACGAGTGTCAGTTTGACAAGCATTTAAATCACGACAGCCCGTAGGGCTGGAGTGGTTTAATTGTCAAATTGACACGAGCCGAAGTCGTTATGCAGGAAGTATGAGTGAAATTATCGATTTTAATTCAAAGCTCGTATGGTATTTGATTAGATTATTTTACGTAATACAAAATGAAATTTATCTAAACTCTTTATTTATTAATTCATGTATAAATTAGTACACTGAAAGGTACAATTGTTATATACATTCTGTTTTTATTGGATGTGCTTGAATCAATATTTGCACTGTTGTAACTATTTCCTCGCATTTGATTAATAATTATAATAGTTTCGTGGTGTTCTTTATCTAGTTGTAGATACGGCTTAATAGAATGCAAACTACTATGGCCAGAAATTTTAATTAATTGTTTCTCATTTACACCAGCTTTTGCCAAATTTGAGACAACTGTCGGGCGACTGGAATGGTTACTTATTTTTTGGTTTTCTGTGTTGAAACCAGCGAGTTCAGCACTTTTCTTAAACCATTTCAAAATTTCATTTCTTCCAATAGGCATATTTTTATACCAGCTACCTTTTTTCTTATTCCACGCTGGATTGACAGTTAAAAAGAGTCTATCACTTTTTATACGAGCGGCTGGGCAATTACTTGGTTTGACTTTGTTGGGAATCAACCATTTACTGTCAGCACATTTTTGTGCTCCACCTTGGGTAGTTTTCGTGAATATGGGATTGTACTCTATTCTTCCAGTCGGTGTATTGTATACGTTCATTTCTTCTCGGAAGTATTGAATCAAACATGCCGCGCCTTCTCCTCCTCGCCATGCCAATTCAATCGACACTATCAGGTAAAATTTATTTTGTAGTCCATCTGGATTTTCTTCATCCCAAACATTTATCATTTTTCCATATTTGTTTTTCTGTAAAGCTGCAGAACTCATTTTCCGTTTACCAGGTATCGCTTGAGGAATTCTCCTTTTTGGAGTTCCTTGCGTCGCGGGCTGCTTTAAATACGATGCTCTGAAAAGGATCAATTTTTCTGTTATATTCGTTATTAAACTTCTCTTGTAGCAATTTTGCCGTGACATTCCACATCGTTTTAACAACACCTTCTTTATATTCTTCCCCATTCACCTTCCTCATATTGAAGGCCCAGTCTTTCAGAATATCTGCAAGTTCCTCTTCTGTAACATTTTGTTCGATGCTGTAGTTTTTCGCATCACAAAACTCACAAAATTGTCGCCAAATTGACGCTTTACTCTTTTTCGTATTAGCCGGTTCAGCTTGTTTTACTATTTGATCAATGTTTACAAGTGATTCTTTCCCAAATCTCAGCATTGTTTTGTGACAATGAAACCAGTTTTTTGACAGAACTTTAGAAATGTCTATTCTTATTAACCGCATTTCCATAACAACGCCTAATTATTCTACTATGAGAATTATCGATAAATTACCGCTGTAATTTCGAGTTGCTTCAGTAATACGCGAATCTGATTGGTTTATATTTGTATGTGTAAAATAATCCGGATAATTGCTTTTGGGATTCTGGGCTGGAATATCTCTTCTATCCAGTGATTCTAATGTCCTTAAACTGTACGGTTTACCAAAAATTTTCAAAGCTAACTTTCCCTTACATCCTTGTCAGTAAATACCCTGCCAATTTCCTCATTCCATATATTGGTAAGAGTGAATCTTTTATCCAAAATTTCAAACAATTTGTTCGAGGTGCTACCTAGAAATTCCCGGTATTTGAATGTGGAGCGCGGATGGGATGGTAGTACAGCTCTATAGCGCTAGATGGTGTGAGCTACGTCTATATTAAGTCGGACTGTCAAACGGTACTTTGCTAGGTGGTGATAAACAGTTTTTGTGTTTATATTTGTTTAGTTGTGCCCGAATAAAAACGGCACCGTGTTCATGTATGCGCAGAGCTGAAAGAAACTGTCGAAATGAATGCGAACTTCAGCACGAGAATCATTACTAGCGACGAATCACATGATCCCGAAACAAAGCGGCCTGCCAAGTGGCGAAACAGTTAGTGAATCCTACAACATGACAATGCACTAACTCACAGGTCACTTGTTGTGCGTCTGTTTCTAACATCAACGAAGACACCGGTACTACCCCACACTCCCTACTCCCCAGATCTTGTCCTTCGTGACTTCTTCCTGTTTTCGAGGCAGAAACTGAAACTCAAGGGGCCCCGTTTTGAGACAATTGCGGAGATCCAGCTTGAATCGCAGGCAGTGTTGAACGCGTTAACACGCGAAGACTTCCAGCACTGCTTTCAGTCATGAACAAGTCGCTGAGATCTATGTATTTGTAATAAAACGTAAATCAATTTAGAAAGTCCTTAATTTTCGTTTTATTAAGTGTTTTATTTTAGATTACCTTGTTTTTCTTTTATTTTAAATTTTATTCAAAATTTGGTTAAATTTAGAACTGCGCGAAAAATATGATTTAAGCCTCCTTTTTCAAATTTATGTAAATATAACTTTAAAAAGATGTAATTTCTATTGGCCAGAGGGAGGTAAAGATACACAAAACGCAAAGCCCTTTTTTAAGCACAGACCAATAAAGAGTCCCAATATACAACAAAGAACTACAATGAACTATTGGCGATAAATTTAGTGTGACAAAACCTAATTAATTGAAATCTTGTCATCCAAAAATGCAAGTAGTCAGGAAGTCGACCGTCGCATATGGTCTACTGCGTAAACTGTAACAAAATAGGGGTCGATTGTCTGTAAAAAAATAATTACTTCAATGTCTCGGGAGCTGACCTAATGTGTAAAGAACACACACACAGTGTGTTTATTAGATTAGATCAGATCGTTTATTAGACTCATTGTCTTTGTGGGTTCATGACTATTCCAAATTCCATCGTTTAGTTACGGATTATAAATTGACAGATATGCGAAATGAACTTTTACAGGATGACATATTGAACAGTCAGTAATAAGAAATATTTGTTCGAAAACACGAAAAGGGTGGTTACATTGGGCATATGAAAGAAAATGAAAAGAACCAATCATTGTATTGCGTTTGGTAACGACAATTTTCAAAAGGCGTGTTCTGTAATATTCAAGCTGTTAAAGTCTTGAAACACAGAGGACGGAAGTGAGAATTTAGTAGATTCGTCGGTACTACGAATAGAGCCAAGAGTGCTGTTCGAGAGAATTTTCTCCACAATTAAATACATATATACATATAATTTTCTTCGTTAACACAGAACTAAAATAAGAATCTTAACTTAAATTATTATTTTATTGTATTTTGTTGTTCATATAACTTCAGAATCGCAACCAAAAAACAAGATTTATTTTATTTAGCTATACAGCGGTCGTTGCAATCAGGCCTCTGACTGCTAGTGCTAGCGAAAACCGAAAACTTAATAGCTTAACCAGTTAATGGTTTAGCAGTAAATAATACAAATATTAACGAACCGTAGTATTGGCACATTTGATATAAATTATAATCGAAATCAAAGTTACTAATGGTATCAGCACGGGCAATGCTACATATTCTTGTGAAAAGGTAGTCCCTTTTTTTTAGATTCTGGGAATTTCTGGGTAACACCTCGTATAATGGTTGAAAGAACTCGCAGTGAATCTCCAAGACTTACTGGTAAGTTTTGATGTCGAATTTCTCTTCACTAAACCTTCTGTTCAATTTCTGCGTGCAAGGCATTAATACAAAACCCAAATTAAAATCAATTGTACTTTCTTCAGGAACACCTTGGAAATTTGCCAAAACTAGTCACTTATTTTGAAAATCAAAATCTCAAATTAAATCATGGATTAACCACATTAGATGTGGCTATTAATAATTTGAAAAATATTCCCAGGACGTCGGATGTGGCCTTCGGCAAAGGTTAGACAAAGTTTTTAATAGAAATCCAGATTTAATAACATTGCGGCAATTGTGTGTGGGGACAATGCCTCAAAATCTAACTGCTCAATACGCTGAAATAAAAGAATATTTCCGATATGTACCTATAACCAGTTGCGATGTAGAAAGGATGTTTTCTATTTACAAGGATGTAGTTCATTCAAAGAGAACAAATTTTACAGAAGAGAACCTTGAGAAAGTATTGCTAGTAAATATTAATACTCCTTTAACTACACAATCAACAAATAAAAACGTTTATCTTATTCTATAGATCATCCTTTTTTTTTCCAATTAACAGTTAAAACAATGAAAAAAAAAGAAACTAACTCACCGTACTACTACACCGTAAACTAATAAATAAAATAAATTATTAAAACTCCTCACCCTTCTATCTACGCCTACGAAGAAAGAAATTTAACTATAATATTGGAGTAATTGCGTCACAATTCAACGACAAAAAACAGATGTGCGGTTAACCGAATGAATCGTGCTATTTAATAATTGCGTGATTTACTTAGCGATGTTATAGACTATTTACAGGTTTGCCATTTAAGGTTGCGGTTTTTGAAGTCATATTAAACATACAAAACATTAATTTAAAAAAATGATTTATTTGTGCAATTAAACAACAAGATCTGCGGTTTAATAAATCAGGTTTTCGAAGTGAGAGCCTCGAGCAACGATAACATTTCGCAGCCTCTTCTCAAATTCTCCACAAACTACCTGAAGTTTGGCGTACGGTACCGCTTCTATTCGCTGCCGTATTGCCATTTCAAGGTCATCCAGGGTGTCTATAACATCGCGATATATCGTATCTTTTAATGATCCCCACAGGTAGAAATCGCAAGGATTGAGGTCTGGACTATATGGTGGCCATGTTATCCCTCCGCCTGTAAACTGTTGAGCGTCAAGACCAATGATTCTGTTACCGAAATGTTCTTCAAGAATGTTGAAAACTTCTTCCGTGCGATGCGGACGAGCCCCGTCTTGCATAAACCATGCATTCTCCACCATATTTAATCCATGCGCCACGGGAATAAAAGACTCATTAAGCATTTCACAATATTTTTGCGAAGTAACGGTTCCATTGACAATCACGGGACCGATAATTCCTGCCGACGAGATAGCACACCATACAGTCAACCGTCGAGGGTGAAGAGGACGAACAATTGCTAGATGGGGATTTTCTGTCCCCCAATGTCTCCAATTTTGCTTATTCAAATAACCGGATACATCGAAATGTGACTCATCCGACCACCACACTCGTTCCAATGACATGCCGCCATTTTCAATGCGTTCGATGATTTCGTTCGCAAAATTGTAGCGTCGCTCCATATCAAACGGTCTCAACGGCTGATCGATCTGGATTTTGTATGCTTTCATCTTTAGACCTTGCTTTAGGATCCGCCTTAGTGTTGTACGGGGTATTTCAAGTTCTTGAGATGCTCTTGAGGTCGATGTAGAAGGTTGAGCTGTAAAGTGCTCCCGTACTCGTTCTATGGTTTCCGGTATTAGGATGGTCTTTTGACGTTCTCTAACAGTTGATCTTTCGTCTGCCGCAGATGCTGTTGCTTCAAATTTCACTGCAATCCTAAGATATTGTCGGATTAGTAGACATGGAAACACGATAACGAATACTTTGTTACTTTTCTAAATTTATCTTTTTTTCCTTACCTTTTATAGTGTTTTCCGTTGGTGCGTTATTTCTCCCGAATAGAGTACGCAAGTGTCTTGCCGTAGCTGCAAAAGATTCCCCATTTCTATAATAATATTTTATTAATTTCACACGCACTTCCGTTGGATACGACGTCATCTTGAAAACTGACAAGGCAAATTTTTCATATATTTATTGTAAACCGCGCTTGGCCCTCTAGTGTAAAAAATATATATTATATTAATTTCTATATATACAAGGGAATAGCGCGATTTTTAAAACCGCAACATTAAATGGCCAACCAGTTATATGGTCCATCGTAATTTCGGTCAGATGCGTCCGGTCTTTACTAATGAGTAAAAGCAATAAAAGAAAATTAAACTCTACTGTCCAATAGCTAGTTTTGCTTGTCCAATCACTAAATGTACTGTCCAATAACTACACTTTTTCGCAGAGGGTTGATATTTTATTTATAAAAAATGTAATGTAGTGCTTTATGAAAAACTAATTCACGCAATTTAATTATACAATATGTAACCTACTTTTACCTAACTAGCAACAGTGTATAGTTAAAAGAATCGCTGAAAGATATTTATAAAGTTAAATTTTCCTTAACTGTCCAATAACTAGCTCATTTACCCTGTACCTCAAATTATTTTACAAATTTTATATGCTACTTGCTGACGTTTTTAAATGAACATCCGATACTAATTATGTAGTGTTTAACAAATTATGAATCAGAATGTAATCTGTTATCGTAATAGAGACACTAAATGCATTTACAGTTAGTTAGAACTCGTTTAAAAAAGTTTTATCCATTTTCAAATTGTACCCTCCGGGCAATTTTAAGCAAAATCTAAAATGCTAAATAAAAAATATTAATAAATAAAACACACATAAGATGTTTTAGATTTACACTTTATTAATAAAATAATGACAGCTGTTTCGCTAACACAGTAGCTTCTTCAAATTCAACTTAAGACTAAAGATACATACAAGGTACAGCGTTAATCAGGTAGTTGACGCAAGTTAAAATTCTAGGAACTATTACATTTATATTTTTCTTTTTGAAAACTATACCATGTCCTACTTGTGTGAGGTTTAAGTATAAAAATATAGTATAAGCAACTAAGAAACAATATTTCAATGGGTGAACAGATTAATAATAAATTATTAAGGGAGGTGTACCCGATCATTAAAGTGGAGCCAGACAAGCAGTTTAAATCATTTACTTACATAGGTCAACAGCAACTTAAATTATCAAAATTCCTTAGAAAAGAAAACATTAATATCGCTTATAAAACTAATAATAATCTAGCCAAATATATTAAAAATAATAAAGAAAAAACTACCAAAGACAATAAATCAGGAGTCTATAAGTTATCATGCGGATCATGTACCAAAACATATATTGGACAGACAGGTAGAGCGTTTAAAAAACGAATCCAAGACCACTATCATTCTTATATCAATAAGAAAACTGACTCAACCTATTCTAATCATTTAATAGAGAATGAGCACGAATTTAATTTACAATTCGACACCATACATGTAGAAAATAAAGGTAGAAAACTAAATTGTTTAGAATCTTTAGAAATTAATAAACTTAAAAACTCAGAAATGTTACTAAACGATAAATTAGACTTGAATTCATCCCCACTGTTAAATCTGTTCACCCATTGAAATATTGTTTCTTAGTTGCTTATACTATATTTTTATACTTAAACCTCACACAAGTAGGACATGGTATAGTTTTCAAAAAGCAAAATATAAATGTAATAGTTCCTAGAATTTTAACTTGGGTCAACTACCTGATTAATGCTGTATCTTGTATGTATCTTTAGTCTTAAGTTGAATTTGAAGAAGCTACTGTGTTAGCGAAACAGCTGTCATTATTTTATTAATAAAGTATAAATCTAAAACATCTTATGTGTGTTTTATTTATTAGTGATAGGGATTTCATCAAGCAAAGGTCGAAACAATTAAAGAATTAAAAAATATTCTGACGTGATGGATTTTTTGACTACTTTTCTCATAATTAGCGCATTCAAAATTATCAGGAACGCTACGTAGATCATCTTAAAGGGGAGAACCATTGCAGACCTGTGTTATTTAAGGCAAGTCGTATATTTACATAGAGTCCTTAATTTAGTTATATGTCTATGACGCATTGGTAATATTGCTGATTTTAATCAACACAAAAAGACTTATAAATAACATTTAAAAGTTAAATGAAAATTTGAATTGTCGGAAATTTAAAATTGTTTTATTGGCACTGTAAATCACATTTTATTGTTTTCTATAATTCAATTATTTTTATGACGTCTATTATATATTATAAACGATTCAATTTCGTTTTTACATGACCTTCACAGAAGTTATCTGTCAAGCAACAATTTTCGTGTTCTGTAATTTATTCAAATTACAGTTACCTAGTGTTGCAAGCTGTGTTTGTTAATTTTCGATATGATTCTAACATATATTTTGTCAAGCACTTCATATTAAACGTTATATTCTAGTTAGTGTGCTAATGAATACGGTATCTAAGCCAAAACATGCATTTGTACAATTTAAATTATCACGTATATACAAATTTTTCATTTGTTCATGATATTTCCTTTTCGGGCGACTTTAATTTATAAATCTATTCATAATTCAAAATTCTAAAATTGTCGGTGTAAATAAATTTGTTGATCAGGTAAAAATTTGTGTATACTTTATGTACAAGATGTTTAGACCTCCAATTTATGTGTGTTTGCCCATTAGAATTCGCTGCGCTGTACATTCCAATTAGTGCTTTTATAAATAGATCTGAAGTTTTATGTTCACATAAACTTTTATGACTTTATTAAAACAACGAAAAATTCGTTTAAATATTAATCCAGGTATATTGCGTTATTCAAGATAACTTACTAATTAAGATTGGATTGGATTAATTTTATATCATAATTAAAACCTGTATATATATGGAGCTTTTCGTTGGTCACCAAGGTTTTTATACCCTAAAAGAAACGCTAAGTTTGGTAATCCAATATTTCCACTTCTAAATTAGAATGTTTTCAGAAGATTGTAAAATATTCTCTGTAATAGGTATGCTATTAGCCCAAATACAATTATACAGTGCTTCTCAAAAGTCCCCCCCCCCCCCACTTATCTTTGGAACGATTATACATACACATGTGAAATTTGGAAACTGAATATTATAGGTTATAAACTTCCCTACTAGTGATGATAGATGACGAAATCGTCATAGATGACGTCACAAGGCCATTGTGACCAATAATTTTAAATGGAACGCTACGGCAAGCGACACCTCTTTTAAAAGGTATCGAAAAAACCTATTCAATGATACTAATTTTGTTTGTGTTTGAGGCAGTTTTAATGGCTCATTAGTAAACATTAAAATTTAAATTCCATTCAGTATGATATAAAATACAGATTTAAGAAACAGTATGTACTTAAAAAAATTGCTCGAAGTGCCCTCCATTTACTTCCTGACAGTAAAATATCCTATTTTTAAACTCTTCTCGTACTTATTCAAATGTGTCTGCAGAAACAGCCTCACATTCTGCAACAATACGTTGTTTTAAAACGTCAAATTGTCAAGTTAATACTAAAATTCCAAATTCAAGCTCCGCCTATGGTTAGTTGTCAAATAATCTGACGTTTTTGTTAGTCTCCAATATTCGACGTTTTTGTAATTGTCCAAGTTTTTGTACATTTAATAATTTGTGTATTGTTGATCGAACGTCTCACTGTTTTTACAGCTTATGGTACTTTTAATATTTTTGTACATTTTAATAATTTGTTAAACTGTTGTGAGTCGAAAGTTTAAGTGCTTCAAGAAGCGAAATGGTACGTGCTTTAGGTGATAAAGTAGCAGCGGTCCTAATTCTTGGTGAAACTAGCGAAAATATTCATGCAGCAGAACGCATTTTTAATGAGAGGTTTCCCGATCGCCCCATTTCGAAGACTTATTTAAGGGAGCTTCTTCGTAAGTTTGAAACAACGGGTAGTATTAATGATGCGAAACGATCTGGCAGACCACAAATTTCTGATGAGAAAAAAATTGATATACTGGCAGATGTAAGAGTTAATCCTACTTCTTCAACAACTCAAGTTGCATCTACCTGTGAAGTTAGTCGAAGTACAGTACACAGGGTGTTGAAAAAATACAAATTTCAGCCATACAAATTACCTCGATCACAAGTTAGTCGAAGTACAGTACACAGGGTGTTGAAAAAATACAAATTTCATCCATACAAATTACCTCGATCACCGGACCTCACACCTTTGGATTTTTTTCTGTGGGAGTACCTTAAATCAAAGGTTTACGCCACTGAACTTGACAATATTGACGTTTTAAAACAACGTATTGTTGCAGAATGTGAGGCTGTTTCCGCAGACACATTTGAAGAAGTACGAGAAGAGTTTAAAAATAGGATATTTTACTGTCAGAAAGTAAATGGAGGTCACTTCGAGCAATTTCTTTAAGTACATACTGTTTCTTAAATCTGTATTTAATATCATACTGAATGGAATTTAAATTTTCATGTTTACTAATGAGCCATTAAAACTGCCTCAAACACAAACAAAATTAGTATCATTGAATAGGTTTTTTCGATACCTTTTAAAAGAGGTGTCGCTTGCCGTAGCGTTCCATTTAAAATTATTGGTCACAATGGCCTTGTGACGTCATCTATGACGATTTCGTCATCTATCATCACTAGTAGGGAAGTTTATAACCTATAATATTCAGTTTCCAAATTTCACTTGTGTATGTATAATCGTTCCAAAGATAAGAGGGGGGAGGGGACTTTTGAGAAGCACTGTATGTTACAAATAACTACTTTTCAAATGTAATGTGTTTAGTAAGACTTCTTAATTTTACAATTATTTAATTGTAAGGATGTAACATTTTCGAAGCCACTTCATAGAACTTTTTTACAATAAACATGTTATTTATAATTTATTGAAAAACAAACTAAATTTTTGATTAAATATGGCTGTCTTTCATTATACATACTTTTCAAATATTTTCATATAAACTCATGTTCAAAATTAACGCACCACTCAAATAATTCGAGATAATTTTTACAAAATTTTTTGATTGGTGAATTATTTTTAACATCATCAAAAAACAATTGAATTGGAGATAATTATAATTTTTTTTTTAATGGAAACTTATGGAAAAAAATATATCAAATAGAAAACACAATTTGCTTAGTTTTAAAAAATATATTGTATTGTACACTACATACACGTTTGGCCCGTTTTTACCTTAAATGCGAGCTACAAGTCCATGTATATAAACGAACGTAGTTGCCAAGTTAAATACACAAGTGCGCAAGTACTGTTCGAGAAAAGTAGTGGGAACCCTTAGAGACAGGTCGATACGATCATTTCGATCATAAGAGACCTCTATTGTGCATGTTGGTGGTTGTTTTCTTCATTTTTATATTATTATTCACGTTCGTGATATTCTTAATAAGTATCTGAAGTTAATATTATAAGAATTACCTACTTCACATTTATTAATTCTATTGTCAGGAGCAAAGAGGTGGATTATTCGAACATTTGATTAATTGAGAAGTTTTAATTTGGTTTTTCAAGAATTCCGTTTATTTTAGAAGTATATTTTAATTTCCATTATTTAGAATTATTCTTTTAGTTTATCGTACTCTCCCTGTTTCCCCAGAAATTATATTTATTAAATTTTTTCATTTTGTTTTCCAAGAATTTTATTTATTTTTTTTATCTATTTTATTTTAAAATTTATTGCCTTTAGAAGAGCATTTTTTTTCTCTTACTTCAATACGTCTACTTTGGTAGTGTTATACATTTACTATTTTTTACAGCTTGTATTTAATGACTATTTACCTAAAAGATTCTCAAATTATGTTTTTGCGCTCGTTGTTAAAAATATTATACATGTGCATAGCTGTATAGTATATCACTATTACGGAATACATTCATATTCATTTGTGAATTCTCCAACAAAAGTACTGGTCAAATTAAAGTACGTTGTCTATCACATCTGCTTCGGCAAACCACTAATCTAGAAGAACATTTTTATTTCTCTAAAGGTTTACTTGCCGGCTCTCGTATGTATATTTGTTAGGTAGGTACGGTTTGGCAACTTCTCACGCCTTATGTATGGGAAGCCGCATGCAAGATGATTGTAGACCGAACCTGTATATGTTTCACCACACTGTAACTTTATCAGGTGGATAAATATACATTGTAAAATTACATTTGGTACATATTTATATAAACACAAACATAAAGGTGAAAAACAAAAATTCTAATCTGGGAGGCGGTGGAGCTATTGTAGTTTTAAGTTGAGAAGGGGAGAGTGATTTACCTCTATCTGGTCATTCAAAATTATGCCTAAATTATGAAAATGATTAAAGTTTCAATGTATTTCCTACGACCATTATTAATTTGAAAAGATTATAAATTACATTCAATTATAAATTCAGAAACAAAACGATATTAATGGAAATCTTAAAAAATTATAAAATCAAAAAAACATGGAACGAAGAAATAAAAGTTAATAATGTGTGCCCCTGGTAACTGCTTGCTATCGCCGTGGTAAATCTACTATCAAATTTTGAGGAATATTATTCCATTCGAAAAGATCTGGTTGTTGCGAATCCTGGAGATTAATAGAAGCTGGTAAATGTCGCCTTACTGATATTTTTAGAGTATCTCATACATGTTCTATTGGATTTAAATCTAGACTTCGTGGTGGCCAGCCCATGACTTGAATATTTAACTTTTGTAAGTAATCCAAAACTTGTCTAGCGATGTGGGGCCTCACATTATCGTGCAAGAAAATAAAATTGTTCCCCATAAATGCTGCAAAGGCATTACATTGTCTGGAATAATGTTCTCGAGGTCGTATTCAGCATTCATTGCCATTTGAAGAATAGGGATGAACTATGCGCAGGTGTTAAAGCAAATAGCTCCCCAAAATATTCCTGATCTACCATCAAAGGACTCCCTTTGAAAGATTGTGCAGTTATTATATCTTTCTCCAGTTCTTTGTCGTGTTCTTTCGCGACCATTTGGTGATTTTAAACTTACCCTAGTCTCGTCCGAAAACAAAACTCGCTTCCAATTTTCAACTATCCAATCTACATGATTTCTGGTAAATCTCAGTGTGCTGCGGTAAGTAATGATCCAACTGCCTCCTACTATTCATTCTTACTTCCCTCAACCTTCTCCTTACAGATAAAACGACATTTCTGATTGCTTCAAGCTGGTTACTGAGTTCTGTGCTTGTTATTCGCCTATTCGTTTGACCATCTTTTCTAGAGTGCAATCCGGTTTCCCTAGGTCTTCTAACCATTCGCCGACTGTCGAATGATTAACACACAGCAAATTAGCTGCACAACGCATTGTACCTATTTCTTCTAACAAAGTTGAAGCTCTTACACATTCATCATTGGTTAAATGATGTGGTAGGTTCATGATTTTGGATTGAAACTTTTTGGTTTTGAAATTCGTAATTAAAACTTAAATGATGCTTGAACTGTAACTTCAACGACTCAAGAAAATCTGTTCAATAAAGCTTGGCATTAACTTTCGGCTTTTTTCGCCAGAAATGTTAAAATTACTTTGCAGTGAGATATAGCTACTGGATTATGTTCAGATAAAATCAAAAATTTTTAGAAAATACAAAAATTATAGACAATATATCAGAAACATTGAGTGGTGCGTTAATTTTGAACATGAGTTTATGTAGATATAAGGTGTCCAACTCTACCAAATAAAAACAAGAAAAGACAAAATAATGAAACCAGTCTCAGAAACGAAGTAATTTTTTGTATTGCCAATGTACGTAACTATTTTTACACATAATCAACATTTAGTGCAACACATTTCTCCAAACGCTACCTATCAGTCTAAAAAAATCAAAAACTTTAATTTCCAAAGTAATTGATGAATTTTTATGCGAAGCTCCAGATGAAATATATCTTGAGATATAAAAAAATACGATGCTCATTATTACCTAATTCTTTAATATGATTAGAAAAAGTATAGTATTGAACTCGTGAGAAATGACTATTTCCACTCGAATGAATTACTCCACGCGCCTTCGGCTCGTATCGCAAATTTCATTCTCATGGAATTCACTGAAAATTATAATAAAATTTGACGATTATCTTATATTGTATCGTGTGTATGTCGAATAGATTAGGTGTAATATTGATGCATATTTTTTTACAATATTATATTCACTATAAAAAAATTATATGTACAGTGTACTCTCTCCTTACGGACACCTCTCTTAAGCGGACACCTCCCATAAACGGACACTTTTTGCAGTACCAAAAGATTACTTAGGGATTTTTAAAATTTTTCTCTCTTGAGCGGACAACCCTCCCATAACCGGACGCGGACACTTTTTTCCCACACCAAAGTGATTTTAGAGTGATTTTAGTTCCCCATAAGCGGACAGCTTACAACACTGTAACACTGTTTTTCCGTTTACTCTTCTTCATATTCGTACAGATGTTGCTTATTGAATAATACGTGTATGTACAAAGGGGAATTCCCTAAATACGCACAGCTTGTTGTTTTGAATGTAGTACGTAAATACATAGTACATTTATAGATTCTTATTGTATACATACTTGAATCGCTATGCCTAAAGCAGTGTTGACTATTAAAGACAAAGTTAATGTCATTGAAATTCAAAAAAATGAGAAACTTAGTGTACGCGCGTTAGTAAAGAAATGTAAGATCAGTAAAACTCAAGCTGTTTGTATCATCAAAAACAGAGACCAAATTTTAAGATTGTGGGACACTGATGTCAATCCGGATAGAAAAAGGAGTATGCTCAACGTCAAAGGCGTTAACATTGATAAATTGTGCTACGAATGGTTTGTGAAGGCTCGAAATAAATGTATTCCTCTCTCGGGCACACTTATCAGGAGCAAGGCTAAAGAAATTGCAGATAAATTGAATTACGCAGATTTTAGTGCATCATCTGGCTGGCTGGAAAGGTTCAAAAAACGGCATAACATAACCTTCCGTGCCATTTCTGCAGAAGCCGCTAGTGTAAACCAAGATGATGTCAAAAGTTTTACTGAAAAAGTGCCATCTTTGATTCAAGGATATGATTCACGAGATATTTATAATGCGGATGAGACTGGATTGTTTTTTCGGGCATTACCCGATAAAACATTTGCATTAAAAGGTGAAAAATGCACTGGTGGAAAAATGGCTAAGGATAGGTTAACGATTTTGCACTGCGTCAATATGGCTGGAGAAAAGGAACCCCTTTTTGTTATTGGGAAAGCTGCAAAACCTCGGGCGTTTCGCAATATTAATTTGAACAATTTACCAGTTACGTGGCGATCAAACAAAAAGGCTTGGATGACGTCTGATTTGATGACTGATTTTCTAGCGCAGTTCGATAGAAAAATGCAACTTCAAGAACGGAACGTCCTGCTATTTTTAGACAATGTGGCCTCTCATCCTCGCGATCTTAAATTGAAAAATGTTAAAGTTATTTTTCTTCTAGCAAACACAACAGCATTTTGTCAGCCCCTGGATCAAGGCGTTATAAAAAATTTTAAGTTTTTGTACAAATCGTTATTTTAAAAAAATATTTTGCTGCAGATGGAAGACGCAAATTCTGCTTTGGATTTATCAAAATCAATAAATTTGTTAGATGTCGTTTATTTCATACACAAAGCGTGGGAGCAAGTGGGTCCCCAGACAATAAAACATTGTTTCAGGAAAGCTGGTTTTGAGAAAACAGATATCCTAAGTGACGATAGCGGTTGGACCGCAGAAGATGAGCTTCCACTATCAGCACTTGCTCAGTTCTCCAATATTATTAATCAAGTTCAGAGCCACATCCAAATTGACGTCGGAGACTATATTAATTTAGATAATGAAGTCTTCATTAATGACGAAGATGTGGAAAACATTAATACTGAAATGTTAATTGCTTCCCAAGAAACGCTCGCCAACTCGTCTGAAGATGAGCTAGAAAGTCAAATTGAAGATAAGTTAACTTCCTATAAAGAGGCTTATTTAGCTATAAGAAAACTAAAGGCTTTTTCTTTGTATCACAGCGACCTTAAAGGGTTCAATTGCTTACTGATCTTCAAATACATCTCCAAGATAATGAAATTAAAGGAAAAACGCTCTAAGCTAAAATTTCTGACTTTTTTAAATCTATTTGAATACCTTGCATAACAAATTTTGTTTTTTTTTACTTCTCGCAAAAATGTTGAGTAAACAGAATGAAAATTCTGTTTACTTTATCTAATATTTATATGTTCTTGTTTTGGAAATAAAATTGTTTAAAGATAAATATATTACAAATTATTATTTACTCTTTTTGTACTTTTCTCATAAGCGGACACTTCTCATAAGCGGACAAATTTTTCAGCCCCATGGCTGTCCCCTTGAGAGAGAGTACACTGTATTAGAGAGGATATATTTTAAGAGGTACAACAAAGTGTCAACTTAAAATATCAAATAATAATTTCCATTTTGAAGACAATCAAAATCTTTCAATGTGTTGACCAAAATTGTGGCATATAAGTATATTGCAGGTGTTAATTATAATGAGTAGAACAACTTCTAGAACAAAATCTGACCGCTGCCGTAACTATATACTAACTTATCTTGTTTCCAAATCGTAGAACTAAAATAGCTTGTTTTGGTAATTATTCATATAAATCACATTTTTATTGATAGTGCTACCAGAAAAAGTGTGGTTTATATGGTCGTTTACGTCATATGCGCATATCAAATTTAATTATGTCAAAACAATATTGTTTTGATGAATCTCTTTCCTTAACTCATTGGCGATGATATCACTTAATTGTCTGTTTAAGAAAAACACCAAACATAGTTCGATTTATTTATGGAGATTGGTATTGTCTTCGGTCACCTTTACCTGTTACGAAGAAAAAATAACTGGCCATCCTATTATGGCAAGAAACCGAAGTAGTAAAGATGTAAATTATTTTACATAGCCAGTTTATACTTAATCAGTTTCTGTGATTTTAATAATAATAATAATCATAATGATATTTATTGTCCAACAGTTTATATACTAATTATAGGACATTATACTAAATTAAACTATTTAATGTCTGTAAAAAAATATACAGCATAACAGTGAGATCAACACCAAATAAGCAAATGATCACATACATAAATAACGCAACAAATATTAAACTAAAGAGCTACACTTATTAAAATTAGTGGCCATATGATATAAAGGAGATTTCACCAAAACATTGGTTCTCGTAGTCGGAATGTTAACTATGTGAAAATTACGGATAATACGAGTTAGTATATTAAAATTTATTTGTGCGAGTAGCGAAGGGGCGTCGATCTTTTGTGTTGGAAGATTACATAAAAACTTTGCTCTATAAGTATTCTCTACGGCGGGATAGTGCTACAAAATTATGCTGAGCCAGTAAATGCAGATAGTCGTTATCAAGAGCAGGGTAAATGCCGTTCATATACGACAAGTATTTTAAAAATCTCCTCTGGTTGCATTTGACCGAGATTTGCTGGTGTAGATAATGCGGATACCAGACGACAGATTCTAACCTGCATCGAACAATGGCATAATATAGTACAAATACAAAGGTATTTTTAATAATATAAAATATTATTAAAAATCTGGTGTGAAGAACACAAATGCAGGTTCACTATTAATATTTTCTGTGAACGTGTCCGAATATATCCTATCCCCAGAGACGTAGATACGTATTTCGCTTTTCTACAAGCTCATCGGTACGCCCCTGCTGGAGAAAGGATATTTCCGGACACATTCACAGAAAAGAACCACCTCGCCCTATCACCGTAATTATCCAGACCGAGCGCAGAAGTAAATTCGGCGCTACCTGTTGTCAGACAGCCGAAGTACCTCGCATACCGTCCACATAATTAATGTGAAGTGACGACGCCCTTCCAAAGGTTAGCACAGCCAACTCTCTAGAAAACTGCATTTTGTTTGTGCCTTCACTCATACTACGGCTTAACCGCATGTGTAATGTATCAGAATAATTCAAACATACATGAGTAGGTAAACCCCACCAGTTTTGTATAATACAAAGGTATTTTTAATAATATAAAATATTATTAAAAATCTGGTGTGAAGAACACAAATGCAGGTTCACTATTAATATTTTCTGTGAACGTGTCCGAATATATCCTATCCCCAGAGACGTAGATACGTATTTCGATTTTCTACAAGCTCATCGGTACGCCCCTGCTGGGGATAGGATATATTCGGACACGTTCACAGAAAATATTAATAGTGAACCTGCATTTGTGTTCTTCACACCAGATTTTTAATAATATTTTATATTATTAAAAATACCTTTGTATTATACAAAACTGGTGGGGTTTACCTACTCATGTATGTTTCAATTATTCTGAGGCATAATATAGTACCTTAATACTGTTTAAGTTAGAAAAATTGTAACACTATCTCACAAGAAAACCGAGAGACTTGCTAGCAGAAGATAGTCTTTAAATAACACCTTTCTAGCAACTGATTCAAAGCCGAACATGTAGTGAAATCTAACTGGATTAGAAAACCTAGTATAAGAAACGACAGCGCATTTTTTACATTTAAGACAATTTGATTTACGTGGCACGAAATCCGAATCCTGTGCATGTCAGTTTGAAGTTTAATAGGATTGTCATGGTGGTTAATAATACTGAAAATCTTCAAATCATCAGCATATCCTAGCCATTGGATATCTATGGGCCTTCAGGCGATATCAAAACGTTATTAGACGAATAACCGTTATAGGAAACGTAACATTTTCTATCCGATAAGTAAGATGCCATTAGTGTAACAAGATTTGATAAGCTTTAAACTTAAAGTCAAGTTAGAGGTTCACTTGATAATACGATAATTGAAAAATGTTAGGTATTTTTATCCGTCAGAATAAACCCGAAAATAAAAATTATATTAACTTTTAAATTTTTTTTAAATTTAAAATTTAAATGTTCAAAATGTTCACCATTACGACACAAAGAAGCTTTATATTTTGCAAGTCACTAAGCATATTTATAAAAAGTGGTTGATGTTACTGCCGGAAAAATGTTTGTGTTCTTTCTCATAGTTCTGCAATATTCTCCGGCGGATTTTCTGAGCGAAATATTTTGTATTTGATCACACCCCAAATGTATATATTAGGTGACGTCTGATCCGGTGAAGAAAAAAGAATATTCAAAGTCTGTTCTCCGGAAAATTATTCTATCATCAAAATGCTAACGGCGTAAGTTTAGGGTGCGCGCAGTTGTATGGCTCGTCGCACAATCTTGTAGAAATTGTGTGCACACCAGTAGATTTCGTGCACAGCAAAAGTTCTGTAAATATCTCACAAAAGGTACAATAATGTTCCCTCTGTAACGGTCTTGGTTGACAGTAAGTAGATTCTGATTATTGTCTTCAATGAAATATGGACCCCAATTATACCATGACTAAAAACCTCGCACCAAACGAAAAATTGGACACTGTGGAGTTGTTTCTCTACAATAACATCAGCACGTTCATATCCAAGGAATCGAGTTGTTTGCCAATTAATATAGCTGCTAAGATGAGCGCGACTCTCGTCTGAAAACCATATGTTTTTCAAGAATTTGGGATCCTCGTAAATTAAGCTCAATATGCGACCACAGTAAATTTCCTTTGCACGTTTGCCCGCAGCCTTTAGTCGTTGTCCAACTTGAATACGATATGGATAACCACCAATTTATTTGAACAGCCGATGTGTAGATGTTTCACTGATGTTGATTTTACATGCAGCTCTTACAAGACTTCTTTGCGGTGAATCCACAACTTGGTAAAAAGCACGTCCTGCGTTTTCGTTGGTACACGACTTGAAGAACCTCCATGTTGACACAATAGACTATCAGTGCGACGAAATTTGTCAACAACAGCTAATATCACACTTTTACTGGGGGCTACTTTATTAAACTGTTACAATATCTTATTGACACCTACTGTAAGCTTGGACCTTCATTGCGACCAATTCTGTATGAGCTAAAATAATGTTCTACCAAGAAAACTTTTTCTGTTGTCGTCGTTAGAACCATGCCCAATTCAAATTCAACTGCAGTGTAACATTGATATGTCAACTAATGACAGTTAAGTCAATAATGATATAATATAATAATGACTAATGACTAAACGCATATTATATAAGCAATTCCATAGCACCCTAAGTTTCGGTACTGTTTATTCTGGCGAATACCGTACTTGTTAAAGGTTCATATAATAACAAAAGAATATTTAAATTAACATAATTATATTGAGCTTAATATGTGAATAAATTACCTTAATTTAATCATTAGAATACAATAATCGTATAATTACATTAAAAGCAATCGTAATATGAAATTCGTGTTATAAATGGTTCAAAGAAAAACACGAATGAATATTAAATGCAGTAAAATAATTGGCTGTAAATATAATATATTGAAGTTAATATTGTTTAAGTTAGAGACCACATTGCTTTGGCTTAGAACCGTTAGATTGACATTCATTACAAAAGATACTTCTATAAAAACACTTTCAATTTCCTTTCCTAGATCTTAAAATTTAAGCTAACCTCTATACCTACAATAATAGCAAACTGCATAATGGAAAGTATATTACTACTGAAAGTAAAATTATCTTTACATTCTTAAAATCAGATATACATATAGGCGGATTGATATTTAAAGTATGCAACAACGCCATTGTGTGAGTAGTGGTGATTCAAACAAGTTATAATCTGCAAAGGGTAATTTCAAGCGTCTCGTCTTAGTATCCAAAGTTTCATTTTCCTATGTATAGTCGTTGAGTAACAGTGTCATTTATCATGAGTTCGATTTTTAAGATGTGTATCAAGCAACGATCCGTTATAGAATTTTTAACGGTGGAAGGTTGTGCGGAAATTCTCCAACTCTATAAAATAGGAATGAGAAACGACAAAATAGTCTCGAAATGAAGGAAATTTGTTATACTACCAATGGACATAATTATTATGCAATACATTTCTCTAAACGAACAAAAAAACTTCCTTCTTTACTGTTGATCCAATTGCGAACAGCACTCCGAACTTCAGTGTCTGATGAAAAATGTTGTGCTTTCAATATCTCCTTCAACTTTGGAAACAAGAAAAGATTCGTTCCTTCCGGCTTTATTCTATGAATACGATTCTTAGTGGTCGTAAAATATTGCAGTATCTTATTGAAATAATTGTTGGTCCCTTCGGCAGATATTCGGCATGAATGAGTCCCTTTGCATCCCAGAAGATGGTCAGCATGACTTTCTGCGCTGCTAGAATTCGTTTGAATTTTCTTACACATGGAGAATCAGGAAAACGATATTCCAATGACTGCCGCTTGATTTTGGGGTTAAAATTATGAACTCAAGATTCGTCCTCGGTGGTTCATGAGAAAATCATCTCCTTCGCATCAATACTGGTTAAGAAGTTCCTGGTAAATGCTTTTTCCTTCTTTGTTTTTCATGGCATCCGTTAATTGTCGCGAGACTCATCTGTAATTCAAGGTCTGGACAGTGTACTGAACTCTTTCTTGACTAATGCGTAATTGCCGAGAGCAAATTGTTTCGGTGTAATCTGGTGATTTCCTTGAATCCGTGCATTCACTTGTCTTTGATTCTTCTCATGCGTTAGTGATACTGGTTAAGCTGATTCGCTTTTCGTCAAACGCCTTCATTTCGCCTCTATGATAGAGTTTTGTGGGTCGAACCCACTAGCAAATATTCTTCACAATCGTACAATAGTTGCCATAAACAGCTTTCAAACGCATGTAAAATTCGAAAGGCGCTCAACCTTCCAGCGTTAAACATTCTAGCACGGATAGTTATTTGGTATGCATTTCAGAAATATAAGTCATGATAAATAACACTGTTACTTAACGACTGTACACAGGAAAATGAAACGTTGCGTGCTAAGACGAGATATTTGAAATTACCGTTTGCAGGTTAGAACGTATTCTTATCTCCACTACTAACACAATAGCTAACGCAATAGCTGGAAACCTTAGATATTAATCCACCCTTGTTATAATTATTGGCAAAAGAAAATGAAACGCTAGATAGTTTTTTTATACGCGCATTTGTCCCGTTTACGGAGAGAAATTGGGAAAGAAATGTTTTTTTCGATTTAAAGAGGACCATTTTGACAAAACTAAGAGCACACGATAAATGCAGACAAGGGGTCGATTCCCTATAGTTGTCTCTTTTCATTCTTAGAAAAGAGGTAGAAAGGTTGAAGGCGTGCAGAAAGAGAATAAACACATGTGGTTGCCGTTTCTTTATGAGAGGTAAGTTTGTCGTAATTTTAAGTCGATATATTTTTATTTTAAGTTGTTGCGTTATTATATGTGTTAGCTTTACTGGGCTCCATGTGCGGCACTTTGATTAGTGGTTTTGCCTACTGATGATGACAACTTAGTTGTCGAAATACATATTTAGGATTCGATTAGTAATTGTGGTAAGGGATTATATACCTTTTTTAAGTTTTTACTTAACCACAGTCTCCAAAGTAAGACTTTTGTTAAACTGTTCTCTCGCTCAAAAAAATGTTACTTTCGTCACTCGTTACACAATATACTATTAATGTTCATACAACGTTTACGACGACTTTGGCGGGCAGTTTAAAAGCACTAAATAAGTAATAGCATTATAAATTTGTTAATTAACATTTATTAATTGATTTTAATTTATTTGACTCGGTTATAATAATATAATTTAGTGGGTTAGTGACCCATACTACTAATTTAATTTAGTGGTCATCGCGTAGAATTACAAATTTAAATAACCATTTTGGAGTCCTAAAACATTGCGGAGATAAAATAAAAGCCTTTTCGAGACTCTGTTTAAGCAATTACCAGGCGTATTTCCATTATACACAAATTTCGTTTTGAAAATTACCCGTGAATGCTACGAAGTGTTTCGTGTCGGCTTTAACGTAACAAAACAAGGTGTTATTTAAAGCCACTAAACTATTAATAAAACGAGTATTTAAGGCATTAAGTTTTCTTAAAATAGCTGAGGGTATTGTTAACGAGTGAAATGTAATTTACATACAAACGTATCAGCTTCACTTACTCTACGTCTACTCGTGTAAATGAAAGCCAAATTACCTTGCACGTGTGTGTGATATTATACTTGGGCCGCATGTATGGGAGTATGTACGTGCTATTTAACAGATGACGTGAAATTTATGAGCAACACCTGATACTGGTTCAATCTGTTGGTCACGAGATTTTATAATTTCTCGAAGATCCTCAGAAAATATTTAAATTCTTTCCGAAAATGTATTTATTATTTATATGTTGAATTTAGCAATAAAATGTAAATTAAATTATGAAGTAGGCATTTGTTTACTTATTTTAAAAATATTTATTTAGTAGTAGATGTTATTAGAGTGTGTGCATTTTATATTCTAAATTAATATATTATGGAAAAATATAAAATGGATAACATTAAAAAAATATTATAAATAACGCCAGTATAAAATTATGTAATATAATAATGCAAAAAAGAACAAGCTGATGGAAAGAAGCGATCAAAAATTTTATGAATGAGAGAAGCAAATAGAACGCTAGAAAGCTATAAGTAATACAGGGAATTCCAAAATGCATCGACGGTTTTTAATACGGAATAAATTTTTCTTTGCTAAACATTACAAAAAATTACGACATCTTAATCTATCATTCTGGGAGCTTTTTTATTTAAATATTGAATGTGGTTTCTTCCTCTGCGACACATTCTACTAGCCGTCGTGATATCAGTCAAACAACCAAGGTAAATAACTAATTTGTAGAAATTTTAATTAGTATAATTTATAACAAGTGTTCAAAATGGTCACCATTCTGTTGAATGCATAATGCAATACGGCGTTTCATGTTTTCAAAAATATTCGACAATACATTTGGTGTTTCATTACTAGAGTGGACCAATCCGGAGCGATATTGGTAAATATTTCATATAAAAGCTAAAAAACTCCAATAATTTATCAATATATATATATATAATATTTTCGTGACCTTGGTATGATATGGTAAATTCAATCAGTCGGCGATTAAAGGTCTGGTTTACTTCAAAGTATATATATTTAAAATAACCCTACATGTTTCGGCAATGATGCCTTTATCAAGGATATAAAATATAAATTTTTATATTTTATATCCTTGATAAAGGCGTCAATGCCGAAACATATAGGGTTATTTTAAATATATATACTTTGAAGTAAACCAGACCTTTAATCGCCGACTGATTGAATTTACTATATATACCGGGTGTATTATGAAAAACCTTTGGGGCTGTAGCTTCCTTATATTTTATCTGATTTTAATGAATGATATGTCAAACTAAATCGTTTTTAAAGCACTGCAACCTGTTTTTAAAAAAAAAAAAATTTTGACATTTCGTTTTTGACAGACAGTAGTAATTTTTTTTTTAAATTGTACTACATATTTTTTTTTATTTATTATATTAAACATTTATTTCCTGAAGACACCTCCATTAAATTGAGTAACAAATTTTTTTTTTATTAAAAAAACTATGAAATTTACAGAAATCAAGCTATCATATATTTTAATGAATCAAATGTTCGAAATTGGCCCCATTTTGTTCCAGACACATTTGACACCTTCTATTAACTCCAACTGCTGCGTTTAATATAAGATTTGGTGGTATTTCATGACATACTTGTACTATCCTTCTTACTAAATCATCTCTGGTATCAGGTGGAGTCAAATAGACATGATCTTGAATGTAAGACCACAGAAAAAAATCCAGTGGATTCAGATCTGGTGATCTAGCAGGCCATCGATAGGTCCGTAAGTGCCCATCCATCTGACGCCAAAATAATTATTTAGAAAATCAGTATTCATTCGTGCATTATGGGGTGTGGCACCGTCCTGTTGGAACACCACCCTGTTTAACTCAGCAAGTGGCAACTCATGTAAATAATCGCCTAATTCATTGCGTAACAAATTATTATACTTTTCTTGGTTTAGATTACCCTCCACAAAAAAAGGCCCTACTAGTCTATCGCCTGATATGCCACACCATACATTTACACTGAACCGATTTTGAAAATTGTGTTGCATCACAACAGTGCTCCAATGGCGATGATTATTTCTGTTGAATACACCATTTTTTCCAAAAGTGCATTCATCTGACCACAACACACGACGATAAAAAATTGGATCTTCTCTTAGTTTATTCATGAAAACCGTGCAGAATTGAACCCTTCGTTGAGGGTCGTTTTCACCGAGAGCATGCACCTTCCGTGGTTTATAAGGAAAGAACTTGTGCTTCTTCAGAATGTACTGAACTGTAGAATGTGATACCTGCATGTAGTGAGCAATTTCTCGCGTAGACGTATTAGGGTTTTCTTCCACATAGAGCAAGACACTTAATTCTAAATTTTGATCTTGAATTACACGTGCGTTTTTCGGTTTTTTGAATGATCCAAAATTACGTAAATTTCGCACGAGCCTTCCAAACTTATCGGCACTTGGACGCAGTCTGTCAGGAAAACGATTTCCATAAAGTCGCAAAGCAGCTGCAGAATTTGTTCCGCATTCAAAATATGCTTGAATCGCATCCACACATTCGTCATTATCCATTTCAATAATAAAATTTAGAAATAAATCGTTGAAAATGTTATAATGAATGTGTGACTGACAGATGTCACAGCTCTCTTCGAAAATTTGGAATGCACTTTTATCGTTCAATATGACTGCTTGATTTTTAAATTTTTAAAATAAACACTGTAAATGTTGTTGTTGACCCACCGCTCACTGATAACATTGGTTTCTAATCCTTTATGGGCTTAAAAGGTACACACATTTGCTGGTAATAAAATGAAATAGAGTATTTAAAATGCATTTAAGAAATCTCTGTGTTCGGAAAAACCAGAATAAATCGAACTAAAAAAAAAACCTTCAATTTCTCGATTTTTTTTTATACAAGGATATCGTTGTTTACAGTTTAATATTCAGAAAAAGTAATATATTTGAATAAGGAAAAAAGAAGTATAGTGCAATTTAAAAAAACACAGTTTGCAGATGTCTGTCAAAAACAAAGTGTAAAAAAAATTCAAAGCGGATCACGTTACAGTGTTTTTAAAACGATTTAGTTCGACGTATAATTTATTACATTCGGATAAAAAATAAAAAAGTTACAGCACGAAAGGTTTTTCATAATACACCCGGTATATATATATATATATATATATATATATATATATATATATAATATTTTCGTGATATGGTAAATTCAATCAGTTGGCGATTTAAGGTCTAGCTTTACTCCAAAGTATATACATATATCTAAAACAACCCTACATGTTTCGGCAATGATGCGTTTATCAAGGACATAAAAAAAAAAATTACAGTATACAAATGTCATATAATTGAGTTGCTATGGATAAAATTATTCAAAGATACATTCCAATTGAATAATAATAAATCATGCCTTAGTATTCCAAAAACAGATAGACAACAAAAACAGGGAAAAGCAAGACATGAGTTATTATTATGTATGCGCCCGTGGAGCGTCTTAAGATGCAAAGTTGTCGGCATTCGCCTTAAACGAGAAGGAAAACCACGAAAACCTACTCGGACAACCCGACAGGAATCAAAACACGGAACAGTCAGCATAATAAGCAAATGTATATGATATTTAAATGTAATTGATATTTAAGTAACTTAAGATTATATAATTATATAACAAAAAAATATCTTATGATGGTAAATTGCAGATCGTTACACAATTAAGTTATAGTATATACTGCTTAAATTTTTTATATCATTTCTGTTGTTAATTGAATTTTTTTCCTGTTTAATACTAATCATACATGAGTGGGTAAAAACCTCTCTGGAGAGGAGATACATTCACAAATATATAACTTGTATTGTGTTCTTCACACCCCATTTTTAATAATATTTTATATTATTAAAAATACTTTTGTATAATACTAATCATTTCTTTAATTTCTCTTTTCATTGTGTGTTGTTCTTTATCAATTATTTGTGTGTTTTCAAAATCGAAATGGTGATCGCGTTGTAGTTTGTGTGTAGATAAAGCAGTTTTGTCTGTTTTAAAGTATTTGTGGGCTTGTATTCTTTTGTATAAATATTGTTTCGTTTGGCCTATGTAGTAACTATCGCAATCGCGACATGGTATTTTATATATGACATGTGTTTCTCGATTTTTTTCAATTTTAGGTTTAAGTTTTGAAAATAAATGTTTATTAGTATTACTAAGTTTATATGTTGTAGCTATATCATATTTTTTTAAAGTGTATTTAATTTTTTCTGATAATTGTGGAACATATGGAATCGTGATATATGTTGTGTCATTGTTCAAATTTATTGGTGTCTGCAGTGTTGTATATTTGGTGGCTCTTTTTTTAATTGTTTGGTCTATAAGTTGTGGTGGATAATTATTATCTGTTAAGATTGTTTTAATTTTCTTGATGTTATCTTTTCTGTATTGAGTATGTGATAGTTTTACTGCCCTATCACTCAGATTATTTATAATCATTTTATTGAATACTGTAGGAGCATTTGAGTGGTAATTCATATATCGCAAAGAAGCTGTGGCTCAAATGCTCCTACAGTATTCAATAAAATGATTATAAATAATCTGATTATAAATAAATAACTTCATAGATCTCGTAAATTCCACGGCAATAGCGATCCAAAGGCTTTTTGATCATACGATAGTTTGCAAGTAGTAGTTATTCAGTGCCTACTGAGATGAAGTTCTTTTTGAAACACGTTATATTATTAGAATTAAATCATCACTAATTTGACCACTTTTTTACGTGTACAGTATTTATATAAGTTTTATTTCATTCTGAGTATTAGAAAAAATGATTTTAGGACACTCTTTTATCATTTATCTTTTACGCCATATTGTTCAGTATGTAAGAGAGTAAAGAAAAGGGGATATGTGTGAATAGTAACTAGATCTGTGAATTTGTAATAAAAGTAAATATTTATGTGTTAATGTATAGTATTCCATACTTGGAACTTCCATACAACATAAGCAGGTTATAATATATTCCACTATATTTTATTGCGCTGATTTTGCCATATGTAATCCAATCGTTTAACAACATGAAGACATAATTGGAATTAGTAATAAAAGACCAATAAGATAATGAAGAGAAGCGTTGGAAATTAGAATTGCTGCTGGTAAATGCTTTTATGATAAGTGAAATAGAAAAGTCAATATTTAGTACTTTTTATTTTACTTCAATAAATTGAAGTGAACATGTTTCTTTTCATCAGTTTAGTATATCTTTTTTGCACATTTGCATAGGCGATCGAAACGAAAATTGTAGGCCTGGTGTCTGTCTAATTGCCGGCACAGAATAACAGAAAGGACAAAATCCGCGGTGCCTTTGATGTTTTAGGGTTTGCTTTTCATGACCTTGAAGCTATTGTTTACGCTGTCGCCATTTTGAAACTATGTCAAGATATTTAAGGGGTTTATTTCAAAATAACATAATTGTAAATACAAATACTAAACTATATCACCTACTATAGTAAACTGTTTTTTTAAATTTACATATACAGTGTACTCTCTCTTAAGGGGACAGCCATGGGACTGAAAAATTTGTCCGCTTATGAGAAGTGTCCGCTTATGAGAAAAGTACAAAAAGAGTAAATAATAATTTGTAATATATTTATCTTTAAACAATTTTATTTCCAAAACAAGAACATATAAATATTAGATAAAGTAAACAGAATTTACATTAACAATTTTGCGAGAAGTAAAAAAAAATAAAATTTGTTATGCAAGATATTCAAATAGATTTAAAAAAGTCATAAATTTTAGCTTGGCGCGTTTTTCCTTTAATTTCATTATCTTGGAGATGTATTTGAAGATCAGTAAGCAATTGAACCCTTTAAGGTCGCTGTGATACAAAGAAAAAGCCTTTAGTTTTCTAATAGCTAAATAAGCCTCTTTATAGGAAGTTAACTTGTCCTCAATTTGACTTTCTAGCTCATCTTCAGACGCAATTAACATTTCAGTATTAATGTTTTCCACATCTTCATCATTAATGAAGACTTCATTATCTAAATTAATATAGTCTTCGACGTCAATTTGGATTTGGCTCTGAACTTGATTAATAATATTGGAGAACTGAGCAAGTGCTGATAGTGGAAGCTCATCTTCTGCGGTCCAACCGCTATCGTCATTTAGGATATCTGTTTTCTCAAAACCAGTTTTCCTGAAACAATGTTTTATTGTCTGGGGACCCACTTGCTCCCACGCTTTGTGTATGAAATAAACGACATCTAATAAATTTATTGATTTTGATAAATCCAAAGCAGAACTTGCGTCTTCCATCTGCAGCAAAATATTTTTTAAAAATATCGATTTGTACAAAAACTAAAAGTTTTTTTATAACGCCTTGATCCAGGGGCTGACAAAATGCTGTTGTGTTTGCTGGAAGAAAAATAACTTTAACATTTTTCAATTTAAGATTGCGAGGATGAGAGGCCGCATTGTCTAAAAATAGCAGGACGTTCCGTTCTTGAAGTTGCATTTTTCTATCGAACTGCGCTAGAAAATCAGTCATCAAATCAGACGTCATCCAAGCCTTTTTGTTTGATCGCACGTAACTGGTAAATTGTTCAAATTAATATTGCGAAACGCATTGCAGCTTTCCCAATAACAAAAAGGGGTTCCTTTTCTCCAGCCATATTGACGCAGTGCAAAATCGTTAGCCTATCCTTAGCCATTTTTCCACCAGTGCATTTTTCACCTTTTAATGCAAATGTTTTATCGGGTAATGCCCGAAAAAACAATCCAGTCTCATCCGCATTATAAATATCTCGTGAATCATATCCTTGAATCAAAGATGGCACTTTTTCAGTAAAACTTTTGACATCATCTTGGTTTACACTAGCGGCTTCTCCAGAAATGGCACGGAAGGTTATGTTATGCCGTTTTTTGAACCTTTCCAGCCAGCCAGATGATGCCCTAAAATCTACGTAATTCAATTTATCTGCAATTTCTTTAGCCTTGCTCCTGATAAGTGTGCCCGAGAGAGGAATACATTTATTTCGAGCCTTCACAAACCATTCGTAGCACAATTTATCAATGTTAACGCCTTTGACGTTCAGCATACTCCTTTTTCTATCCGGATTGACATCAGTGTCCCACAATCTTAAAATACAAGCAGCTTGACTTTTACTGATCTTACATTTCTTTGCTAACTCGCGTACACTAAGTTTCTCATTTTTTTGAATTTCAATGATGTTAATTTTGTCTTTAATAGTCAACATTGCATTAGGCATAGCGATTCAAGTATGTATACAATAAGAATCTATAAATGTACTATGTATTTACGTACTACATTCAAAACAACAAGCTGTGCGTATTTAGGGAATTCCCCTTTGTACATACACGTATTATTCAATAAGCAACATCTGTACGAATGTACGAATATGAAGAAGAGTAAACGGAAAAACAGTGTTACAGTGTTGTAAGCTGTCCGGTTATGGGGAACTAAAATCACTTTGGTGTGGGAAAAAAGTGTCCGCATCCGGTTATGGGAGGGTTGTCCGCTCAAGAGAGAAAAATTTAAAAAATCCCTAAGTAATCTTTTGGTACTGCAAAAAGTGTCCGTTTATGGGAGGTGTCCGCTTAAGAGAGGTGTCCGTAAGGAGAGAGTACACTGTACATGAAATAACAAAATTTGAGCTAAGTATTTGCAAAGAAATCAAGGATCTGCATATTAATCTACAAAATGTAAAATATGAATAGAATAGAATATGTATGAACAAAATTGCTTTTAATACAAATTTGTCTTCGAAATATATATTATAAAAAAAATTGGCATCGCGACTGGAAGTAAATATTAGAGAAGTTACAGTTAAATAATTCAAGTTATTTTAAGCTATTAATGAAAAGCTGACATATACACTCACCGGCAAAAAAAAAAACCGGCCACCTCACCATATTTTATATTTCTCCTTGTATATTTATTGTAAGGGTGTGATATCGTAATCATGCCTTTTACTTTTTCTCGTGAATGATCGGAGCTTATGTTTTTCGAAAAAGGTCTCTTAATTTATTCCCAGTACATGAAAATATCGGAAGATAACACTGTCTTGCAAAAAATGCATGTTCTAAGCTATTGTTAAGTTTGCCATTGTACACAGCTTCTTTTGAATAAACGAAGTTTGCATGTGTCAGATAATTATATTCTAGTCTACTTAACAGTTGTGAATCAATATTGTCCTTTCAACATGGTGCTAACTACTGTAGACGTGGGTCGTATTGTTGCTTTAATTTAGGATGGTCGTAGTCAGTGCTACGAATCACGCACATTAGGAATACCTCGAACTACAGTTCAAGATGTTTAAAATCGCTACATAGAGACAGGTAGTTTTACTAGGTGACAAGGATCAAGCAGGAGAAAATCAACAACTGTTGTTGATGATTGTTTCATCGTGTTGAATATTTTAAGAAATGGGAGATCTATTGCTGTTTCTCTTCGACATAATTAAAAAATGGTACGTGAAGTCGTTGTAAGTAAAAGAACGATAAGAAGGAGGGTTGTAAAACATTCCCGTAGGCCAGCAACGTAACCACAGTTACTTTTGCGGCATCGGTAAGTGCGACTTAGATTTACACGAAAACACATTAACTGGACTGTACAGCAATGGAGTAATGCTCTTTTTACTGATGAATCGAGGTTTTGTTTACGGTCACCCGATGGTCGCAAAATGGTGTATAGACGGCAAAATGAAAGGTTTCTAAACTGCACAATATCAGAAAGAGTTTAATTTAATCGGGGTTCCATTATGGTTTGGGCCGGGATCTGCAATGAAGGACATACTAACGTTGTGTTTGTCGAACATGGAGCTCTAAACGCTCACCGCTACATAGAGGATATTCTTCAGGAAAATGTCATCCCGTTTGCACATTTTATTGGGGATCAATTCATGTTAATGCACGATAATGCAAGGCCCCATGTAGCAAACGTTGTGAATGAATATCTGGATCAGGTCGAGATACAGCCTTTATATTGGCCTGCATGCTGCCCGGACCTAAATTGAACATCTTTCGGATCAACTTCAAAGAGCCATTCGTCGCCATGCCTTTTGGCTAGTTTAATAGCTCCACCATATGGAAATACACGTTTTACCTTTCACTATAATGTTAAAAACTTGTAAATAGTCAAATAAAGTTTATATATAAGCACATAAAACACTATTAAATTAGAAATAACGCTACAAAAACTACAAACATCAATCTAGACCGGTTATTTGATAACTAGTCAACTAGACAAAAAGACAATGTGGAACATTACGGTCAAACTCGTCCAAGAAAAATATAATCAAGATTTTGGCGTCACGGTAGATCCATTTAATGACATAAGATTTAAATTTGCAAGAGATGCTATACGAAAATCACTGTAAATTACACCAGATAAACGAAGAATAAGTTCGGGCGGGTTTGCTTATGAAGAATTCCTGAAAATTGTACAATTATTTGATGAAAACACTCCAGACGGTCTCCAATAAAAAATCTCCATATTATATCTTATGAATTAGTGTTTCGAAGAGGCGAAGCTGTTAACTGCTTATTGGATTTCTATCTAGAAGAAAAGTCTCACAACAGTACAAAAACAAACAGAATTGAACATAATCCGTTGCTTAGGTACTAAAACTCGGCAAGGAGGAAGTAAAATGTTGTCAGACAGCAAATAGTTGATCACAAACAAGGCAAATGAAAGTATTTGTCCTGTACTGTAAGTTAAAATGTTTTTTCTTTTGATATGTATTAATTACTTTGTTGAAGATTATATACACCAAATCCTGAATGGAATTGGTACAAAAATATACCAGATGAGAGAAATTAAATGGCCAAATGGACTAAAATGTCAGCATAAAAAGCAAGTTTGGATGGCAGATCTAAATTTACAAATCATTCACACCGAGGCGTAAACAAATGCAAGTAACAAAAATTACAGGACATGGTAATGGGAATTCCATTAAATCTTACTTGCAACTCGAATTCCACGAGAACCTCATTCAGAAATTGAGAAGTAATGAAGGCAAACTATGTAGTATTCCTTCAAGTCCTACAACTAATGTTACAGTTCTCGACAAATAAAACGGGACACGTCTTATTACGATTTTGGCTTAATTTTATTTGTGTAAGAAAGTCTTTTTCTAAAACAATTAATGTTATGAATTTCCTTGTCATTACATTTGCTATAAATATGAAATTATGTATGGCAAGACGCAGTAATAAGCAAAATCTTCATTTGCATAGCAAAGAGGAATTATTTCAAATAGTACAAACGGCCTCGGCAGAAATACTTGAAAATTATGTCATTAATTTAGTAAGATCAATGCCTGAAAGAATTAATGCTGTGATACAAAATATTAATTTTGATATCACGTTTATGTTATTATAATTTTCAATAAAAGGATTTTTTTTAACTTTTCATCATTTAAATAAATATGATTTAATTGTGGTTTTGAAATTTGGGTACTGTCAAACCGCTAAATAAAATTTTTCATCTATTGCTAAGTTCAAATCATATCAATAGCTGTAATCTTGACTTACAATAATTAAAAAAAAGTGTCCCGTTTTATTTGTCGACAACTGTATTTCATCAGAACAAAAACAAACGTTGTCTAGTTCAATTATTAATTATAATAATTGCGGTTCTAATAGTCAGAATTTTAATAATTCGATTTTTTATTGTACTTTTAAACTTTGCTATGCATTAAACATTAAAAACTACGTTTGCATTAATTTTTTTAATTTCTGATAATTTGCGCTTGCGCAAATTATCGCTTGATTTAATTTTTATTGGCAGCTCCAAAAAGTAAAAAAATTTCATCGTATTGAAGGGTTATCAAATTTGACAGATGAATGAAATTTTCTAAATAAAATTGTAAGTACTAGTTGTTGGCTACTGTATGTCACATAATATACACTCTAATGTAAAATAGACCTTTATGATTCACAGACTCTTTTTAACTAAGTATTATTTTAAGGAAGCGAAACAATTTCTTTTATATTGTATCAAAGCTTTATTACAAAGACTGAATAATATAAAGACTACCAGTAGTTTGCTTTTGAAACAATATTCATGTATTTCTGCTCCCCTATTATATTCTGTGTTATCCGACGTTTCCTTGTCAAGCCATTTGTAGAAAAAATCCATTTTAAAAATTAATATCGGTGTAATATGCCAACATCTAACAGAAATTGAACTAATCCCTACTAGAGTACCGTTACATATCACTGAAGATCCAGAATCCCCCATGCAAATGTCTTGTGAGGTATTTGCACATACTATAGATTCGTCAATTATAACTGGAATTTTTTGCTCTGCATACATATTTTGACAACCTTCATTGCTTACTACTGCAATTGAGATGTACTCAATTACTGCAAGAGGGTTTATGGGCTCTTCTTGTTTCGTTGACAGGCCCCAGCCAATTAGAGCGCAGGTATTGTTGAGAGGAAAAGCACCTGAAGTTACGTCAATCATTGCAATTGTATCCTTCAAGTCGAAAGCTCTCATAATCTTTAACAATCCTATGTCATATCTTGGTGGAAATTCAGAATATCTACTATGCGCCAATATCCTTTCAACTTTCCTTGACTGTGCTCCAAACGCATTTAACAGACGTGACCCCATATAAACGGTGTAATAATGCGCTGGATAATGAGAAACGCACACGGCTGAGGTCATTACCCAAAGAGGCTTAATATATGCTCCAGTGCATTCATGCGCGGTCTGAATATATATATTGGCAACGTAAGTTGTAATACTCGAATCAGCTGGGTGCGAATGCCATCCTTGCGACAGTTTTTCTGTTGTTGATAAAGAAGTAGACTTAGTAGTACTGTGATCGGGATTTGTACTTACGGTCATTGAATGTGTTGTTTTTGTGGTTATAGATCCCCAGGTTACTTTATCTGTCTTAACCTCTCCATGGCAGTGAATAAACATTAATTGAAGTAGTAAATAATATGTATACATTTTCTAATTTTATTATATTTATGTTACCGAAAGTTTGACATATGACAAGTTATTTTTTATTTTGAACGGAGATTCAATTAATTACCGCTTTTAATTGTATAATGTGAATTTTACTAACAAAAATCGTAATTAAGATTTACAATTTTATATGATATTGTTACTATATATTGTTATTATAATCTTTATTATGACTATTACGCACCTGAATGTCACAATAATAGTGATAATAATAACTAGAGCAGGCCAATTTCCGGGCGCGCCATGTGCGCCGATGTGAGGATGATTGTAATAAAATGTTGTCGACACATAAATCGAGAAAACGACCGTTGTCAGAAGAAGTCAATAAGTTTATTATGGATTTCCCGAACTTAATATACGATGGCTCAAAAATTAAATGTCTAGTGTGCAATACATATCCAATGTGTTGGTCAAAAACACATTTTAGAGAACACGTAAGCAGTTCGAAGCACAATAATAACAAAATTAATCGACAACAGTTTATATATGAACTATATGTAAATATGATTGTGTGTAAACTGCCGTTTACCTTGTTAAGTAATGATTCATTTATTTCATTTTGGAATAAATACGCGAATCAAACATTACCGAGTACGACAACGTTACGAAGGAATTTACCATCGGTGCGTAAACAGGTTGAAAATAAAATCAAAACCGAACTGAAAAATAAAAAACTGTGGTTATGTGTAGACGAAACAACTGACAGCAAAAAACAATCTGTAGTTAATGTGATGGCGCGTAATATGGAACCACATCAACCAACGTCTTCAATTTTATTAGCATCCAGACGACTAGAACAATGTAATCCCGAAAAAATTTCAGAGGTGCTATTTAGATATTTTGGAAAAATTTAAACTTTCGAAAGACCAAGTATTAATGTTTATGGCCGATGGTGCCGCAACCATGTGTTCTGTAGGCCGGTCTCTTAGAAAATATTGTCCTAACTTGTTACATATTACTTGTAAACTCCATGCTCTACACCTTGTGGCAGAACAGGTTCGTAGCTGTTATCCAGAGGTAGATGCTTTAATATCGAGTACAAAGGCAGTATTCCTGAAATCTTCAAAACGTATTCGGAAATTTAACGAATTGTGTCCCCATACCCCTGAGCCACCACAGCCGATTCTGACACGTTGGGGTACATGGTTACGGGCGGGGGTTTTACTATCATGATCATTTTGAAAAAATTATGGACGAGGTTTTATCAGTCGATCCAAAAGAAAGTGCAGCTATCAATACAAGCCAGAAAAAAATTCAAGATGCCCAGATTAAAATGGATTTTCAAAGTATTCGTGAGAATTACTTGGGACTAGAAGAAGCAATAACAAAATTAGGAAATTCGTCGCTGTCGTTAGAGGAATCACTGCAAATCGTTAAAGATGTTCACGCACAACTGTGTGCTGTAGAAGACGCAAAAAGTGAAAGTGTTCTAATTAAATTTGAAAGTGTTTTAGACAGAAATGCATATTTTGACGCCTTAACACGTATTTGTGAGGGCACGTCTATAGACGCGTTAAGTTGCTTAAAAAAAGTATTTTTATTATGCGAATATAACATCACTAGATGTAGCACGCTCGTTTTCCGAATATAAACATATTTTTTCCTCACGGCGGACATGTTTTTCAGAAATAACCTTAGAAACGCACCTGATGTTGAAAATATACAATCGAGTTTCTCCAGTTTGTCACTCCTTGGTAGAAGCTTGAAACGGTAGTGTTTTTTTAAATCCTCTGTCGTGCACACAATCACTCATTTCATACATTTTCCATTTTATTTATAGGTACATACAACGCTGCTATAATATGTACTATTCTAATTTTTCGTGTGTTTATGCATATTTCTATATATTATAGGTATATTTAACTATTTCTGATAGAATAAATGTCTCTTCTTCTATACTTATATCGGTAACAAGCTCATGTTGCGTCCCTATGCTATCGCATATTCTAATATATTACGAATTACACTCCCATACCGGCGCTCATGGCGCGCACGGAAATTGGTCTGCTCTAATAATAACTTATTTATGCCGTCAACTATAAAACGTTTCTCGCAAAAATATATAACACGACCAAAGATTACCACCTAACCAGAGCCATAGCAACCATACCACAGATCATACTACAAAACACTTTGAAGGGAAAAAGAGCAGATGGCAGGGTCAACAGAATAGGCTACCTCATCGAAGTTTACTTGTATACCAATGCAACTTATACTGATGAGTTTACTAAATTTAGTTACGCTGAAATGGTCATGTGTAAACCGGTCTTTTAAATGTCATTGCCAAAAACATATCACCGCCTTCAATGTCAGAATTCTAGTGTCAGTCAAAAGTTTCAAATTTATTGTCAGTAAATTTCGAAAATGACACCACATACTATCAAAGAGATGAGAGCACGGATTGTAATGGAGCTGCAGAGCATTTGCAATAATAGTAGATCATTTGAATATTTCCCGTAATACTGTGTATTCTTAATCAACAAAAGATGGAGGGAAGAAACGCTGGAGAGGAGAGGAGAATCAGTCAGACCGAGAGTTTCCGCCCCGGAAGAAGATAGGACTCTTATAGAAAGACCGGAAGAGGGCCTGTTTCGAACGGCAAAGTAAGCAAGAATTTTGTCTCGGCTTCCAGGGATTAAGACAACCGCCTTAAGAAGAATACAAAGGTCTCGTTTAAAGTGCTGGGTTGCAGCTATCAAAAGAGAACTCACCCCACAACAAAAACAATCTCGTTTGCTTTTTGCACTAAATTTTGTCTTCAGAGCCCAAGATTTTTGATTTACCGACGAAAAAATTTTTCAAGTCATCGAAAAAAAGCAAAATTAAAGTATGTATATCGATCAGACAATGCCAGATTCGATCCATGGTATGTGAATCACTACCGAGCAGCTGGCCATTTCAGCGTCAATGTGTGGAGGTGAATTTCGTCAAGGGAAATGCAGAATCAGTAGTATGGAGAATCGAGGGAAGATTTGTGGGTTAAGTTATCTGGAGATCTTGGAAAGTGTCATGCTATCAAGTGTCGAGAAAGTGTCCAGAAAATGATTTTGTCTTCCAACTGCCAAAATTGTTACGAGATGGATGGAAGAAAATAATGTTGAAACACTTCCTTGGGCCAGTTATAACCAGTTATAACCAGACACGTGCCCTATAGAAAATGTCTGGAGAATAATTGCAAATAACCTGTACCAACGCAGATTTTTGCCAGAAAGTGTGGAACATCTATGGGAAAAAATTTCATTCATATGGGAAGACGTTAGTGACGAAGAAAATTTTACGCATCTTTTACATGAATCAATATCCCGCAGACTACAGAGAGTTATCGATGTAAACGGGGACATGACAAAATATTGAATTTTTATTTGTGTTTTCATGTAAGTAGTTGATTATTCGATATGTTAATTATTTATAAGTTGAAAATAAACAAAGTTAATAAAAAGAAATGGAAATTTTTTTTTATTCATACAGATATTACTGTAATGTAATTGTCTTTTCGGGTTCTTAAATAAAACTAACGGTAACTTTAAACACACACTATATTTACAAAAAGGTTTAAGTATATCAATAAGTTATGCACGTATTACGCATTTGTTACAAATGAACCAGGCATGCAATATACATATCTGTAACTGTACACATGGACAATACACCTCGTATTTTCAGCATTTACTTCTGCTTAAGGCACGTGTTTCTGCCATCTATAGGCGTCATCAGTCAAGCTAGTGAAGCAATGTAATACAAATGTATATACAATTACGCTGAAATCGCCTACAAGATATAGTAAATTTCGTCCTATAAGGTGGCACTATTGAATAAGTGACATCTAACGGACGAAAGATACTATGCCGAAAAAGGCGACCTTTCTCTTGACCAGCTGTGCTGGTACAGATGGCGGTAAATATACAAAAAGGTTTAAGTATATCAATACGTTATGCACGTATTACGCATTTGTTACAAATGAAACAGACATGCAATATACATATCTGTAACTGTACACAGTGTACAATGTGAGAAAAATATGGGATATTAATCAAACAACCAATATAACTAATTTGTAAAAATTTTAGTTAAGTGTTCAAAAGGGTCACCATTCTGTTGAATGCATAACGCAATACGACGTTTCATGTTGTCAAAAATATCTGCAATACATTTAGTTTATTAGGAAACTGCAAGTGAAACTGTCGCTTATATTCCGCTTAGGAATATTGCCATTCTCCGTTAAATTGTTCACTTCGGAAATATGCTTCAACAATAAAAATATTTTCTTGTAATGTGTACATTATTTAGTAGTATTGTTTAGTAAATTAAAAAAATATTTGTAAGAAAAAAATATATTGCTAGTCACAAAATCATAAATGTCAAAAGGACATTAGATAAATAGTTATATAAATAAACGGCAAGTTGCTTATAATAATTTGCGAGCACTTTGAAACACGTTGTATAAAACACTACAATATTTTTATACAAAATTGTATTTGTTCAACAACATAGTCTTTTTTATGACTGACATACTCGTATATTATGAATATTGTAACAATAACATGTAATAAAGCAAATTATATTCTATAACGTTGCTCTAGTATTTTTTATTATCGCAAGTGCAGCAGAAAATATGGTAGGAAAGTATTAATTTACACTTAATCTAATTTTTTATTTTGTCTATTTGTGCAGCTATTAATGAGGCAAAATTAATGGAACGAAATGTAACCTCGTTTTGTTCTATGTGTCGTGATATTTGTGTCAGGTCTTTTAATATCTAACTATCAGATTACAAACTATATTCGCTTCGACCTTGCATTTAATTGTGACGGCTCGTGGCCGTCTTCTATCAGAAAGTACTGAAAAAGAAATTGTAAGAAAATTAACCTGGACCTTGATTAAATGTATTTTTGTGGCAGCTAAAATTAAGAATGCAAAATTAGTTCATTATTATTTATGTAACATATGAGTAGCCAGAAAAAAATATTTACACACCAATACGATTTTAACATTTTTTATTTGTTATTTTTCTTAAAAGGAATTTAAACTCTTGTTCAAAATTAACCACTCAATGCTTCTGAAATATTTTCTATAATTTTGGTATTTTAAAGAAAAACATTGATTTTATCTAAACATCAGCTAGTAGCTTCATCTCACTGCAAAGTAATTTTGACATTTCTGGTGAAAAAAAACCGAAAGTTTTAAAAAAGATGTCAAGTTTTATTAAATAGATTTTCTTGAGTCGTTTAATTGCAGTTCAAGCATCATTTAACTTGTAATTATGAGTTTGTTAATTTTTTTCGCGTGTACAGAATTTAAGCGAATAAAGTTTAAATTCAAGATCATGAATCATGAACCGACCACATTATTTAACCAATGTTGAATATGTAAGTGTAGGGTTACTTTCATAAATATATGGACTTGTATTGTGTTCTTCACACATGATTTTTAATAATTTTTTACATTTTTAAAAATACCATTCTTAGAAGTTAAGAAAATCAAATAAAATATTTCCAAACGATAAATACGAAACGTCTGAGTTTTGTGAAGCAGTTTCTGTTGCAACAATGGCGTAAATTTTGCTAAAAATAGATTATGTTCTGAGGAATCCACCTTTCCTTCACATGGTCATCATAATTCTGCTATTGTGCGGTATTGGTCTAAGAAAATAAAAGTATGGTTTATTATTTACTAATGCAATATCGGCAAAAAGAAATGTTTGAACAGGATTTCTAGGGCACTATGTCATTGAAGCAAATTTAAACTAACACAGATATTGTAATGTGAGCCATTAGACGATACGTCAGGTGAGATGTATCACACGCCGAGTACATAATCAGGTCTCCCGGACCTCCTAGAAAAAAGCTTCTGGAAGGCCCTCGAATACCCTATACGCTATATGGAGGCCTTTCTGCAGAAAGGAACCAAGCCACGCAAAGATCAAACTGAGAAACAAACAAACAAACTTTTCTCTATACTAAAAATTCTCTAATCAAAGATGTATTCTTGAATGGATCTCTATGACATAACACTTTTTTTTATCTATTCCACAATGTGGAAGGTATGTAAATTATATATGTATTAGACAGAAAAAATTGATATTATGTGGGTTCTATCTGGTGTTGCGATATTTATTCAACAGATCTCGCAACACCAGATACTGGAGTGTTGGTTGGTTCAGTGTTAATTATTATGTTCCTATAGTTATAGTATAAGATAGATCTTTTCTGCATAAGCTTCTGGGGTACGTAATAAAACAAATATTGCAAGATCTCAATAATTTTACTTTCGTGGCTTGGTTCCTTTCCGCAGAAAGGCATCCATTCATATAAGAATCGTTCGGAAGGGAGACTAGACATTCAGCGAGTAATCGCTGTCGTGTGATATTATATAAATGTAAATAAACACTGTTATTTAGTGCGTTTTGTTGTTAATATAGTGTGTGATTAATTTACCGTTAGCTTTATTTAAAAGAACCCAGAAAGACAAATAAGTTACAATATTTATTCCTTTTGTAATGGTATCGTGCCTTGTATCCAAAGCATACCAGATATTTTCATAAATTTAATTTCAGCAGGATAGATGCCTTGCTCGTAATGCTATAATTATGCGACAATATTTAAACAGTATATACGAATTTAAACAGTATATACAAATATATCTGGTAACAATACCAGATTGATAACTGGTTGGAGCGCCATTAGCTGACCTGTTAGGTTGCCTGATTTAGCTCCAAACGACTTTTTTTTAGTGGGATTACGTAAAATCGTCTATTTTAACAGCGCCTGTAGGTACTATTTAACTGCGAATATTAATCATTGGGAAACATATTACCTCAGACATTGTTGAAAGTTCGCAGAAATTTTGTCGACAGATTAGTATAGCACTTTCAGTTAGGTAATGGCTTTGAACATCTATTCTAATAAATTATTCGGAATTTTTATTTGGTTATTTTTTTGAAGATAATTTTTTAATTAATTCCTTTTCTCTTTGGTTTTTTGAGAATTAATTAGTTTTTAGAAGTGTTTTTATTTTATGTTCTGCTATAAATAGAATTTGTTTATTTCTATGTATTTATTACGTATACCGCCTCTCCGTAGTGCGAGATACATGATCATATACCGTGTGTCCCAATTTCGAAGCTCACCATTGGTATCTCGGTTATTAGAAGATATAGAACAACGGTTAAATGGGGAATGTTTTGCAGAATTCAATACTCGCGGCAAATCTCATTTCAAATTTGACCTAACTTTTTAAATTTTTAAAATATTTTGAAAAATCAAAAATTTGCCGATTTCGTTATTCCTCAATAACTCGATAACGCTTAGTCTGACCTCTTTTAAAGTTTTACATTGTTCAGACACTTTTTTAAAACAAATTATTTGATACAAACAGAAACCCCCGATTGTCATTTGTTTTTAAGTTATTACCACTATCTTTTGCTTTTTATATGGCGGCCATATTGGATTTTGGGTTTATTAGGTAGTCCTCAAAATGTGCTTTTCAACGATGTATAACATGCCTGAAAAATTTTTATTTATAAGGAAAATATTAATAAAAACGTAAATTAATCTTTAATATGAAATTAGTAGGCTGAAAAATTAAACACCAATGTCAAATAAAAGTGAAAAGATATTCTAAGTAATACTGTAAACAAACGAAACGATCAAAAAATTATAGAAATAAAAAGTAAAGATACAGAACTTAAAGTTCACATTCACTTAAAGAAATTTTTCAATATGACGACCATTCCTGTTCCACACAATTTTGACACCTTGTTCCAGTAGAGTTACAAACTCTACGTAGCGTGTTTCCGTTTACTGATCGTAGCACATCTAGGCCTCTTTGTTCTAAAATTTCCCGAGTTTTTGGCGGTTCAAAATCAAATACTTCGTTTTTAGTGGTACCCCATAATTAAAAGTCAAGCGGGGTAAGGTCGGGTGATCTCGCAGGCCATTGCATTATTTGAAATCACTCTCTCATTAAAGTTTTCTCTCAAAAAATGTTGCACGTTACGAGTGTTATGGGCCGGGCAACCATCTTGCTGGAACCAGATGTTTTGCATGTTCTTGGGATTAATAATTTGCCTCAAAGCAGGCATTATCTCGTTTGTTAGTAGCTCCAAATATCTGTTACCAGTTAAATTGTAATCAAAGATGAAAGGACCTATTAACTGATTATCTAAAACGAAAAAAAAAGTTTAAAAAACAAAAAAAATGTAAACAAAATGTCATACCAATTAAACCGCACCAGACATTAAAACCAAATCGACTTGAAATCTTCTTTGATTTACCAAATGTGGATTTTCAGTAGACCAATGATGATAGTTATTCCTATTGAACACTCCACAATTGGTAAATCGTGTTTCATCTGTCCATAGTATTTTCCTAGGAAAATTAGCGTTACATTCACATTTTTGAAGGTACCACCTGCTAAACTGTAATCGTCGGAGATTGTCATTATCACTTAAACCTTGTAAAATTGTTGGTTTGTAAGGGTGATACTTGTTTTTCGTCAAGGTTCTGTGAACAGTAGATTTTGAAATCCCTGTTTCTCGTGTCACACGACAAACTCATGTGCTGGGATTGTTCCTAACGTTCTGCAAAATATTATTTCGACGTGTATCAGCATCATTAACTTCATAGTTAGCTCGTTTTTGTTCGAAGCTTCCAAAGTTTTTTAATTTGCTAACTAGTCTTCTAAAAATTGTCCTGTGTGGCTGGTGTCTTTCTGGAAAACGCTCTGCATAACTCGTGCACGCATTTTTAGTGTTTCTATTTGCTTTGAAATACACATCCAACATATCAACTTTTTCTTCGTTTGAATATGTATGTGGCATTATCAATACTTATAAATCTTAATACTTGACAATAATTACTTATCACTAACTACAAGTAGTTTTAATTAACTTATCTCTGCAGCACTAATTGTACTTTGACAGGTTATCGTTTTGTTTCATTGTCAGAATACATTTGTCATTGACGTTTGACGGAACATAATGTCTTTGCTAGTGATACACGCTCAGAGGTTAGAATTATCTGACATTTGATGTAAAACCAAATACAAATCTCCCCACTACTTTTAATCCTGCGCGAACTTACCCCTCCTCGCGTCAACTTAATCAACTTAATTATTATTTGTTTACAGTATTACTTAGAATATCTTTTCACCTTCATTTGACATTGGTGTTTAATTTTTCAGCCTACTAATTTCATATTAAAGATTAATTTACGTTTTTATTAATATTTTCCTTATAAATAAAAATTTTTCAGGCATGTTATACATCGTTGAAAAGCACATTTTGAGGACTACCTAACAAACCCAAAATCCAATATGGCCGCCATATGGAAAACAAAAGATAGTGGTAATAACTTAAAAATAAATGACAATCGGGGGTTTGTGTTTGTATCAAATAATTTGTTTTAAAAAAGTGTCTCAACAATGTAAAACTTTAAAAGAGGTCAGACTAAGCGTTATCGAGTTATTGAGGAATAACGAAATCGGCAAATTTTTGATTTTTCAAAATATTTTAAAAATTTAAAAGTTAGATCAAATTTGAAATGAGATTTGCCGCGAGTATTGAATTCTGCAAAACATTCTCCATTTAACCGTTGTTCTATATCTTCTAATAACCAAGATACCAATGGTGAGCATCGAAATTGGGACACACGGTATATTAGACCAGGCTTGGAAGAGCCGATTTCGTGTATCATTGAGTTACCGGAAACCGGACACATCAAGTTGAAATGACGTCGTCATTATGACAGACGATATAAATAGTCTACAACATCTGTAAGTACATCACACAGTTATTGAATGCACTATTGATCTGGCTAGCGCGCACATCTGTTTTCATCGAGAATTTCCACGTTTTTTGTTGGATATTTACAGTTAAATCTCTGTTTTAATGGGCGTAGATAGAAGCGTGTGGAGTTTTAATAATTTAGACTATTTAAATTATATTTCGTAAGATAAATAAAGTGCTGTGAGTTAGTTTCTTGTTTTCATGGTTTTAACTGTTAATTACATCGTAATTTTTGTGACAGATCCTGTTTAATATCGTTTGATTGAATCTACTTCTCCCAATTATTACCATTGAATTTAGTTCAGTTTCAATAACTTACGCATACATTTTCAGTTTTCATTTACTTAGATCTAGAGCATTGTTTAAGTTACTTTTTCAGATATGATATGGAAGAACGTCGAGAACGGCATCGTAAAACAATGGCGAGTTGGATTGACGATCATACTGATTGTATGTCCATTGTCAGTGATTCCGAAATTTATTGCAAAATCTGTAAAATATCGTTAAAAAATTTCATGAAATCCCACGTACGTCACTTCGCATCGCAAGCAAGCGCAGAAATTGGAATCGTTGGAATCTGACAATTTTAACGAATAACTCTGTGAAACTTTTATGGCGGCTAATATTTCATTAAATAAACTTAACAATCCCACTTTAAAAAAATTTCTTCAAAAATATACTGGTCGAAATGTATCTGATGAATCGACCTTACGCAAATATTATGTTCCTAAGTGCTACACGAAAGCAGTAGAACGCATTAGAAGTCATCTTTCAAATCAGTACCTCTGGATAAGTGCCGACGAAACTGTCGATATACTAGGACGCTGTGTGGTAAATGTTGTAGCTGGTGTACTACATCCAACTATTCCATATAACGCATATGTAATAGCAACAAAAGTTATGAATACAGTTGATGTGGAAACAGTTGCTAAAACCATTAACGAGAATATTCAAAAAATACTTCATTCGGACGACAGGTAAAAAGAAAAAATATTTTTATTTGTAAGTGACAGTGCTGCATATATATTAAAAACAGGCAGACTATTAAAGGAAACTTATCCTAATATGCTGCATATTACTTGTGGAGCACATGCTATCCACAGAATCTGTGAATATATCAGAGTCACCTTTCCAGAAGTTGATAGACTTGTATCCGCTTTTAAAAAAAGTTTTCAGAAAAGCACCATTGAGAATAGCTCTTTACAGGGAAAAACTGTCATCTTTGTCACTGCCTCCCTCTTCAGTAATAACTAGATGTGGGACATGGTTGGAAGCTACTAGTTTTTATGCAGAGAATTTCGATAGTTTACAAAATTTCGTTGCATGTTTAAATGACGATTCTCGGAGTATTTCTGAGTGCAATGAACTAACACAAATTCCACATATAAAAAATCAGTTGCACTTTCTTCAGGAACACTTTGGAAATTTTCTAAAACTAATCACTTATTTTTAAAATCGAAATCTCAAGTTAAATGATGGTTTAACGACATTAGATGTGGCTATTAATAATTTGAAAAGTATTCCAAGTGACTTCGGATGTGGCCTTCGGCAAAAGCTAGACGCAGTGTTTAATAGAAATCCAGATTTAATAACATTGCGGGAATTGTGTATGGGGACAATCCCACAACATCTAACTGCAAAATACGCGGAAATAAAAGAAAATTTCCAGTATGCACCTATAACCAGTTGCGATGTAGAAAGGATGTTTTCTATTTACAAGGATGTATTTCATTCAAAGAGAACAAATTTTACAGAAGAGAACCTTGAGAAAGTATTGCTAGTAAATATTAATACTCCTTTAGTCAACTTGAACTAGAAAATGGACATATAAAAATGTATTTCGTATTTTGTAGCCGTATATATACCCGTTTTATTATTATAAGTATAATTATATAAATAAAATTAAAAACTTCAAAAATACAAGTGTTCAATAGTACGCTCGTGGGCGATGAGTCATCAGTCTCTCTTGTCCGGTCTCTAGTTATTATTCTCGAGAGCTGAATTTACAAACCTAGCCGCGAAGCGGCGCGGAAGTAACTCAGCTCGAGGGAATAATAGTCATTATAGAGAGTTAGTATACACTACTTTATCTACGACTAACTTAAAATTACTAAAACAGTTTGTGAAATGTTTATCGTATCGACGACACGTTTGACAATTAGAATATCCGGGCTTGTTTATCGTTACTATGGTAACGTTGGTAATAGTATGTTTTATTAGCGGAACGCAGGGAATAATAAGATATAACGTTATCAATATCATTATTCCCTGCATTGCGCCAATAAAAACGGTGGCATTTCATTATTCCCATTATTAACTAATAATTTCTAATATAATACCCACTTTATTGTTTAGTCTTAGATAAAATAATTTAAAAAAATATACGGGTTTATAATTTGATTTATGTATGACAGCTGTTAGAATTTGAAGTTTTCTAAAGGTTTGCATGTGCACCAATCTCTGATTACTTAATTACATAAAAAACATTCTACCATAATGAGAAAAGTTTTTGAAGGCACGTTATGTATGGAATAGATCTCTCGTTTCCTTATGTTTCATGGTCCATTCAATATCAACGAACTAAACGAAATACTAATTCGGTTTTTTTCATTTTGATCATGAGGTCATCTATGTCAGTAATGGAAGGTAACTCTACGAATTTGTTTACCAAATAAATAAAGTCAATGCAAAAATCGTCAATGCCTGGGTGTTAGATTTTTCAAATAGCTTCTTCTTAGAATTGCCGATTTAAAAATTCTATGTATTTACCTTCTACGAAACGTAAAATTTAATGGTCAGGGAATATATCGTTGCATGTGACAAGGCTTTTGAATTTCAATTAATAATATGTTCATGAACTCTGAATGCAAATTAAAATTTGTGAATAATTTCGCGATTAAAATAAATATTTATAGATTAAAGAGACAATTTTGCCGAACAGGTTTCGACACATTTCCTGATGTTATAATAAGTCATTCCATATTCGGACCTGTTCTTCGATGCTTTATTGAAATTTTATTCTAAGACATTCGTGTGGAATCCGATATTGAATATAATTTAATGTGTTGTAAATAGATCACGTAAGCTCCGAAATAAAAGAATCCATTTCTTCATCATCATAATTGCGCTAGACAATATATTCTTTGTTGTTACTGGAGGCAAACTTGTAACTAATGACATTCTGTTATGTAAGACGTGCATAATGACGCGCACTAAAGCATATGAAATTTAAATACAATATCTATTTAATCCAGAGCAACGCTTTTAAAAGATTGTAATGACATATCAAAATTACTGTTGTGATAAATGAAGTTGGATTTTGAAATAAAATACCTCGGGCTATAGTATATATATATATGTATATAAGCTGTTCTCATAACTTCATAAGCCCATACATATAAATTATTATTAAAAAATAGTCCTGGAATGAAGCAATATGTAATTGGTTCAAAAATTTAGAATTACAACTCATGAACTGAAATAGAAAATAAATAATTACGTGCATTATTATATTCGTTCTAATTACGTTATCGAATTTAATTCGTTTTCAGCATTTATTGTTACAACCGACGGAATTGGCTTTTTCTTTAACAATTCATGATTGGACTATTTTACTATCATATATCTAAATATCTAGTAAATTCTGATAAATATCCTAAATGGTTTTCGTCTTCAACAAAGAAATTAATAATAAACAAATTTAAAAAAAGGCAAGGATAATATCTCAAATCTCACTATCTCAAATACAAGGACTTGAGATTACATGTTATGCAATCTATTGACAAGGACTACAAAAAGTTTGTTTTCTTCTCGCAGCAATCGATACCTGGAGATGTTCGAGCTTTCTGAAACTTTGTTGATTCGCGAAGGAAAAAATCAAGTCTGCTTCCGCGACTCCGATATAATGGGATTGAATCTAACAAACTGAGAAGGAATGTGTGATATGTTTGCAGATTTTTTTGGAACAGTATATGTTAGCCATAATGATACGGCCACTAATTTTTCTAAACTTAATCTCCGTCTCATTTTACAAATCCGTTTACTCTGAATAATGTAATAATTGACACCGACATTGTGTTTTCTAAACTATCCTATCTGAAAGGTGGTTTCAGTTCTGCAGGATGGTATTCCGGAATTTTTTCTCAAAATGTACAGTTCCATTTTTTTTCTTCCTTTATCAATGATTTACCAGCTCTCTATGAAATTAGGATGTTTCCCCGATCAATGAAAACTTGCTCACATTTTTCGAGTTTTCAAGTCTGGTGACAAATCATTTATTAATAATTACCGTCCAATATCGCTACTATCAAATACAGTGTACTCTCTCCTTACGGACACCTCTCTTAAGCGGACACCTTCCATAAACGGACACTTTTTGCAGTACCAAAAGATTACTTAGGGATTTTTAAAATTTTTCTCTTTTGAGCGGACAACCCTCCCATAACCGGACGCGGACACTTTTTTCCCACACCAAAGTGATTTTAGAGTGATTTTAGTTCCCCATAACCGGACAGCTTACAACACTGTAACACTGTTTTTCCGTTTACTCTTCTTCATATTCGTACAGATGTTGCTTATTGAATAATACGTGTATGTACAAAGGGGAATTCCCTAAATACGCACAGCTTGTTGTTTTGAATGTAGTACGTAAATATATAGTACATTTATAGATTCTTATTGTATACATACTTGAATCGCTATGCCTAAAGCAGTGTTGACTATTAAACACAAAGTTAATGTCATTGAAATTCAAAAAAATGAGAAACTTAGTGTACGCGAGTTAGCAAAGAAATGTAATATCAGTAAAACTCAAGCTGCTTGTATCATCAAAAACAGAGACCAAATTTTAAGATTGTGGGACACTGATGTCAATCCTGATAGAAAAAGGAGTATGCTGAACGTCAAAGGCGTTAACATTGATAAATTGTGCTACGAATGGTTTGTGAAGGCTCGAAATAAATGTATTCCTCTCTCGGGCACACTTATCAGGAGCAAGGCTAGAGAAATTGCAGATAAATTGAATTACGCAGATTTTAGTGCATCATCTGGCTGGCTGGAAAGGTTCGAAAAACGGCATAACATAACCTCCGAGCCATTTCTGGAGAAGCCGCTAGTGTAAACCAAAGTTTTACTGAAAAAGTGCCATCTTTGATTCAAGGATATGATTCACGAGATATTTATAATGCGGATGAGACCGGATTGTTTTTTCGGGCATTACCCGATAAAACATTTGCATTAAAAGGTGAAAAATGCACTGGTGGAAAAATGGCTAAGGATAGACTAACGATTTTGCACTGCGTCAATATGGCTGGAGAAACGGAACCCCTTTTTGTTATTGGGAAAGCTGCAAAACCTCGGGCGTTTCGCAATATTAATTTGAACAATTTACCAGTTACGTGGCGATCAAACAAAAGGTTTGGATGACGTATGATTTGATGACTGATTTTCTAGCGCAGTTCGATAGAAAAATGCAACTTCAAGAACGGAACGTCCTGCTATTTTTAGTCAATGCGGCCTCTCATCCTCGCGATCTTAAATTGAAAAATGTTAAAGTTGTTTTTCTTCCAGCAAACACAACAGCATTTTGTCAGCCCCTGGATCAAGGCGTTATAAAAAACTTTAAGTTTTTGTACAAATCGTTATTTTTAAAAAATATTTTGCTGCAGATAGAAGACGCAAATTCTGCTTTGGATTTATCGAAATCAATAAATTTGTTAGATGTCGTTTATTTCATACACAGCGTGGGAGCAAGGGGGTCCCCAGACAATAAAACATTGTTTCAGGAAAGCTGGTTTTGAGAAAACAGATATCCTAAATGCCGATAGCGGTTGGACCGCAGAAGATGAGCTTCCAATATCAGCACTTGCTCAGTTCTAAAATATTATTAATCAAGTTCAGAGCCAAATCCAAATTGACGTCGAAGACTATATTAATTTAGATAATGAAGTCTTCATTAATGATGAAGATGTGGAAAACATTAATACTGAAATGTTAATTGCTTCCCAAGAAACGCTCGCCAACTCGTCTGAAGATGAGCTAGAAAGTCAAATTGAAGACAAGTTAACTTCCTATAAAGAGACTTATTTAGCTATAAGAAAACTAAAGGCTTTTTCTTTGTATCACAGCGACCTTAAAGGTGTTCAATTGCTTACTGATCTTCAAATACATCTCCAAGATAATGAAATTAAAGGAAAAACGCGCCAAGCTAAAATTTCTGACTTTTTTAAATCTATTTGAATACCTTGCATAACAAATTTTGTTTTTTTACTTCTCGCAAAAATGTTAATGAAAATTCTGTTTACTTTATCTAATACTTATATGTTCTTGTCTTGGAAATAAAATTGTTTAAAGATAAATATATTACAAATTATTATTTACTCTTTTTGTACTTTTCTCATAAGCGGACACTTCTCATAAGCGGACAAATTTTTCAGTCCCATGGCTGTCCCCTTAAGAGAGAGTACACTGTATTTTAAAAGCTTTTGAGCATACTGCATCTAGTTCTATCTATGACACCTTCCGTAATTCACGTAAATCAACATGATTTCTTGTCTAGTCGTAGCACCCAAACGAACTTATTGCAATTTTGCTGCTATATTAATAAGGCTTTTGACCGTGTTGATCACAAGCTGTTGCTTCATAAACTTGGTCTTTATGGAATTGGTGGTAGCTTGATTTTGTGGATTGCCTCTTACCTGTCTAATAGGACTCAAATAGTGAAGTTGTTATCGGAAACATCCAGACCTATATCGGTTATTTCCGGTGTTCCTCAGGGCACCACTTAGCACCAATTCTCTTTCTGCTTCTTATAAATGATTTATATAAATACTTCACTCGGCCTACGCAGATGATTTGAAAATATTTAAATGTGTGAACTCTTGAAATGGCGGTAGAGTGCTTCAGGATGATATTTATTTGCTAGCGGCATGGTGTATGAGCTCTTAACTTTGACAAACGCCATATTATCACTTCTTCAAAGAAAAATAATACTTATATTTTTAATTACATGTTGTAAGATACTGTCTTGGAAAGAGTTGACCACGTTACCGACTTGGGTGTTATTTTTTATATCGACATTATGAAAAATGGAATACGTCTGTTCCTATTATTTTATGACGCTGCGTTTATAGTGGCGGGTATGAATATGCATGAATGACGTGTACATACATGAGCAATTTACAAGTTCCAACTTGATGTGTACGTGCTCTTTGAAATTTGGTCTTCTTCTATAATACTCGCTGTGAGAGCATGTTTGAATATCATCAGTATAAAAGAGGCGCTTGCGATTGCACAACTTCAGTTAAGTTTCGAATGGGAAGCGTACGTCTGGTGCTTTTATTTTAGTGTGCTGTCAACCGTCAATCTTCATTTTCTTTTTTAAATTTCTTATGCGAGATGGATAAATTTGTGAAAAAACAAACATCGACATCCAGTGAATCGGTTGGTAAAAAGACCAGGTTGTACAATGGAAGTTACATAAATTATGGTTTTGCCACATTGGATGGAAAGCCACAGTGCGTTGTTTGCTTTCAAGTTCTTTCTTATGAAAGCATGAAGCCATTAAAATTTGTTTGACACTTGGAAACTAAACATCCGGCTCATAAAAATAAACCCTTGGAATTTTTCGAAAGAAAATTACATACCTTGAGAAATCAACAAACTTCTTAAACAAGAAACTTTGTAAGTCATTCTATACTGATAAAAGTGTTCTTGAAGCATCTTATCTCGTAGTATTAAAAGTAGCTACGATGTGCAAAACCTATACAATTGACGAAAACCTCATATTGCTTATTGCAATTGATATAGTCAGTGTTTTAATATGCGTGGAAGAAGAAAAAAAAATAGAAAAATTCTGCTTTCTAGCGACACAATATCAAGGCGAATCGATGAGATGGCTGGCGATGTTCGCGATCAGATATTTCAGTAAGTGAGTTCAGTGAATTTTTTAGTGTTCAGTTTGATGAATCAACAGATGAAGCGAACATGTCTCAGTTCTTATGTTTTGTGAGGCATGAATGTGATGGGGAAACATTAATCAAAGAAAATATGTTGTTTTGCAAAACAAAAACTATACGAACGTGGATGATTGGACAAAATGTATTGCAGTATGTTGTGATGGTACCAAGGCGATAACAGGAAAGAACAGTGGATTAATGAAAATATTTAAAGATCGTCTTATACCGCAAGATCAAAAATTATATTGATAAAGGATAGTCATGGAATGTAAAACGTCCGTTTCGATTTATGTCATTCTTTTGAGATAATTCTGAATACATTGTCAGGTTAACTGTCATACTGACATTTGACTGACAAAACTTGTAAATATATGTTTATCTAACAAGTGTTCATTTGAAAAGTCAATCTAGTAGCATTTGATTTACTGAGAACATTTTGAAGTATGTCGTAAATTAAAATTTACTACTTAACCTACGAAGTCGTATATTTTGACAGTTTCATACATACAAATAACGGGTGTTCATTTGAAAAGTCAATCTAGGTTACTTTGAAATTTTGATAGAATAAGACGCAAATATATTAGTATGTGTATGTTGTTCCGTAAACGTAAATCCAAATGACATTTGATAAGTAGTAAATTTTAATTTATGACATACAAAATGATCTCAGTAAATCACATGCTACTAGATTGACTTTTCAAATGAATACCCGTTAAATAACAAATAATAGGTATTTACTGAAAACTATAACAAATGTTGAAAATGTTGTCCTTCAAGATCAATGCACTTTAAAATCCTCCGTTCGAAATTTCTGATGATATTCTACATTACTGGATTGTTATTAATTTCCATGCATTTCTGTTCGATTCTCTGTAGCATATCATTCAAATTCAATATAGGTGTTCGAAATATGTTATTTTTTAGATAAGGCCACAAAAAGAAGTCGCAAGGTGTTAAATCGCATGAACGTGCAGGCCAGGCAATTTCAGTATTTCGACTAATTATACGCTCATCAAAAAATTCTCTTAAATAATCCATTAATAATAATAATTGTTGGAAATATGCATTTTGAAGTTCATCATCATGCAACTGATTGACAAATGGTTGTAAAATTTCCGTACGGTACCTTTGAGCAGTTAACGTTCCCTGAAAAAATATTGGTCCAATGATTTCGCCTTTGGCTTATCGCTGCCCAAACACCAATGTTCTCTGGATGTAGCGATTCTTCATTAATTACATGTGGATTTTCACTACTCCAAATTCTTGTATTTTGTGAATTTAGGTATCCCGTTTTATAAAACCATGCTTCATTAGTAAAGATGACTCTTCGCGAAAGTTCTCCATTATTGTTCATATTTACAAACCAATTACAAAACTGTAGTCTACGTGGGTAATCAATTTCTGACAATTCTTGTACTGCTGTGACACGGTATGGATAAAGTTGCATATCTTTTTTTGATAACTTGTGAGTTGTACTAACAGAAAGGTTTATTTGTTGACTTAAATGTCGAACAGATGTTTGTGGTTCATTTTCCATTATTTCTTCAACACGATTGAAGCTTGAGGTGTACGTTTCTTAACTGCTCCGCTGCCTGATTTTCTTAAGAGACTACAAGTTTCAGAAAAAAGTTTGAAAGTTCTATCCAAAGTATTCTGAAATTGTATATAATCTGTTTCAAAATGTGGAAACTCAACTTGAAATTCTACCATGCAATCTGGAACTGAATAAACCCATAAACCATCAATTTAATTACCACTTCGAAAATAAGCCTGGACTAAAAAAATTTTATGTTCTAAACTGAAAGCCATGTTAAAACTGAGAAGCAATTTATTTAAACCAGAATCGACGCACGATTATTTTATGCACTAACTGATATTTGTGATTAACATTATCAAATGTCATTTGGATTTACGTTTACGGAACAACAAACACATATTAATATATTTGCGTCTTATTCTATCAAAATTTCAAAGTAACCTAGATTAAATTTTCAAATGAACACTTGTTAGAATGATGTTTGAATAACATTTTATTAAAAATTAATAAAAAATTACAATAAATGTTCGAAATGATCCTCGCCTTGTTCAATGCACACGTTTATGCGCCTTTTTATGCTGTCAAAGGCATTTTGCAACATTTGTGGCGTTATGTTTGCACATACTATCGTGAGCAAAAAAAAAGTGGTACAGTCATATTTTAATCGGATTAAATTAGGCTGCGTGAATGTAGATATATATTAGATGTACGCGTCAAATTTAAATATTCAAATAACCTATAAGTATCAAATAACATATGCGTTGATATACAGATAGGTGAAAGTGTCACAAAAATGACTTTTGCACGTTACTACGATTTTAAGTACCTTAGCAACGTCACAATACTAAAATGTTTAAAAATTGACTTTACATATAACATATAACTTCACTACTGTACCACTTTTTTTGCTCACGATAGTGCATCAATAATCTTTTGGAGTTCTTGCAAATTATGTGCAGGAGTTCTGAAAATTCTATTTTTGCGGTAAGGGCACACAAAATAGTCCATAATAGTCAAACCAGATGACCTCGGAGGAAACTCAACTTGCGTATGCAAACTTATAAGTCGATCATCAAAAAACTCATGGAGAAAGGCCATAGTTTCTTGTGTCGTATGTGCTGTTGCACCGTCATGTTGGAAATAACAATTATGAAGTTCATCGCCGTGTAGTTGTTGAACAAATTCAGTCAATATGTTATTTCTGTACCTCTCTGCATTGATGGTGAAATTGAACAAAATCGGCCCAATTATCCTTCTAGGGGAGGCTGCCATCCAAACACCAATTTTTTGAGAATGTAGTGGAGATTCAATTTAAAAAATGCGATTTATTAGGGCTCCACATTCGCATATTTTGAGAATTTATGTACCCCGAAAGATGAAGCCATGCCTCATTGGAAAAAATGTTAAGTTTAGCAGTTTAGCATTAAATTGTTGACGAATCAATGACCGTACGCAAGATATCTGAGGTGGTCTGTTGGCAAAAGAGCTTGGATATGATTGCATCTTAATGGATGCATGTTCTCCTTTATAATGGTTCAGCATGTTCCATAAGGAACTGCAATTTCTTGTGACAGCAGGCATCTCAAAGATTTTGTGGGGTTCTGTACCATACGATTACGAATATCAATAATTACTTCTTCTGTAGGAATAGTTGGTTTGCCAGCACATTTTTTATGAGTTACAGATCCAGTTTCGCGAAATTCACCAACACTATGTGCAAGGCACATATAAAAATCTTACTTTACTAATGCAAAATTTGGGAAGTGTTCACTAAAATTATCCAAACATAAATGCTTATTGTATTCCCAAATTTCATTAACTAGCACACCTGTTCTAAAATACGCTTCAATGATGAACGTTTTGTGTGCTGTGGTGTAAATCATAATTGAAAAACTACGAGATGTCAGAGAGAAAATATATTGACAAATATGAATGTCAGTATGACACTAAATGATATAACTTAAGACAGACGTTGTACATTCCATGGCAAACCTTTATCAATATAATTTTTGATCTCGTGGTACCAAGGGCCGAACGGACGCACTGCTTCCTTCATAGACATGCTCTTGTCGCAAAAAGCATGTTGGAAAATCACAATCAATTTTTTTACAATGCTATAAAATGGTTAATTTTATTAAAAGCCTACCGTTAAAGAACAGGCTGCTAAAGTATACTTCTTTTCCATGCAGAAGTTAGATAGTTATCGCGAGGCAAAAGGTATTGGAATTGCGAGATGAATTAATAATATTTTTCCAAGATAAACAAACGCAATTCTCATTGTTTTTACAGAATAATGAGTGTATGTTGTTGTTGGTTTACTTAGCTGATGGTATTTTCGCATTTAAACGAGTTGAATGTGAATTTACAAGGACGTGATAAAAACAATTTACTAATAAAGGACACACATTATGCTTTCATTAAGAAGGTTGATATCTGGATTATCCTCCTTCAAAGCAAAAACTTGGATATGTTCCCACTCACTTCGGATTATATTGAGAACAAAACACTATTACACTATTGTTCACCAGAGTTTGGATTGCATGAAGATGCATTTGCGTGTGCTAAAAACTCCGCTGATGGAGTATTTCCCTAAAGATAAAAATTATTTTTCAATGAGATGGGTACTGAATCCGTTTAGTGAAAACGTTGTTGCTGTTGCCAAGTTACCAGTTGAGATTCGCGATCAGCTCATCGAAATGTCTGCCGACAAAACGCTACAACTGCAATTTACATCTGAAGATTTAAATACGTTTTGGTTTGTTCGTCGAAATATTAATACCTTTCGCCACGTCTGATCTCTATGAAAAGGGTTTTTTGTCTATGGTTGCGCTAAAAACTAAATACAGGAGTCGTCTCTAATCAATTGAAAACAATTTGCTTTTGTGTGTTTCTAACGTAGATCCATGTATGGAGAAACTTTTAAATGAAAACCAAATGGAACCATCACATTAATTTCTTTTCTTTACATGTGTACTTATCGTAAGTAAAATGTTTATAATAAAATGTTTTTTCGCTAGGTTTAGGCTATTTCGCGACCCCGCTTTATCACTGCGACACCCATGTTGAGAAACGATGCTTTATTGTATAGAATGTACAGCAGACCGATTTTCATGTGGCCGGTTAGAAGTACCACCCTCGAGATGCGCACGAAATTCATAGGTACGGGAACCTCTGGCATTCAGTGTTTTACAACGTTTTAAGCGATAAACACAGTAGTGCAGTGCCGTATTAAGGTACTGGTTTTTGGAGTTTTTGGAGTTTAAAAGTAAATTAAATAAATGTGTTTTACACAGTCAAACTCGTGAAGTGATCTCAAATGTATTTAAATATATGCAAGAAGAAAAAACTTCAGGGGTACTCAAAATTCCACTGGATCAGTTATATGAACGCGTTATTGCCGCAACGGGTGTTTCTGAGAGAAGTATTAGACGGATTGTTAAAGAAAAAAGTGAAATAAACGCAGGTGCCGGTTCATCTTTTACATCGCCAAAGAAAAATAAAAAAAAACCAAGCCCAAAACCGACTTAGACGATGCAGATAAAGGTGTGCTGCGTAGATCAATTTTAAATACCTTTACTGTTGACAAAATTGTGCCTACAATGCCAAACATTCTAAGAAAATTTAAAGAAACAGGATACACTGGAGGAATAGATTCTCTTCGGAAAGTAGTAAAAGATATGGGCTTTCGTTGGAGAAAAACAAAAACCAACAGAAAGTTGTTAATGGAAAAGCACGACATTCGTCAGTTAAGTGTGTCTTATTTGCGTACCATTCAAAGCTACAGAAATGAAAAAAGATCGATTATAAATATGGATGAAGCTTACATCCACAGTTCTCATACCGTGGCTACTTGTTGGAGTGACAATTCCAATGAAGGATTAGCAAGGCCTATATCAAAAGGTCTAACATTAATTATTGTTCATGCTGGCTGCGAGACGGGATTCATTCCGAATGCTAAATTGATTTTTAAGTCTAATACCACAACGGGAGATTATCATCACGAGATGAATTATGAAAATTACAAAAAATGGTTGTTAGAAAAATTAATTCCAAACCTGCCTCCAAAGTCTGTCCTAGTAATTGACAATGCTCCTTATCATAATGTCCAAAAAGATAAACCACCGAATTATAATAGCAGGAAATCAGTTATGATAGACTGGTTAAGGTCTAAAAATATTTACTTCGACAATAACATGCTCAAGCCCGATTTATATAATATTATTAAAGTACATAAGCCAATATTTAAAACGTTCGAGATAGATGAAATGTTAACACAACGTGGCCATAGTGTTTTGTGATTACCGCCATACCACCAAAATTTAAATCCGATTGAGTTAGTATGGGCATCTCTTAAACAATATGTGGCACAAAAAAATGTATAATTCACTATTAGATATGTTCAACAGTTATGTGATAACTTTTTTGATGAATTTAGTGCTGCTGAATGGAATAAATGTTGTGACCACGCGATGAAGTGGGAGCAAAAGTTTTTGGAAGCGGAACCTCTCATAGACAAAGTTACAGACCAGTTCATTATTAATTTGGGTGAAGACTCTGAATCGGAGAGCGAAGAGGAAGTCAGTGATAGTGATTCTGTATAACTTTTTATATAATTATTTGTATAATTTACCGTAATTTTTTTGAAACTTAGTTATTGTTCATTATTGTTTTCTCCTATAATTATTTTTGAGTATTTATGTATTATTTCTTATTGTAATTATTATTTTCATTGTTATTTCCAATAATATTAGTATTAATAATATTCTTTTCTCCACGACTATTAAATAATGTTATTACAACACTCGCCTACTTCTACTACTTCTTTTGTACATATAGAAAGTTTACAATGTGATTATAATGAGAAAGAGATTAGCATAAACATTATTTGCCAATAATTTAGTTAATTATCCAAATTAGTTTTACTTAATCCTAAGCCTTTCTACCGTTAAGTGTAGCTAACAATCTTATTCAGTCATCCCCTTAATGTGGTGATGTTACTACGCTATTAGCTAGTAGGTAAGGTAAGACATTTTAATTAAACATGTTACATGAAACTATGCGTTTTATTTTACTTCTATTTGCCTTAATTTAGTGAAATACAAACCATTATAAACATGTTCAACAATGTGATTTTCTGAATTTATCCCTTACTACGTCCCAATGCACGACTCGCACAAAGAGTTTGCATTTCATTTTTCCGAATACTGTCTCTATCTAACACTGACCCTTACTTGACGCACATACAAATTCTCCCACCGGCCACATGAAAATCGGTCCGCTGTATTTATTCAGTGCACAGAATTAATAAAATAGCAAGAAACTACAATATTTTTGTCTCGTAGGATGCCCTGGCCATTGTTCGTGTTTGCTTTGTGGTCTGAGGAGCTTTTGAATCTCACACTACAAACGGTAACTGTCACAAATATTCGAAGAAAGCTTTTCTTTCACTTCGAATGGTCAACGTAACATAAGGTTTGTTCGAACCTATCAGTTCCGACTTGTTCTGAACTGTTCCAGAATTTAAAATTCGCATCGTACTGCGCATGACCGCAAGTTCAGACTGGTTCAAATTCTGATTTTGTTAAAGAGGTTCGAGCGCTAAAATTCAGAGGAATTCTGATAACATTAAAAACAAAAAAGAACTAAACTAGGGTTATTATGTTGGTCAGAAAATAAACGCGCAACGCTACCTTCTGAATTGTGAAACCTTTGTTCGCATCAGTTCGTATGGTCACATGATGGTCACGTATGTTATTCATATTAGTACGTTTGTTTTTAATACCAAATATGTCTATTTTAACAAACTGTAATAAATTCATTTGTTGACTAGATAAATAATAATAAAATGCAACGCTTTGAGAACGAAGAATCAATTCGCAGTTAAATTTGTAGTGAAATAAATTTTAAAATAAAGGAAATTAATAACACACAAAACGCAATTAAATTGATTAGGTATATCGTAAAGGTGAATGAACAAAAACACACAAAAAAAAATCCAGCAGCAAAATATAACCAAAATTCTGATAACACTGAACAACAGCATTTCTGATGATTGGGTTATGTTACATGATATTAGTCAATTTTTTTATGACTATTTCAATTCCGTGATTGAAATTTCTGTATCAGCTCTAGTTAAAAAAATATGACACGGGTGTTTTTTTATAATAAAACACTATAAATTTAGAGATAATTCTAATTTATTTAATTCTTATAATGAAAAAAACTTTCTCTTATATGATTTTCTTGCTAAAGCTGAAGGCAGAGAGCTATTCTGAATGCTCCAACAATAGTCAGCCATCATGTGTGCGTTCCAGTAACCCTGATAGTGTTCCTCCATGGTACGGGAGGTCCTGGTTGAATCGCTCGCCCTGTTCTTCACTTAGGTCCCCAAGATTGTCGGGAAAATAGTCCAGGTGGTTGTGTTATTACATCCAAGCCTTTGAAAGTAAAATATCAGGTGTTCGACGTGTTGAGAAAATTCAGAACTTTTCTTATTTCCCAAAAAATTTTTAACAAGCCAAACAAACTCATTCCATGCCGTTTTCCCAATCTCTGTCATAGTGTCCGTAAAATTTGAGTCTTTTATTAATGATCTTATTTGTGGCCCATCAAAAATTCCCGCTTTTATCTTCTCTGCACTCAGTTTTGGAAACTTTTTTGATAGGAAAAGGAAACAATTTCCATTTTCGTCAAGACCTTTTACAAATTGTTTTATAAGTCCTAGTTTTATATGTAACGGAGGCAAAATTATACGATCCCTTGATACTAAAGGTGGGTTTATCACGTTCTGTTGTCCTGCAACTAGCGCTTCCCGAGGAGGCCAATCCTTTTTAATCCAATGTTGATATTTAACTCTACTGTCCCACAAGCAAAGAAAACAGGGATATTTTGTATAAACACCTTGTTGGCCTAAAAGAAAGTTGACCATTTTTAAATCAACACATATGAGCCAATTGTGTTCCACATATTTAATTTTGTCTAAAGCCAGAGCAATAGTTGTATATTCTTCTTTTACTTTTGTGGAATGTGCAATAGGCAACGACGCTAATTTATTCCCATTGTGTAAGAGAACACATTTTAGACTACGTTTTGATGAGTCTATAAATAGACGCCACTCACTAGAAACGTAATTTCGAAGTCCCATTGCAGCCATTAAACCAGGTACATCTTTACAAAATACGAAATCATTTTCTTCAGCAAAATATTTGAGGAGATTTTGTTCTCTTGTGCGGTAATAAGAAATTTTCGTTTCTTTTGTTACTAAGTTTCTTTCTTTTAGCCTAGAAGCCAAAATTTCTGAAGCAGCCTCCCAGTCCCCGATCTCTGACAAGGTCATTTAAATCATCTTGATTGAATAGTTTTGGCGTTTTCAGGTCACATTCAAAGTGACTATCACTACTGTCAGTTTTTGCCTCAAAATGTATAGGCTCATCCTGTGAAGCATCACCTTGAGGTTCAAGTGATATTTTACGACTTAAAACACGTCTATGTGCCGACCGTATGGAAGTATATTCCCATTTGGCTCGATTTTTTCGGTTAATGCCAGTTATGTTCACCAAACAAAAATAACAGTCGTCGTGGTGGCTCAAGGGTTCAGTCCAGATCATAGCGGTTTCGTACCTAAAGCTATTCCTTTTCTTATTTGTCCACAAACGTAGAAACTCAACGCACGTTTTGCATACCTTTTGCGGAATCCAAGGCTTGTTTTTCATTTCCAGTGTGTGACCAAAGTAATTTTTGTAAGCCTCAATCACGAACGTTGTCACATTCAAACGGTATTCTTTAAATATATACTCTCCGCAAATGAAACAAAAATGATTTGGATCATTGACACAAACTCTTCTTGACGATGCCATATCAAATTATATTAAGAAAACTTAATATTTTCTTAATTACAAGCAAATTAACACACTAACACAGCGATTTTTTCGTGAAAGCTATATCTCGTAAACAAGAGCTCTTACAAAAAAACTGAGGGTATATTTGAAATCAGCGACGTCAAATTAGTAAACATCACGTGATAAAAGTTAATCATCAGACAAAACTTGTCATATTGTTGTGCAGTGTAATAGTTTAACCAAAGAGTTAAATGTGGTTAAAACAGTGCGAACCGCTTCACACATGCTCAAGACAGTCAAGGATTTCAAATATTTGGTCTCTGTCGAGAACTGTAAGAACGCTTCGGAACGTTTCTAAAATTTTAAATCCTTGGAGGTTTGAACAGAATACTAATAGTTCGCGGAATTTGTAATTCTAGAACTACCTGATTTTAACGCTTAAAAATGCAGTTGCCATGCGCAGTAGTTCTACAACTAGTAGAACTTCAGGTTCGAACAAACCTATAATTACGTAATTATTTGTAATAGCTCCGATGAGCGAGTATTTAATGATTTTTCCGAAACCCGAAATTGATTGATTAATCTATTGGCGCGGATTGTAGGTTTTTGTAAGAAAAGCCTAAATTTACATCAAAATTGTGTGCTTATTTAGTACGATGCACCCTATACATGGGACAACACACGTGCATAATCAACCGCGATTCATAATATGAAAAGACGGGAAGTTCTGTAATTTATATGATAACGTAAATATAATTTTTTTAATTGTTGTCGGATTTAACTTGAATTACGGACACGAACGAGCCAATTAACCTCTTTATTGTCAGTTAAACTATATTTATTAAAGCGCATGCCAAGGTATATGCCTGCATTAAGTTTATGTAGAGTATTAACTACTTTTAATAAAGAAGAAAAAGGATAACTAAAATGTCTGGTGAAATAACCAGAACTTGTTTATTTTCTTTTGCAAAATTATAGTGAACGTTCCCGCCAGGATTAGATTTTATCGCCTTTTGCAGTACACAAGATTATGCTGCTACTTCATGATACCTATTTTGAATGTGTTTATACTAGTTAAACTTTAAGCCTTAATACTGTATAATAGAATTTATATGACATATGTAAATGTAAATATTTAATTTCAAAATATCTACGACTTAACGGATATAAAATGAATTTTTCTAATTTATGGAGGTATATTTGAGAAGTGTTTGTTAAGTCTTCAAGTTATTGAGACGTTTTGTTGGTTATTTTAAAAGGAGCCGGCCGCCACGAGTTAGGTAGAAAAGCAAAGTTTTCCTCTTTATGTGCTTTGTGTGGTAATATTTAAATAACGCACCTTTAAAGTGCCTTAGCCATCAGTTGTGTTAAAGAGACCGCGTCGACCTATTTGTGCTGAAAATAACTTCTACATTTATGTACCGGAAATTTAAGATCTTAGTTGTTGACATTTTATGCATCGTTTGATGGTGACATAAAATCATGAACATTAAGAATTTCATTTTAGTATTAAGAATCTTTTATGATATATAGCACCAGAATGAATAAATCATAATAGACGTTAAGTTAATTTTGGATGCTCTAAATCGGGATTTCTCAATCCTTCTGAGTCGAGTACGTCTAAATATTAAAAAGAAATATATGAGAATCTGTTCGATGTTAAATTTTTCGTTTTGTATTAAATGTATGCTATACCTTGGCACACTTTGATATACACACTTCCTGGAATTTATGAATGAATAAAAAAGAATTTATTTTTAATGACTAAGTTTAAAAATATTGATAAAATTTGTCCCAAAATAGTTGTTACATTTAAAAAAAAACAACTAGTTATGAGAAAAACGTACTGAACACAGAAATAAAATATACAGGGTTAGTTAAAAGTATGGAGACGGCGATTTATTGTCGTTAATATTCATTTTAGGGATTTATGTTCAATATAAAAGTGTGTTAGGATATTTTGATCTACATTTGAGAATATTTGTTTTTTTTTCTTCAATTGTTTTTTAGTTACGCCTGTCCGCGCATTTTTTTAAAATGGGAACTAGTAAATTTTGCTCTACCATTCGATAGAGTTTTTTTTTCTCTTTACAATTTTTTTTTTGTTTTTTTAAAATTCATTTTAAAAACTTTTTTATAAGAAAAAGCCGGTTCATGTGTTTAACAGATGTTCGGTACATCGCAGATAGACAGAAGCGTAGCGATAAACAAACTTGAGCGACATAATTTTATCAGTGGTTATTGTGTACGTCAAATCTTTGACAGAAATAATTCATTTGTGCAATTTGTTGCTGTTAATATTAACAATGGCGAGCTTAAGTGAACATGAACGACTTGAAATACTTATGATGTTGGGTTACGGAGATAGATGCAGAAGTTTACAAGACGTTAGTAATTTATTTAATGATACGCATCCAAATAGAAATCCAATTTCTAAATCCGTTGTTGGTAAAACTTTAAGACGCTTTGAACAAACGGGTAGCGTTAAAGATTTGCCAAGGAGTGGTAGACCTAGAACAGCAAAAAGCGATGATAACAAACTGGATATTTTATTGGCTGTATCTGAATATCCCCATTCATCAACCAATCAATTAGTGGCCAATTTCAATATTTCACAGTCATCGATCATGTCGTTTTTAAAAAGTGAAAAGTATAAACCTTATAAGGTACACCTTGTACACGAGTTAACGGAAGATGATTTTGATAGGAGATTACAATTTTCTGAAGAAATGTTAAATATTTGCAATAATAATGAAAATTTTGTCAACAATATCCTTTTCTCAGACGAAGCTACTTTTTGCCTTACCGGTGAAGTAAACAGACATAACTGCAGATACTGGTCATCGGAAAATCCCTCTTGGTTTTTGGAGCACCATACGCAGTACCCCCAAAAGGTTAATGTTTGGGTTGGCATTCTAGGCGGTCATATTATCGGTCCCTTTTTCATCAATGGCAATTTAACTTCGGTTCTGTATTTGCAGTTATTGCAAAATGAAATAATACCTGTCCCCTACCCTTTTCAAAATCTACTTAGGAGCGGCTCTAAAGCATTGGAGTAGGAAATGCAGCCCCATGGGGATACATCTGGAAAGTAGCCGTCTACACACAATTCAAGACATGGAATATATGCCTACTAGACTCATAGAAGAATACAATAAATGGGGCTTAGAAGTAAATACGGAAAAAAACCCAGTATATGGTTATAGGAGGAAGGGGGCAAGATTTGGAATTGGAAAGTGGAGTAATAAAAAATGTAAAGGAGTATGAATATCTTGGGGTCACCTTCTGCGAAGATGGAAGGGATGAGAAGGACATATTGAAGAAAATAGGTAGAGGAAAGAATATGACTAGAGCACTGCATCCGATCCTGTGGAATAATAACTTGACAAAAAAACAAAAAATATATATATATCAAACACTAATTGAACCGGTTATGACGTATGGGTCGGAGGTGTGGGTCATGAATAAAAACATCAATCAGAAAATACTTTCAGCAGAGATGTCTTATTGGAGACGATGCTGTAGCTTAACTTTATTCGACCACGTTAGGAATGAGAACATTAGAGAAAGAATGAGGGCTACAGATACTATCTTGGACACAATAAATGAAAAACAGCTAAAGTGGTACGGCCACCTGCGTCGCATGAGTGACGAAAGGATTCCCAGAAAAGTATGGGAATGGATTCCTCCACGAAGAAACAAACGGGGAAGACCGCGGAAACGATGGGCACAAAATATACACAAAGAGATGAAAGAACGAGATCTGCAAGAGGGAGACTGGAGTGATAAGGAGCGTTGGCGCTTAGGATGCGAGAAGCGGCTTTAAAGCTGCAAAGCCTCGCTATATATATATATATATATATATATATATATATATATATATATATATATATATATATATACATATAAATAATACCGGCTAGGGCTACGCTGTATCCTCATGAAAACAATGAACACCTGCCCAATGACAGTATCTGGTTCCAGCAAGATGGCGCCCCACCACATTATGGTGTAAATGTTTGGAAAACGAGGAACCATTGAATGGCCAGCCCGTTCGCCAGATTTAAGTCCTTTAGATTTTTTTCTTTGGGGATACGTAAAAAACAAAGTTTACAAAGAAAGCCCGATAACGTCGAAGATTTACAAATCCGAATTACCAGAACGATACAAGAAATTCCCCGAGATTTTTTACAGAACTCTGTTCGGGGTTTTGTAAATCGATTGGGTCATTGTCAAATTACTAATGGACGACAATTTGAACACTTACTTTAATTTACTTTGTTATTAATTTGTTTAATTTTTCTTGTAAAAAAGTTATTAAAATGAATTTAAAATAAACAAAAATATTATTGTAAAGAGAAAAAAAACCTCTATCGAATGGAAGAGCAAAATTTACTAGTTCCCATTTAAAAAAAATGCGCGGACAGGCGTAACTAAGAAACAATTGAAGAAAAAAAAAATTGAAATATTCTCAAATGTAGATCAAAATATCCTAACAAACTTTTATATTGAACATAAATTCCTCAAAAATGAATATTAACGACAATAAATCGCCGTCTCCATACTTTTAACTAACCTTGTATATAAACTCGTGGATAAAAAATCTTTTTAAAGTACAAGAAAAATTTATTTATTTATTTTTTTAACAAGACATGAAACATGATCTACAAAGTAAGTATGAGAAATAAAATAAAAGGTACTTAACAATTTATTTAATAAGAAAAAGTCACGAAATAGTAAATTGTGCAAAATTAGCAGATTCATTAGTCTTATCGGCTAGGTTTTATATCTACGTTTTCACACAATTTAAGCGATTAATAATGTGTACTACCTCCATGAACTATAAGTACTTCTGCCATACGGCGTGGTAAACTTTGAATTCAGCTGGCGACCTCTTCTTATGTAATGTTTTCCCATTCCTTATGAAGAGTTATTCGAAGATCCCGAATGGTTACCGGTATGGGTTGTCGGTGCCGAAACACGACATCCTAATGAATCGCAGAGATTTTTATTAGGATTCAAGTTCGGTCTTCGAGCTGGCCATTGCAAAGGGCGAAAGTTGACCGCATCTAAATATTGCTCGATTGCTCGGTGTGAGGTCGCGCGTTATCGTGCATTAGAATAAAATTCTCATCGACGCGACGGATTGAATAAACGGTACGATGTGATTAGCTAAATACTCGTTGATGTACCGAGCAGTCGTTATGAAACCATTTTCAATCAGAACAAGCTCAGTTTTCGCATACAGTGAACTGCCATTCCAAACCATTACACCGCCTTTCCCAAATGCCATTCTTGGAGATATACAACACGCTGAAAATCGTTCACCAGGCCTTGTACACACACGTTCTCATCCACTTGGTGAACGCAGACAAAAATGAGACTCATCCCTAACAATACAGAGATCCATTAATCCAATGCCCAATGTCTGTTTACGGGTAAATCGTAGTCGCTGAATAGGATGAGCTGAGAGCAATAGTGGACGAACAGCAGGTTTCCTTGACATCAATCGGTATTCCTCCAAACTGGAGATGGACGGAGTCGTTACATTTGTGGACTAGTTCCTTTTCGTTCCATTCTGCAGATGGAACGAGTCCAGAGGATTCATTCCGTGGAACGATTATAACAACCTCGATTTAAAACAATGTTAAATGCCGATCGGAGTTGTAAGTTCGACAACTGACACATTCATTTCGATCTAGCTTTGTTGGATCGGAATGATTGCCTGCTTGTTTTATTTATTTATTTAAAAGCTGCTTGAGTATGTATATGTATAATATTTATATAAATTCTAATAATTGCAGACACTACAAACCTATAAATTCAAAATCCAAAATATGTAAATGTAACATATATATAATTCATTACTAGTCTTTACCATTGAAACAAGCGACAATTGATGGAGTAGATAAGAGCCCAAAGTTAAAATAAACATAAATAGAGAGACTCATGCATTAATGATTCGTTTAAATTATGAAAAAATACGTGGACAATATATACATTTATAATTTATATCTTAGTAAGCAAGTGTGAGTGGAAAGACCGACAAATGCTTGACGGCGTGCCGTTCCATTGTGGTTATAGATTGAATAATCTCGATGGAACGAAATAGAGGAACGACATACAGTTACAATTTCGGATTCGTTCCAATTCGTTCCACGGATGGATTCCTTCCTTTGCACCGAATCCATCCGGATCGACAGATCACTACTCCAAACTTCGGCGAACGGTTCGTGCACAAACTGCAGTACTGTAAACGTCTTCGGCTAGCGAGACACAATTGTTGATGTAAACCATGATCGCGTAGTGTAGATAACATCATAAAATGGTCGTCTCGCCAGTTTGTGGTGCGAGGTCTGCCTGATCTTGGCCTATTGTTTATTCTCCAGTTTGACGATGTCGCTGTATTGTGTTTTGGATGGTATTTCTGGGAATATTCAAGACAACAGCGATGTATCGAATCTTCGTCCATCTTCGTTCAAAGTTACTGCTCGGGCTACATTTTCTGCTTGCATTTGTTTAAACAATAAGTGTCAGCACGGACAGTTCAAATGACCTTTCAACACAACGGATAAAACCTGAATAAAGAGCACACTAAGATTGTTTGGCTTGGGTTGGATTTTTTGGGATTGTCATTATTTTTTATTTTCTTTGGGCTGTTTTGATAAATTAAATGTTTTGTGTCTTCTTTAATTTCCAATTATTATTTCATGTTATGTGGAAGAAAAAACATAACAATTCATTAAATAAAAATGCTTATTTTAACGTTTCGACTTTTATTTTGTCTTCATCAGAATAAATTTTATTACAATACTAGGTGTTTTCCTGCGAAGGTACATTTAAGCTAATAATAATATTATAGCTAGAGTGGACCAATCCGGAGCGATATTGGTAAATATTTCATATAAAAGCCGAAAAACTCCAATAATTTATCAATTTATATATATATATATATATATATTAAAATAATAAGCTTTTTTTGGTTTAGCGACCTTTATTGAACTTCAATTTATTTAAATAACGACGTTTCGACTTTTTGTTTATAATTAAGTCTTTTTCAAGTGGTTTAGAACTAAAAAAATTACAAAACGAAAGGTAAGAATTATATTTACATTATATGAAAGAGTTAAAATAAAATAATGAGTAAAGAAAAATAAAATTTAAAATTTAAAGGATACAAAAACTCACAAAATCTGTTGACCGAAGAACCTAAGACCAAAGAACAGTTAGGTGGCAAAAAGTTCTATATTGCTTCAACGCAGGAAACTCTAAAACCGTGTACAACATCGCGAGTGGTGATCAAACTTGGATTTACTCATACGAGCCAGAAAATAAACGCCGGTCGCCTGTTTGGGTGTTCCAAGGTGAAGAAAAGCCGATAAAAGTAATCCATTTTCGAAGTGTCTCCCAAGAAGATGGTCGTGACATTCGTCTCGAAAGCAGGTCATGTAGCAACAATTTCTTTACAAGATCAAAGAACTGTTACTACCGATTGGTAGTAACAATCATTTGTCTGCCGCAAGTTATGGCTGACCTGCGAGAAACCAACCCACAACGACGAATCATCCTCCACCAAGACAATACAAGTTCGCACACAGCTCGCTAGACAATTGAATTTTTATCGCAACAAAACGTCGAATTGTTAGATCATTCTCTGTACAGTCCTGACCTAAGTCCCAATGATTTCTTTACCTTTCCGAAAATCAAGGACGGACTGCATGATCAAAGGTTCCAGACGTTAGAAGGAGCAGTCGATGCCTTCGAACGCAATTTTGACTGTACCAGTAAACGAGTGGAATAACTACTTCCATAGTTGATTCGAGCGCATGCAAAAGTGCATTAATCTTCGTGGAGAGTACTTCGAAAAACAATAAAGTCGTTAAAAGCTATCTACTAAGACAACCCTCGTAGTAAGAACAAAATTATGAATTTTTAAATTATTTTAATTTCATATTCCTGCTTACAATTTCTTCAATTATTTCTTCTTTATATCTAGAATAAAATTTACTGATTTTTTCAATGTCTAGTGCCTCATAGCATGTACACAATTGAAAATAGGAATCGTAGGTTTGCAGTAGAAAGAGAACCAACAGGTTACAATACTAAAATAAAAAATAAAAAGAATTGGAATATCGATCGAAAAGGGAATTCATCCGTGAAATGAATACAGTAAATTTTACTTAAGTATAGCATACGAATGTGAAGTATTATGGAGTCAAACAGAGTAAGTTTCTGAAATTACTATGCAAAAAAAAAGAACTAGTAATCTCTCTAATTGCATTGATAACTTGTAGTGTATCAGTAGATTTGTCGACCTTTTAGAACTCGTTCTTTACCTGTTACATAATTACATTCAGTCTATCTTAAAACTTTACACAGCATTTGAAGTTGTTTTGGAAAATTAAATTTTTATCTTTATCATTCATATTTATATTTATACACAACATCTATGACAAATGTATTAAAATCAAGCATCTATTAAGATTTACTTTTCATCTCAGATATATTTACGAATGTTATAAAATAATACAAACTAGAAATATCTATCTAATCGTATGTAACAAGTGATCATTTGAAAAGTCAATCTAGTAGCATGTGATTTACTGAGAACATTTTGAAGTATGTAGTAAATTAAAATTTACTACTTAACCTACGAAGTCGTATATTTTGACAGTTTCATACATACAAATAAATAACAAATAATAGGTATTTATTGAAAACTATAACAAATGTTGAAAATGTTGTCTTTCAAGATCAACACACTTTAAAATCCTCCGTTCAAAATTTCTTTATTTAAACCAGCACTAACTGATATTTGTGATTGACATTATCAAATGTCATTTGGATTTACGTTTACGGAACAACAATCACATACTAATATATTTGCGTCTCTTTCTATCAAAATTTCAAAGTAACCTAGATTGACTTTTCTAATGAACACCGGTTATAATAATACACTAGGTATACTGTTATTGCAAGAAGTAGGTGTATATCGTTAATAGTATGTTTCTTTTAACATTAAATAAATCTACGAATTTTGGCAATTATTCAAAAGATTGTTATATGTAATTACACGACAAGTTACTACGTAATAATACTTAAATTTCCTTTCTAAATATCTACTTTTATTACATTCTAAAAATAATTTCAAATTGTTTGAAATTAGTTCGTAGCAATAATAGCAATGTGTCTGGTAAGTAATAGACTAATATAAATACATACATATTGCTGTGTAGTTCGACTCTAATATAAGTTGGGTTCCAATTATATTAAAAGTGAATCGTTACGCACATGTATACCTGATTTGACTCTTTGAATAGGTGTAGGTCTCAGTGTTTCCTTTCGGGTTCTTTGTAACTAAGCCTAGTATCCAAGGTTAAAGGTAAAGATATAAGACGACAAGACGTCAAATTAAATATTTTTATTGTTCATACTTTCAATATACATTTATAAATCATTAACTCAATAAACATTATGAATCATTTATTAATCTAAATCAAATCATAATCATGTAAAATTATGAGTATCGTCAAAACTATACATAAATAAACTTCAAGTCCTTTTTCAGATTTTATAGATCTTTCTATCAACACACTTGTGCAATATCGGATATAAAATCCTCCAAATACTATGACAAACTTACTCTAAATGAGTATTAAATTTCACTTTACATGTAAATGTCGCCTAATGTGGTGCATTAATTTCTACATTTCGACAGACTCAGTTTATACAAATATGTAGAAACGCTATACGTTGCGACTCCACCTTCCTGGTTGTTAGGATAATGAAAAATTCGTGAAAAGTCACATCTATTTCGGAATGTATGGATGCATTTCGCACTTATTGGAGCTTGTCAACACACAGTATCCTGGACAGACATGACTTCCACTTTTATACTTCGCGTATATATAGTTAGTATAAAGAACTTATTGTAAATGAGAACTAATGAGTATTAAATGTGCCATTTTACATGTAAATATCTCCTAATGTGCTCCGTTAATTTCTACATATCGACAAACTAAGTTTGTACCTGTATGCAGAAACGCCACACGTCGCGACACCACCTTCCTGGTTATTAATATAATGAAAAATTTGTGAAAAATCACATCTAACCCGGAATGTATGGATGCATGTCGCTCTTATTGGAGCTTGTCAACACACAGCATCCTGGACAGACATGACTGCTACTTCTATACTTTGCGGATATAGCGTGTCGCGTATAACGCGATGTCCGTTTTCGGCCGTCCGAAAACGAAAAATATCAGAGGCAGTGGGCATTTAAAAGGAGCGAGTGCTTTAGATTTTGCGTGAAGAACTTAACATGAGAAAACTTTTGGCAAGATGGGTGCCGTGTTTACTGACTACGGAACAAAGACGTGTTCGCTGTCAAATATCGATGAATAATTTAGACATTTTTAAACGAAACACAACAGATTTTTTCCGCCTATTTGTTACTTGTTACGAAACATGGGTTTATTATTATATACTCGTATCTAAGCAACAGTCGAAGACGTGGACCAAACGTGGAGAACAAACTCCAAAGAAAGCCAAGACAGTTTTATAGGCAGATCGGTATTTTGGGATGCAAAAGAAATATTGTTGATAGACTATTTTCAAAAGGGCAAGACCGTAAACGGCGAATATTACGCAAATCTTCTAGATCGTTTGAAGACAGCTATCGCTGAAAAGCGCCCAGGAATGACTGAGGAGAAAGTGCTCTTTCACCATGATAATGCACCTGTATGTTCCAATATGATTGCTGCAAAAAATGAAGAATTAAGGTTCGAATTAGTACAGCAATAAGTTTTCATTGCTGGTTCCTGATACGGATTTTATAACTATTTAATGATAAAACCATCGGAACTGGAGAATCTGTTGAAGGAGTGAATTGATCCATGTGGACCGGAAGTTTCATCGAGGACCATGTGTGAAGCGGAAACGACTCCATTCCTGTAGATTATTTACGAACTATATCTACAACTTGGAAGATAGTGCTGTACTAATTACGCCGTTTCGACTAATTAAATATTTCTCAAAAACCTGCATTTTTTCTTGGTCATTTATTAATTTCCTCGATCATTTAAAAGTTTAGTATTTTTAATACCTATTTGTCGTTATTTTTGTGTATTTAATATTTGCGTTGATGCATATAGATTATATCAAAATTTGTCGTCTCAATTTAATTAAGGATAACGTACATAAGTTTGGTACATATTTCTTTTTTTTATAATTAGTGTTATAGGATATGTAGTAATAAGCTTACATTCATAAGGCTTAATTGTGATTGTGAATGCGTACCTGAGATCTCACGTAACCATATACCGTTTCCCTGTTCACCGCGTTCACCTGATTTAACCGCGTCAGACTGTTTCCTTTGGGGTTATTTGAAAGGAAAAGTCTATATTAATAAGCCTCGAACCATACAGCAATTAAAAAATAATATACGCGACGAAATCAACAACATAACACCTGAAGTTTTGCGAAAGGTTATGGAAAATGTTTTGGAAAGAGCACGAATATGCGAAGCAGAAAATGGCCACCACTTGCGAGATATAATTTTTCATAATTAAATTAAAAATATTCTCCATTAATATACTGTATTTAAAATTAAAAAAAAATTAATAATTATGTCTTCAATAAGAAGTTATAATGAACTCAAACCCCTTCGGTCATTTTGGGCCAGCCTGTAGTTAGTTAATAAAGTTGGTGTACAAATATTTATTTCATTAAAATTTTATGATACTTAGATACGTACTTGAAAAAATGAACCAAGGCAAGTGGTGAATTTTTTAATTTGTAGTTCTGCAGTAATCAATCTTCGTATCCTATGACCTAAGAAATTACAAATTAAAACGCAGTGACTTGTTAGTATTGTCTTAACAATAAAAGAGGCGCAAGAAGAAATTCAAGAAAGTATTTTGCAAATTGAAATTAAGCAATTTAACAGATGATTTATACTGCACCCTCGGGCAATTTCATTGTGTCATGTCAACATATAATGATGAATAGGCGCACTAAATAGCCACAAATATATGGTCCCCGCGTTAAAAAATTATAGTACAATGCCAGATGAATCCGCTAATTAAAATATCAACATTAGTATTTCGCGAAATCAATTGTTTCAACTATTTGTTTGTTTACAGATTTGTTTTTATAGGTGGAGCGTGAGCCGGTGTAAAATACAAACGTAAACACAATCAGAACCTGGATAATAATCATGTTTGTCAAACATTGACTAGACTAGTAATGTGTTAAAGTACTCGAAATGTCTACGATATATTACATTATTGAATTTAATGGTCAGTGACACTGTAAACATTTAGCGCTAGTCCAAATTTTATCGTCTCGATAAGAATAACAAATATGTTTTATTTAAACGAAAATAAAAAAAGGTTCTGGAAGGCATGAATGTAGATGTATTTAAACAATCAGTGTAATTTAATATTTAAATTATGAAATAATATTGTTCTTTTTTCAATCGATTATAAACTTATTGGAAATAAAAGTTCTAATGCTTTTATTAATGTATATGCAGTACATAAGTTGGATAGTAATTATTGTAATTAATTAAATAATTTCATTTAATTAATTTTAAATGCTACCAAAAAGAATTTAACACTTTAATTTAAACAAAATCGGTAAAAGAAATATAAATACCTACCTTACTTCCTCGAATTAGTTGAATAAATACACAAATAACGACTGATAAATACAAAATGTTCATATTTTCACACAAAACCGAAAATAAAAATTATCACAATACTTTTGTCTAACTTAAAAAGTGAGATCTATTTCAAACGAAATAGGATTTCGGAATATTTCATGTTTCTATTTCTACATTTGCTACTATCGTTCTTTTCAGTACGCATGTTGTTTAAATAGAAACGCATACAGATAGGGCAATCGCTACTGATATCAAGATTTATAAATATTAAATACGAATTTTTTAATTGATACTGCACGCACGTTGCGTTATATCGTTCTGATGGCCGGCGTATACGAAACATATAGATGGAGTGTGTAAATGCAACTGGCAGGTCAAGTCGCAAGACCACTTAGCTTTTTGAAACTTGAACCATCGATACTTTCTATCTCTATCCAGTCTAACAAAAGTTGGATCTTCTGCTAGAAATGGATAATTGGAATACCTTCATTTCTATGAATCCCTGAATGCATTCACTTAGCTGTCAGGGTTATCTATTTTATTTCCAGTTATTTTAGAAAAGCATAATAGTGATAATAATTTTTTCTCCTAATTAAAAATGCCTTTGACAGGTAATAAAATTTAGAAATATATGAAGAAGAAAAGTATAAATATAAATTATAATATTGTACTTATAAGATCTCGATATTTCAAAAAGAAAAGAAGAAAACAAATAAGAACAAAAGATGGACTGCTAAGTCAAAAAAAGTTTAATTAGATTTTTGTACAGCTACGTAACTAAACCTAAATTTTTGGGAGGGCACAGAGTGGGCACCTGACAATTAAAGGAGGGCACATACATTTAATATAATTAGAGATCGGACGCATCAGGCCGAAATTACGATGGACCATATAAGTAGTCTATAACATCGCTAAGTACAATATTGAATAGCACTATTCATTCGGTTAACCGCACATCTGTCTTTTGTTGTTGAATTGTGACGCAATCACTTCAATTTTACACTTAAATTCCTTTCTTTATGGGCGTAGATAGAAGCGGGAGGAGTTTTTATAATTTATTCAATTTTAGAATCATAATCTTCTTTATACGCCCCCAAATGCGGGCGGGCATAAAGAGGTCTCTATGGCACAGATCAATCAAAAATTGCTAGGCAACAATTGAATTAATAATTCAAACAAACGTCAATATATAACATTTTTTAACATCAAGGAAAATAATACATATTTTCTGCAACATTATTTGTGGAAATTTAAAGTACAATTGCTTGGATTAGTTATTGGCGCCAACTATCGCCTAAACTAATAGGTCCTTCATTAACCTCTGATATGATTATCGAAGCTCCCCCACAGATATTCTGAGCTATAAAGATAATACCTCTGGAATAATTTTATTGTGGTTTCAAAGGCTTGTCATGATATTGTATTTTATTTTGATTTAACCAACCCTGGATGTTATCAATCTTTTTCGACGTAGAAGTTGGGATACTTTTTTCAGTAACGTGGTAAGGTGCATTGTCCATGTTGCTCAGAGATGGCTACTCTAGATTTTTAAGTAGCTGTTCTTGAGTTACTTGAGTTCATTTTTCCATGATAGTCTATATCATTTCCTTGTGATGGAAATGAAGCGATGCTTCAGGTATAAATCCTTTTCGATTATCAGCATGAACAATAATATATCTATAAAGCACTAGAAAATCTACTTGACTAAGAATAATATGAGATTTTTCCATTAGTGCTCCGTGAGGATCACCTTCAAGATCGTCTACCACTATTATATATGCTTCTCTCTTGTAGAGTCAAGCAAGGTGTTAAGCGTAACATGTTCTGAAAGATATACACATGATGTGGTTATGATATAACGCGAGACAAAAAATTAAATTTACTATTTCAATACATATTATATTCAGAATAGCCATTTGATCAAAGTCATCAGTATTACTGTCTGGTTTTTTACTATCCCATGTTTTTTTCGGACTGCTCAAGGGTCTACCTTCCTTAATATCTTTCCATATAGCCGAAACAGTACTAGAATCAAGTAGCAAAGCATTTGCAAGTAGCTGTGAATATATTTTTTTATAGCATATATTTTACCTTTCGTATATCTCTTGGACAAACATGATCGCGTTCTTTCTCAAAATAGCAAATCAAAGAAGCAGCAAACTTCTTTGATTTTGAATTAAAACCTTTCGGCATTCTGAGGTTAGATCTAGAACTTTTCACCAGATAAGCGGAAGATTACCGATTCCTATCGCGCTGTGAGTGTTGTTTTGAAAAAAAAACAGTTAAGATTGATATAAAAACGTTTAGCAATTAATTCAAATGTCAATTGTCAACAGCGATGTTTATGTTGCAAATGGGAATTTGGAGGGAGTAATGTCTGATTACTAGAGAACGGACACGCTTACCACCCAGTGCAGTACTGGCGAAAGGCTGTATTTCTAAAATAATTAATTTTATTTATATAATTGGAAAACAAACGGGTGGTGATCTATAAAATTACGAAATACATATGTATTTGTTGAAAAGTTGTATTTTTAAAGTTTTTAATTTTATTTCTATAATTGGAACATTTTTATTTGTTCATTTTGTCGTTCAAGTTGAGTAAAGGAGTATTAATATTGACTAGCAATAGCTTCTCAAGGTTTTCTTCTGTCAATTTTGTTTTCTTTGAATTAAGTACATCCTTATAAATAGAAAACGTCCTTTCTACATCGCAACTGGTTATAGGTGCATACTGGAAATATTCTTTTATTTCTTCATATTTAGCCGTTAGATTTTGTGGAATTGTCTCCGTACATAATTGCTGCAATGTAATTAAATCTGGATTTCTATTAAGAATTGCTTCAAACTTTTGCCGAAGGCCACATCCGAAGTCACTTGGAATACTTTTCAAATTATTAACAGCCACATCTAATGTGGTTAATCCGTCATTTAATTTGAGATTTCGATTTTCAAAATAAGTGATTAGTTTTGGCAATTTTCCAAAGTGTTCGTGAAGAAAGTACAACTGATTTTTTAAATTTGGGATTTGTGTGAGCTCCTTGCACTCACCAATACTTCTAGCATCCTTCTTTCGCAGTATTACGAAATGTTTTAGACTATCGAAATTCTCAGCATAATAACTAGTAGCTTCCAGCCATGTTCCCCATCTAGTTATTACTGGAGTGGGAGGCAGTGACAGAGATGGAAATTTTTCCCTGAAAAGAGCTACTCTCAATGGTGCTTTTCTGAAAACTTTTTTAAGTCTATCAACTTCCGGAAAAGTGTTTCTGATATATTCACAGATTCTGGGGAGAGCATGTGCTACACAAGTATTATGCAGCATATTAGGATATGTTTTCTTCAATAGTCTGCCTGTTTTTAACATATACGCAGCACTATCACTGACAAATAAAAGTATTTTTTCTTTGTACGTGGCGTTCGAATGAAGCATTTGTTGCATATTCTCATTAATGGTTTCAGCAACTGTTTCCGCATCAACTGTATTTATAACACTTGTTGCTATTACATATGAGTTATAGGGAATAGTTGGATGTAGTACACCAGCTACAACATTTACCACACAGCGTCCTAACATATCCACCGTTTCGTCGGCGGTTATCCATATGTATTGATTTAAAAGATGGCTTCTAATGCGTTCTACTGTTCTCGTATAGCACCTAGAAACATAATATTTGCGTAAAGTTGATTCATCAGGAACATTTCGACCAGTATATTTTTGAAGAAATATTTTTAAAGTGGGATTGCTAAGTTTATTTAATGGAATATTAGCCGCCATAAAAGTTTTACAGAGTTCAGATGTGTTTGCGATCCTAAGTGACGAATTTTTGACGATATTTTACGGATTTTGTAATAAATTTCGGAATCACTGACAATGGACATACAATCAGTATGACCGTCAATCCAACTCGCCATTGTTTTACAATGCCGTTCTCGACATTCTTCCATATCATGTCTGAAAAAGTGACTTAAGCAATGCTCTAGATCTAGATAAATGAAAACTAACAATGTGTGCGTAAGTTATTGAAACTGAACGAAATTCAATGCACACTCTTACGTCGAAATAATTGGTAGAAATAGATTCAATCAAACGATATTAAACAGGATCTATCACAAAAATTACGATGTAATTAACAGTTAAAACTATGAAAACAAGAAACTTACTCACAGCACTTTATTTACCTTACGAAATATAAACTAATAAATAAAATACATCACAAAAATCCCGCTTCTATCTACGCTCATGAAAACTCTTTAAAAAGCACTATATTCTCGTAATACAATAGCTGGCTTGTCCATTGTTATCGCGGCGAGACCTGGTGTCCGAGTAAGTCAAACAAATACTTCATTGAATTACGCCGGGATGTACTGAGCTACGTTATACACAATTCCAATTGCCGATTGCGTTTTATGGAAATTGCGTCCGTTCTCTACTGATTACATTTGATTTTGAAAAATGGCATTATCGCATAGTGTATAATGCATTCCAATTAAGAAAGGACCAGATGGCGCGGCAATCTGAGTATAGTTTACACATAATTTTATTAATTTTAATTTTCAAAAAAATAGATAATTTGTATGTGAGGTTATATACCTACTAACTTATATAAAAGATTATTTTTTACGTTTGTTTATTAACATATTTATTATTAAGAAAGCTTAGACTTTAAGAGCTTTATTCAAGCAAGAAGCGGCAAATATAACCAATGCAAGGTATTAGACTTATATAAAATATTGCAGGAAATATTTTACAGGAAAAATATTTATATCTTTCTTTGATTTCATTAGAGAACAAAACTTTTGTGCAAATGTGAAACTAATAAATTTAAAGGATTGATGGTGACAGTGTATTATAATTATCATAATATTTGTATATCGTTAGCTTAAAAAATATAGCATTTTACAAAATACAGTTATTTTAATAGTATCTAATAGTATTTAATAGTATATGACAGAAACAAATTGTCAATTTTGACATATTTAGGACGTAAAGCAACATATTTGTTGTACAAAGCAATATAGTCCACGACACCATCGTTTGGAACAATCGTAAACTGTCTGGAAGTGTAAGTTTTGGTCCTACGAATTTTCACTAACAAAACCGAACCTTCAGTCATCACATCCTGAATACATAAATCATGCAACTCTTCGCGTCGGCAGGCTCTAAATATGCCGAATGCTGTAACAACCTGGAATACGCTATTTATTAAATTGGCATGAGAACTGAAAACATGTTTTACTTTGATTGACAAATACGTGAGATCTGATGCCTTTATCATAAACTGTTCAATGTCCTTTCGCTGAAGTACCTACGGCCTATTAGGTTCTTTACCCACGGAGTTACTCTTCATATATTCTGTGACAATAAGGAATTTAGAGATATCAGCGTTTTCCTTAATTTTTAACATTTTTTTGAGCTTAGAGTAGACGCACCAAAGAAATGAAGCTTTGTTAACTTTTGACAATAGAAAATGGATCACAGTTTATTAAATATAATCATTTTAAATACATTTTCTTACCATTTGGGACAAGTACGACATTACGATTTTTTCATCACAATTATTGCTAATGGCATTTTTCTCATGCCACCACTCGCAAAACTTATCATATTCTTTGCTATATAATTCCTTGGACTTCAGTGCAATTAGTTTTCCCTGAGCTGCTTCAAATTCGCGTGAATAAACATTTTCCGCTACTTCAATTATCATTTTGAAAGCGAACTGTTTAATAACCAAACAATATGAAACATAGTATCCCTAACAACATCAAAACAAACAACTATCTACACGATCTACACACTCTAAAATTGACATGGATCAACGGCTCGATGCAATTCACTCGCATTTGTTGGCACTTGTCGCAAAAATAGTAAATACTTTATTAATGTTTTGGAAACTAAAATCGAATAAAACGCTGTATGTACCACTTAAACTTTCCCTCGCGCCATAATCTCCTAATTATGCCTTTAATACATAAATAACTATTATATTTCGTAAGATAAATAAAGTACGGTGACTTAGTTTCCTTTTTTTCATTGTCTTACCTGTTAATTGGAAAACAAACGGGTGGTGATATATAAAATACGAAATACATTTTTATTGTAGTTCAAGTTGAGTAAAAAATTAATATTAACTAGCAATACTTTTTTAATTTTCTTTTCTGTAAAATTTCTCTTTAAATGAAATACATCCTTGTAGATAGAAAACGTCCTTTCTACATCGCAACTGGTTATAGGTGCATACTGGAAACATTCTTTTATTTCCGCGTATTTTGCAGTTAGATGTTGTGGCATTGTCCCCATACGCAATTGCCGCAAATTTTATTAAATCTGGATTTCTATTAAACACTGCGTCTAACTTTTGCCGAAGGCCACATCCGAAGTGACTTGAAATACTTTTCAAATTATTAATAGCCACAACTAATGTCGTTAAGCCATTATTTAATTTGAGATATCGATTTTCAAAATAAGTGATTAGTTTTGGCAAGTTTCCAAAGTTTTCCTGAAGAAAGTACAACTGATTTTTTAAATATGGAATTAGTTCCTTGCACTCAGAAATACTTCGAGCATCGTCATTTAAACATGCATCATGTCCCCCATCTAGTTATTACTGGAGAGGAAGGTAGTAACAAAGATGGCAGTTTTTGCCTATACAAGTCTATCAACTTCTGGAAAGGTATCTCTGATATATTCACAGATTCTGTGGAGAGAATGTGCTACACAAGTAATATGCAGAATATTAGGATATATTTCCTTTAATAGTCTACCTGTTTTTAACATATATGCAGCACCGTCACTTACAAATTAAAGTACTTTTTCTTTGTACCTGTCGTCTGATTTAAGTATTTTTTGAATATTCTCGTTAATGGTTTTAGCTACTATTTCCGCATCAACTGTATTTATAACTTTTGTTGCTATTACATATGCGTTATATGGAATAGTTGGATGTAGTACACCAGCTGCAACATTTACCACACAGCGTCCTAATATATCCACAGTTTCGTCGGCACTTATCCAGAGGTACTGATTTGAAAGATGGCTTCTAATGCATTCTACTGCTTTCGTGTAGCACTTAGAAACATAATATTTGCCTAAGGTGGATTCATCAGGAACATTTCGACTAGTATATTTTTGGAGAAATATTTTTAAAGTGGTATTGTTAAGTTTATTTAATGGAATATTAGCCGCTATAAAAGTTTCACAGAGTTCTTCGTTAAAATTGTCAGATTCCAACGGTTCCAATTTCTGTGCATGTGTTTGTGATGCTAGGTGACGTTGTACGTGCGATTTCATGGAATTTTTTAACGATATTTTACAGATTTTGTTTTACAATGCCGTTCTCGACATTCTTCCATATCGTGTCTGAAAAAGTAACTTAAACAATGCTCTAGATCTAAATAAATGAAAACTAAAAATGTGTGCGTAAGTTATTGAAACTGAACGAAATTCAATGCGCACTCTTACGTCGAAATAATTGGTAGAAATAGATTCAATCAAACGATATTAAACAGGATCTATCACAAAAATTACGATGTAATTAACAGTTAAAACTATGAAAACAAGAAACTTACTCACAGCACTTTATTTATCTTACGAAATATAAACTAATAAATAAAATACATCATAAAAACCCCGCTTCTATCTACGCTCATGAAAACACTTTAAAAAACACTATATTCTCCGAATACAATAGTTCAGTTGTCCATTGTTATCGCAGCGAGACCAGGTGGCCGAGTAAGCCAAACAAATACTTCGTTGAATTACGCCGGGATGTACTGAGCGACGTTATACACAATCCAATTGCCGATTGCGTTTTATGGAAATTGCATCCGTTCTCTAATAATAATATTAATAATTATATCTAATAATAATTTATTTCATACTTATACTTAAGTAAACAATCAGAATTTAATTGCAAAGTCACCAATTAGTTTTATCTACGGTGTTTACAACAGTATCTGATATTTTTTGTTGGACAATTAATTATTTAATTGGAAATGTTATTAGTTTTATTTATTATATTTTTATATTATGTATTCTGTTTATTTCTCTAAACGAAACTAGTTGGCATATTTTCTTTTATTTTGTATATTCTACCATGTCATGATATTCGAGTAATTATCAATCTTTTATTTCAATATCCCGTATGGGGGGTAGTACCTTTTTTTTGCTAAGAATGACGTATCAGTTGATTCTGCTTAAATTAAAGGACGATCATTCTGGCGTTCTCTTCTTATTAGTTCCGCTTTGAAGTAAGTCGACGAGTGTAAAATTGGGAAGTTAATTTGAGTTGATACAGTGTTAGCTGTTCTGCATGCAGGCAGGATTTGACAAATTGGCTTGTTTCATATAAATTCACTAGTGTAGTGATATTTTAGTCGAGGGTATTGTTCCCCGGATTGGAAAAGTTTTACGCCCACGTGTTTGCTTCAGGTGAGTTCTGAGATAAGGGGACGGCTGTAATTATATCACGGCATTGTTCTCCATTTTGTTATATTACTCTGGAATCTTCCACTTATTCTTTTTCTTTTTCTCATTTATTTAGGCCTGTTAGTATCTGCTAATAACGGCAATATAGGCGGAATTGCGTTAGACTGGTTATGCTGTGAATTCCGTACGTGAAATCTACCAATTAGACGAGAGGTTGATTCATACGCCCGGACACAGGAAATCAGTGTAATCAGATCTAAGGATCATCTTTCACTCCAGGTAGTGTGTATAGAGTAACATTTTTGTGACAGAGTTCCGTAAAACAATATCAATAGTGATTTTGAAGGAACGCGTGGCGTTCTAAAACATGGTGTTTTTGTTCTCTTGCCTCATTGTAAAATGTAACTAAGTTCATTTTCATATATTAATCACGTAATCAGTTTTCTAGTTCAAATTTTAGTAATATCCTTTTTTAATAGTATTAATCTCGCATATCAGATTGTTTAAAGTAAAGAAATTTGAGTAAATTAAATTTAATATTTTTTTTATCAGTAACGGATTCCGCTGTAATTTTAATATCTAAATTTTGTTTAAATAAATATCTTTTCCATTTATTTGGTAATCATTCACAACTATAGAATAACATCCTAGTTACATTTTTTTTATATATCTTAAACACATTTTTGCATATACAGGCTGAACCTGTTTTGATTACTATCGGATTGGAGTATCCAATTATATGAATATATTGACCGTATTTATTGAACTATTAAATTTTATTTGTGTGTACCACCTAAGTACGTATTGCATATACTGTGTGTATCGAACCTGTGTAAGGTTGATTAAAGCTTTAATGAATTACCGGTGCAATACCATATAGTTTTAGGTACGATAATTAATTTTGTTCAATAGTATTCCAACTGTGGAATAGATTTTTTGTTTTGGTTCCATACATATACCCCTCTGGTATAGCTTATTTTTTTGTTTTTGTTTTTATTAATAAATGTAGTTGTTATTGTTATAAACTCTGAGTTTTTTAATTTTACTATCAACTTATTTAGTAGTACTAATTTATCCAGTTACTACGGCAGAGTCTGTGTTCTCTGTTGGCTAAAAGTAAACATGGTGGCGCCCTTTTTCATATAAGAACCTCCCCTCAACACGCCCCTATAACTGAGTTAGCCCTTTAGCCAAAAGATCACCGGGGTAACCATAAAGTTGAAGGTAAGTTGTATAGATTTAGGATAAAATTTGTTGGCGCAAGTCTAGTGCTCGTGGGGCCACATAGCAAGTCTCATTTTTATCAACAAGACAACGGTCGTACTTTATCGTCAAATCAACAAATTCTTATGTATCAAACAGAGTAAATTTTGTAAATAAAGGTGTTATATTGGAGTGTGTGTTTCATTAAAAACTGTCACTGACGAAAAAAGAAATAGTGTGCATGCAGCCATACAACCCCTGTACGGTAAAACAATATACAGGATCGTATCAGTGTAAGTTGTACCAACAATATATACCGGGCTTCCTGAAAGTGGAAAGATGTAATTATATAGAATATAAATCCGAAATATTTTCCAAAAATTCCCTCTCATGAGCTAGAAAAAAAATGACAAATATATTAAAAAAAATTGTCACGTCACTGTGCGATCGACTATATTATAAAAGTCGATATCTTATTGTTCCCCAACAATAACATGAAGAATAGTTTTGTTATTGTCCATATCCGGGTTTTGATCCCGTAAATCCCGGGACTGTACTTAGCTAATCTCGGGATTTTCGGGATTGCCAGATTGCATTCCGTAATCCGTTGCACCTTGACAAGGACCTTACCTAGATTATATGAAAGGCACTTATTACAGACAAAAGATCAACCTTAGGTACGCTGTACGATAAAAGAACTACACAGGTACAGTCCAAATAATATGTAACTTAGAAGGGACTTCCCCGCCTTTTTTGGTTGATTTTTATACGTTTGGAATTAGTACCAACTATGTTGTATGCTAATTATATTATAATTAGTTCATGAGTTTAAATGATATCTTGTAGTATTGTTTTGCTATTCTTTATTGGACTTGGCGGTATTGAAAGAAGAAGTAATGCAAAATTTAAATTCTTACGTAATAAAAAAGTTTAAATATGATATATATATATATATATATATATATATATATATATATATATATATATATATTCAATTAACTGATATATTTACAATAAAATTTTAAGAAGAGGTTTTATCCATATTTAGAAAATTTACGTTCTGTTTTCGTAACTTTGATTGTATAGTCGTTATACAAATGTTTAAATTGCGCGTCCTTAATTATTATTCTGTTTGTTTTAATGTCCATGGCAGTTCGCTCTTGAATAAACTGAAGGTTAATAATTTATATTATAATAGATTTCGTATCTTGTAGTCCATTTTTGTACATACTTCTTTTGTCGATAAATCATTCTCAACTTTAAATGTCATTCAATTTTTCGAATACTTTCAATTGCTTTAAAACGTTTGTATACACTAAAACTAACTTCATACCTGGATATATTTCAAATAAATGTTTGAACACGTCATTTTATTTTTTAAAAGAAACCTTTTTTGTAGTTTAAAATTTTTTTATCTTATGACGTTTTTGCACTGTGACGTCATCGATTTTTTTAAATTGTAACCCTTGGTTTTTTACAAATGAAATAGATATGAATTACATACATCTGTATCTGTACACATGGACATACACCTCGTATTTTCCAACATTTACTTCTGCCAAAGATACGCGTTTCTGTCACGCAATAGACTTCGTCAGTTTGGTTAGTGAAGTAAAGTTTGATGGTTGAGCCACGGCGAAGTGTGGCCGGGTTTAGCTAGTAATACATAATAATAATGATATTGAAAGCCTACCAAGGCGAAACTTGTTTTAGTAAGAAGTAATATTTAGTCGAATCTTTTTTTGCGCAATACATTAAAACCAAAGGTTTCACAGCTAATTTTGAAGTAAATCCGCAGAACCACATTAGTATTTTAATAGGCTTTTGTTTATTTCAATAATAAAGCGATATTTGGAAGTGTTTTATTACTTTAATTTTGCAATATTAAATAATGAATGCGAGGAAGCTAGATTAAATTAAAAATGTTTCTAATGGAAACAGGAAATATCTTTGCTGTATTGAGGAAAGAAATAAAACTATTGAAAGGTAATGCCATAAATTCCCACTGTTTTAATTGCGACAGTGTATTTTTGAGATAAATCGTGGTAAATTAATGAAAAGCGTTCGACTTTCGAATTTATAATATTCCTGGCTATGTGTTGCTCAAAATGCAGTTAGAGGCTGTGGATTTCAATGATTAAACTATTTTATTTATACTATGACTTCTAATTACTTGTATGCGAATAATGAAGCTTTGTAACAAAGTACAGAATTTAAATTGATTGATTGATGTTATGAAATAAAGAAAAGCCACATCTTTTATCTCTGTTATTAATAGTTATACATAGTTATATATAATCGTTTGTTAAGAATACCAAAAATAGATCACTAATGTCGAAAATAAATATGATCAAAATGACCAATATCAGTACATTATGGGGATTACAATCTCTTGGCTTTTCATATATTTAAATCCAAATATATTGATGTTAAACTTATTTTCATGGCTGCTATTTATGAGAGGATGATATATTTATAACAAGTGTTCATTTGAAAAGTCAATCTAGCTTCTGCTTCAGCAGACAGTTATCGCAGACCTGAAGATGGCAAATGTGATTTAGCCGAAACGTCGTCCAGAAACCAGCACCTGTCTTTACGAAGACCAAACAGTGGAAACGCTAGTTTCCAAAAATAGTTTTTTTTTTCGTGCTGTACTCTCTCGAATTATATTTTCTCCGTAGATGACACAAACGGTTCTAACGCTCTGTTGAATTCGAACAAAAGCAAATTTTGAATTTGCGCCATCTATTATGAAGTCGTGTATCTAATGTACGTCATTTTATTTGACCAATGGCAAAGATGCAACAATTCTCTGATAAATGATATTATCCCATGCCCTGGACTTTTTGAAAGTGCCTATTTTATACAAAGTGCAAATTCTTGGCAACATCAAAACATTAATTTATTTCGATGGATTACTTTTAGTTACGCAAATAGAAAAATCAAGAGACTGTAACTGCATGTGAAGATTCTTTGAAAACATACTGTGGCCAAATGTAAAGAATTAGGTTATTATTTTTATACCGTGCACTAATTTATTTCATTTGTGTTCCCAGACGACTAGTGCTCTCAATTAACACGGAGAATATATATTAAGCAAAAGTTAGAAATATATTAGCAGAGGTCCCTATCTTACATTCATACGTAATTAAGTCCGCTTTTTCTCTATTGTAACGTATAATTAGTAAACAATTTAATATTTGGTTTGTTTTTTTTTGTGTATTTTGTATTCAAATACTTAAGAATTTATAAACTTAAACTTGACACACAAAATAACTATATGCATGAAGGCGCCTGTAGAGCTATTTATAAATTTCTAATAATACTCGAGATTACTACGAGGATGATTCAAATTTGACAAGCATTTTATTTTTTCTCATCGATACGTACTCCTAATTAATACTATACGAAGGGGTCTGATAATTGAGGTAACTAACACAGAGATGGCGTGATAGTCTATGTGTGCGTGTTATCTGTAAAATCTATCATAAGTTAGAAGACAGAAGTTTAAGCCAAAAACGTTGCGTCCGTTGTGTCTTACAATTGTTTAAAGAAACGTGTTACGTTGTTTTGTAAATATGGACAAAAGATAATTTCGTGCTGTGATTAAACACTTCCATATCGCTAGAAAAAAACAAAAGAAATTAAAGAAGAACTGGATAATGTTCACGGCGAATCTGCGCCATCATTTAAGACAACTTGTTTCTGAGTGAATGAATTTAAACGTAGCTGTAGGAGTACCAAAGATGAACCAAGAGCAGGATGTTCAAAAGACGCTACCACTGACGAAATGATCACCAAAGTTCATGATCTTGTTTTAAATGATCGTCGATTGAAAGTGCGTGAGATAGCAGACACTATAGGTTTATCTAAAGAACGTGTTGGTCATATTTTACATGAAAACTTGACTATAAGAAAGCTCACAGCAAGGTGGGTGCCGCTTCTGCACAATGTGGACCAGAAATGAATGCGCGTAACAACTTCTGAGTACTGTTTGATCGTATCTAAGCATAATTTCTCAGATTTTTTGCGCCGATATATTACCATTGACGAAACATAGATACACCACTATACCCCTGAAACAAAAGTTCAATCCAAACAATGAATAGAAACCGGTTGCAGTGCACCGAAGAAAGCAAAAGTGGTTAAATCACTAACAAGGTCATGGCCACCGTATTTTGGAATGCTCGTTGTCTTTATAGATTATCTGCAAAAGGGCAAAGCAATTACAGGCAAATACTACGCGTCGTTATTGGAACAGCTAAGTGAAAAATTAAAGAAAAAATGATCGCATTTAGCATGAAAGAAAGTTTTGTTTCATCATGACATCGCACTGGCTCATGCGTCGAAGATTGTCGCGACAAAGTTATTTGAATTGCGATTTGATATACTTCGTCATGCACCTTACATTCCCAGATTTAGCTCCATCTGACTTTTTCTTGTTTCCCAACTTGAAAAAATGTCTAGGTGGAAAGCGATTTTCATCTAATGAGGAGGTGATTGCAGTAACAGATGATCATTTTGAGACGTTTGAATCGACTTATTATAGTGAAGCCTTAAACGACTTGAACATCGTTGGAACAAGTGCATGGAATTAGAATAGGACTTTGCCGAAAAATAAATCTAAAAAACTGGAATAAAGTACCTATCTTCTTTTATACTACTTGCCTTATTTTTTAGACCACCCTTGTATATAAATCATTTAAGTAACAACCTCCATTTAAAATATACTTGCCCCATCCGTCCGGTAGCTTCTGTATTCTTGTCGAAAAAAATTCTTTAGGTTGACGACCATTTTGCACCGCATTCTTCACTTCCTCATTAGAGGCAAATCGCTTACCTTCCAAGAACTTTTCGAGTGCCCTAAAGAGATTATAGTCACTCGGAGTCAAGTTTGATGAGCAGCTTAACCTTTCCTAGAAGCTCACGCTAATAAGCTGAATTAATTAATCGTTTTCCTTTCTTCGAAAAAATCGATGTAAATTGGATACAATCGCCAATACTTTGCCACCCAGTGGTTGTGATTTGAATTTTTTGAGCGGAGTTGAACTTGAGTAACATTCTTGCTTACTGGGATATAATGGTGTAACCAGGTCTCATCCATTGTAGTAATACATAACAAAAAGTCATCACCTTCACACTCGTAGCGAAGCCGAAGTTCTCCGCAAAATCGAAAGTTTCTTTGAAACCCAAAGCAACTTTGGAGGTCTGTACCTAACGTTTATGGCAACGTTGTTGAATATCAAAGCCCGTTATAGAAATTATTCAAATTTTTGGCAAACTCTATTTCCAACATCATTGGTAAAAATCAAACATTTCCTAAACAATATAGAAATCCCTGAAAACAAGATACTTATTTTCTTGGATGTTGTTTTGATCATATCAATCAGGCGCGGCTCGTGATGACGTATTTGGGAGTGCAAGTACAATGATGCGAGTGCTTCGTGTATTCTCGTGTACTAACCGTAACGTTTTCTTAGTAAACACCGAAAACACACGAGGCACTCGCATCATACTTGCACTCCCAAATACGTCATCACGAGCCGCGCCTGATACCAATATACCCACAAACATTGCCATAAAAGCAATAGAAACTCATTTGAATCAACTACAAAATTTCGCGCTCCTAACACTAAAAGAATTAAAAAGAGCAATAGAGTTTACCCTAAACACAACATACTTCGACTGTAACAATAATGGCTGTGTAATGGAATCGCCCATCTCCAGTGTTATTGCACAACTTACTGGAAGAACTAGAACACAACATAATTTCAAAATTAAATTTTAAACCCACATTTTTAAAAAAAATACGTAGTTGATTGCATCGTTTGCATCCTCTCTGATAAAACAGAATACATACTAAGGAAATTTAATCCAAAACTACAGTTCACTATAGAAAAAAAATATAATTCTAAATTTAACTTCTTATATTTATACCTTAATATGCATCGAAAACAAGATCTTAACAAAATTATACCACAAACCAATTGCATCTGATCATTTTCTGAATTTCGATTCATGCCAGTCAATGTCACGCAAAAAGAATGTAGCAACAGGATTAATTAATAGAGTGATTAAGCTAACAAATCCAGAATTCAGATCAGAAATCCTGTCACAAATAAAAGATTCTACTACAAAAAAAAAATGATCCCTTCCCATTCATTAACAAAATCATAAAAACAAAAATTATGTCAACACTACAATACGAATAAAACAAATACCACAAAAACCAAAGAAAACAACCTTCAAATTACTTATAAATATGTCCCAATACTTTATAAACAACCTGTCAGAAAAAATAAATAAAATCTTAACACCATATTACATAAAAGTAGCTCACAAAAACTTCAATAACTTGCATTTAAAATTAAATGACAAAATACCTACATCAAAAAAGAACGTTATTTATGAAATTCCATGCAATGATTGCAAAGGTGTATACATCGGTCAAACAATACAATATCTACAAGAACGATTATATGGGCATAAATTCTCAAACAATAGTACAGCATTAAAAAAACACATCAAGCAGACCAATCTCACATTCAATTTCGATAAAACCTCAATAATTATATCTGAAAAAGATAACAAGCCAAGGAATATATTAGAAAGCATCCACCTACAAAAGAACGCAGATATCATACACGATAGAACAGACACAAATAACTTGTGTTACAATATAACTACCCCCGCCCCCCCGGTATAGTGACAATAATATAAATATATATATATATCACTTTCGTATGTTTTTGGCGGTTTGTAGGTCGGATAAAACAAACATTGCAGTCAAAGAATACATACAATAGGAAGAAAAGAAAAAGAAATAATATTAACACATTGTCACGTGCAGCATTAGTTCTACTTTGCCTATTTATAAGTTTTAAAATATTTGTAATTAAACGATTCAGCTTTATAGTACATCTACATAAACAATTTAGAAGATTTGACTTGTAACAAGAGTGACACAAACCATGACACAGCAAAGCTTGCACCATTGAGAAAGGAAATATAATTCCGAAACATGTATGCTAAATACACAAATACAAATACACAAAAAATTTTTTTGAACTATTAGTTTGTTTTATCTGACCTACAAAATGCACAAAATACATGAAGTGGAATTGAAATATAAGGTCACAAAACATATACTATATATATATATATATATATATATATATATATATACATATATATATATATATACATATATATATATATACATATATATATATATATATATATATATATATATATATATATATATATATAAGTAAATAATTAATTGGACGGGTAAGAGGTTTGTCAAATAAAAAAATTCATTTATTTCACTCTATATTTCATAACCATTCGTTACCTCTTCAGGAGTTCAATTAAAAAGTTAAAGAGAAACATTTAGCAAAGACGCCACTAAACATGTTAAAATCGATTGTCTACATGAAAACACTAAAATTAACCAGATATTGGTTTCACATCAACCTTTAAAAAACAAATATATATATATATATATATATATATATATATATATAACTGTATATTTTTTTAAATTATTTACTAATATAGTACGGTCTCAAGAGTATTCGGACATGCACTTTGTGTATGGCTACTGCAACGGCAGTGTACGTCGCGCATTCTTCATTAAAGAATGTTCCTGGAAGTACACAGACAATTTCGGGAATGCGGACTGCGTGATTATCTTTTCGACTGAGGAGTAAATTTGCCAGCAGATTTATAGGAAGAAGCAGTAGCTATTGTTACAAGGGATCCAACTCTCAGTATACGTCGAATCGCTAGACAACTAGGAGTGCCACGAACGACAGTTTGGCGAATTTTAAAACGTGAGGGCTTACATCCATATCACTATCGCAGGGGACATGGTTTGCTTGAGGCAGACCACTATGCTCATCTAGTTTATTCTACCTGGATATTAAGACAGTCACGGTTTCATTTTAATTTCTGCAGAACGGTCCTCTAGGCAGATGAATCTAGAATCTAGTTCACGAGAAGTGGTGTTACAAATCTAAGAAACCTGCAATCGTGGTCATCAGAAAATCCTAAAGCTATACGCCCATCTAAATTTCAACATGAATTTTCTATTAACGTTTGAGCGGCTCTAATCGATGACTTGTTGATTGGTCCTGTCGTTCTTGCTGGGAGGTTAAATGCGGAAAATTACCTTCAATTTCTTATTGACGAACTGCCAGGTCTTTTAGAGGATATTCCACTGAATGTTCGACGAGACATGTGGTTTCACATGGATGGGGCAGCACCACATTTCGGAATTGCTGTCCGAAATTGGGTTAACGTCAATTATCCAAGATGGATTGGTCGAGGTGGTCCTGTTGCATGGCCACCCAGATCACCCGATCTTAATCCCCTTGACTTTTATTTATGGGGGTACATGAAAAATTTAGTCTACGCGCAAGTTTCGAACACAAGAGAAGAGTTGTTGGATCGTATTCACCTGGCTGCCGAGCAAATCCGACAAAACAAGTATGAAATTCGGATACGTACTTCTTCTGTTGGCTTACGGGCACAAGCCTGCATTCAACAAGGAGGTGGACATTTCGAAAATATTATTAATTGAACTTTTTTAAATAAAATCACTTTTCATTGACTTTAGGATTACATTTTTTTCATGATCTGACAATCACATTCATAGATCTGTAACTTTGAAACAAATAAAAATTGATATACAAGTTTTGCGTTTTTGTTACTTGAAATGAAGTTTATTTTACAATCCTAAAATTTGTGTGTTTAACCTTAAGGTGGTGCGATGTTGCTAAATTAATATTTAAAAAATACTTTTAGAGTTAACTTCTAGCTTCTTCTTTCTAAGGTTATTATAAATGGAATGGCATATATATGAAAATATACTAATTTATACTATAGTTTATATAAATTTAAATGTCTGCTGCAGTTGCTCTTTTCAAAATATCCCTGCAGTTGTTCAAGTCCGTCAGCATTATTAGTTTATTTCCGGATTTTGATTGATGGTATGTTTGCCAGTATGCCATTAAAATATACGATGAAGAGGACTGGTGCGGTATTTCACACCTAAGTGGGATCTTAACGTTATTGATATTTCAAGAAAATTTGCAGTTATGTAATATAATTTTCCATAATTCATTTTAGAAAAATGACTCCTTATCACTTTAGCAATAATATTTTTAGATTTACCTACTATATCTCAGTTTCATATCTTTTCAAACTCATTTAAGAATATTTTTATTTGTATGTACAAACGAAAATATTTTATATTCTGAAACGTTTTTACCGATGCAATATTGTCTGGGAAAGCATTTTAATTGTTTATTACTGTTTTTTGCTAGATAGATTAAATCTTAATTAGACTTCAATAAAAGGATTAATGTAGTTTATTCAATAAATAATAACACTCTTGCTATACAGGGTTAGTTAAAAGTATGGAGACGGCGATTTATTGTCGTTAATACTCATTTTAGGGAATTATGTTCAATATAAAAGTTTGTTAAGATATTTTGATCTACATTTGAGATTATTTGATTTTTTTTCTTCAATTGTTTTTTTAGATACGCCTGTTCGCGCATTTTTTTAAAAATGGGAACTTGTAAATTTTGCTCTTCCATTCGATAGAGGATTTTTTTCTCTTTACAATAATATTTTTGTATTTTTTAAATTCATTTTAATAACTTTTTTACAAGAAAAATTAAACAAATTAATAACAAAGTAAATTAAAGTAAGTGTTCAAATTGTCGTCCATTAGTAATTTGACAATGACTCAATCGATTTACAAAACTCCGAACAGAGTTCTGTAAAAAAAAGTTTTTTGAGCCCTCTATAAAATTTCGATATGTAATATAAATTAGCGAAAATTCAATTTATAAATTCTAGACGTGTTTGTGATGCAGAACGTTCTCATATTCTCGCAAAATTTTCAAATTTAAGTTGAGGTCGACATTGAATTTTTTTGATTTGATTTACGGAAAAAAAACATAGTATTTATTTCAGCGCCAATACTGTTATTTCGAAAGGAAACAGCAAACCGTTCACATACATTTCTCATATAAAAAAAAAACATGAAAATTATTAAATAATTCTGCTAAAGATGCTCTAAAACGTATTTGAATGTAACTAGTTCAATAACTGAATTTTTGGAAATATGTCGTAAAAATTGATTGTTTTGAAAGCAACACTTTATTAATAGTGTGTATTACGATATTTTGATGGGTGGTGTATATTCGTAGAGGTTTCGTTATCCTTTTTTTAACGTGCGACTTCGGTAACTACCGTTGAAAACCTCGGCTAGACTTGTTGTCTTTATGTTTGTGTGCCGCTGTGTGGTTTATTGTATCGAGAAAATTTAAACCGAAATAAATGTTTTTTTTTGGCGGCATACAGTGTTGAATGAATCTCAATTTATATGATTGGATTAGCGTTTTTGTCTATGCCTCAGGTTAGTTGGCTCTCGAACATCTGTGAGTTAGTGCTTTCCCGCTAATTTTCTTTCTTACATTTTTGTGCCTCGATCTACATGTTTCGCTATTTCTGATGCATAAAATACTATCTGTAGGGTTCTTGATTTAGGTTCTTGCTACCGGCTTCTATTCGTTCAAGTTTTAAATCATTGGAACTGGAGAATCTGTTAAAGGAGTGAATAAAACCACGCGGCCACGTGTGAAGCGGAAACGACTCAATTGCTAGGGGTTATCTTCGAACTATATCTACAACTCGCAAGGTAGTGCTGTACTAATTACGCCGTTTCAACTTACTAAATATTTCTCAATAACTTGCATTTGTGCTATAAATATCTTTATCTTTACATATTTACATTTACATTGACATATTTAACATCTTTATCGTCACATACCGAAAAATAAGGAATCATTCTCCTTTTAACCCCTTTTGTCTTAGCGATTTATTAATTTCTTTGCTCGTATCATAGATGAATATAGTTCATATCAATCTATTCTTTTTTTCGTCATGGACATTTATTCATTTCTTCGATCATTTGAAAGTTTAGTATTGTTAATACCGATTTGTTATTATTTTTGTGTATTTAATATTTGCGTTGATGCATATAGATTATATTAAAAATTTGTCGACTCATTTTAGTTAAGAATAGCGTACGTGCCTAAGAATGTATATATTTTTTCTATCTATAAATAGCATCATAGGATATGTAGTACTAAGTTTTCATGCATAAGTGTAGATCTCGGTTTCTAGCTTGGAACCACATCGAGCTAGGCGTAATTGTCAACGTGTCGTCCACTGTTACAAGTGACATCTTCAGGGCTGTACGTAGATGTTCGTCGATTCGCAGTAGCTAGAAGAATGCTAGGACAGAGACAGGCAGTTATATAGAGGAGGGAGATGGTGGCCTGTTATTGGCTGGAGATTTCGTAGTTCAATTTAATAGAGTTTGTCACGTAGGATGTATCGCATAGTCACCATCTCTATTAAGATTGAGGGGATGTTTGTGAAATTTCAACTCAATTGAAATTTTGTATGTGGGACGTTTTCTTTTACTTCATATCATCTCCTGTATTCGGACTTATTCATTTTTATTCTTCGTGGATTCATTAGCGGAAGTACGTTCTCCGCGTGGCGTATAATCCCTACTACAAGCAGCTTTTAAATCGTGGTGGTGCCATTTTTCAATTATAGTCAGTTTATCAACGTTTCGACAAGAATCTTCACTGAAATCTGCGCCGTTGACACTGGCTGGTGGTCTTGTAAATTTAAGATCATCCCGTCCACGCAAGGTAAGTCCGAGGGGCGTCGTTGGATTGCGCAAAATTTAATTAAAGCCACCTTTCGTGGTCTTTTGTTGTTTGCACCTGGTGTAGGTTACATGTGATAAATCACCTGTTGGAATTCGATTAATAAAATACAAGGAAATTAAAAATAACTACACTAATAAAAGATAAGTAACACTAAATAATAACTAGAGCTGGGGATGTTTGCGGTGTGTCAGGATAGTATTCAGTTAAACGCACGAATATAATGACCTTGTTTCGATCGGTAATGCATGCGTGATTTTATTGCTTTACATGCATTCGCTATTTATATCACTTAGGTATGTCAGTTATGTGTACTGTATATAAATAACACACTTACCTTATTTACGATTATTATAGCATAGCGCCAAGTGGATAAGACTTGCAGTAAGTTTGTAGCATTAGATACGTTTCCATATTTGTAGCGGTGAGCGATGTACGCCGTGATGAATAAATTTTTTTATATTTTGAGAAAGACCGCTCGACATCTACGGATGTAACACACGCACAATTAACTCAAGACAACACACGATTACGTTGCCAGTTCACGACTAACTAAAGTGTTTCGCTGCATCGTGTTTATACGCTGGTGGGGATGCACTACATACGGTCCTGCCGTACCGCAAACATCCTCAGCTCTAATTATAACTAACAATAAATAACAGTACCTATATTCATTTATATACACATTTATGTTTACGATATTAAGTTCATGACAATTTCTGATTGAAGGAATCATTCCTTCCCTTGAGTGTTTATATAGTCATCAGGTCTTCTGGATTCTTCCATGTCTAGTATATTTCGGCCGGTGATGTCATCGCTTAGGTTGCCGGCTGACGTAACATCGCATGACGCACATCACAATAGATAATTTTAAATCTTGTTTCTATTCAAGCGTTTTACTTTTTTCTGAACATAATTGAGGAGCATACCGCAAAACGGTTTTATATTCATTGAAGTAGCTATGTCAGCTAACACGATAAACAACTGCAACTTGATTGTGTTAAATTCTTGTTAATTGGTGCGTTGATTGTGCGTTGTGTGTAATAGTGTCGTTATGAATTGCATTGTGGTTTCAACATTGACAACGACGAATATTTCGTATTCGCATACTTCAAGAAAGATTCGCTAATAGCTTTCTATTTACGTATGGTAACATACACATTCATAAGCCACATCAAGAAGGCATTAACTGCTTACTCTTCATGTATAGTTAAACAGTACAAATGAAAATCGTAAATATTACAACTTAAGTGAATTTTCACAACCAGTATTCAATTTTATTCAATGGAAAATGAACTATTCTAAAAATAAATATATTTTTCTATTTTGCGTTCGAAATGAACTCATTATGAAACTAAAAACACTATCGAAATGAGCTCTATTTCGATACACTTTTTTTCATTTTTCAATGTTGGCGTTGTTCGAATACAGAAATAAATATCATTGCTGTCATATTATTTTAAGAATTTATGTACATTTGACAGATATGATATATTTTCGTATTTTACACAAACAACGTATGTTGTATACAATTGACAACAACATATATATGTTTCTATGTCACTCATGTTTATATTTTTAAATGAAATATCAAGTAATGTTAACGAAAATTAATAAATAATATGTAATATAATATACTTCGCGGATAGCAAGATTTAAATTTGAAAATGTCAAGTATCAATGTGACCAACTGCATGCTTTATATAAAAATTAAACTCTGAACTTTCAAATTAAATAATTCCAATTTAAGCAATTTATTAATGTAAAAAACGCAAAATAGAAAAAATAGTATAAAAAACTCGTTTCATAAGGCCTTTTGCCGCACTCGCTCTTTAGAAAATTCGCCGCAAGCGGCTCGTTTTCTAAACTGATCTCGTGCGGCAAAATGGTGCCTTATGAAACTCGTTTTTTAATATACTATTGTACAGTCTACGGTGAAGTTTGACTTTTTTTAACGTTTAAGTATGTATTATATACATTTATTCACGTTTTATATTAATTTCATTTGATGCATTAGCACAGTAGTTCATATGTACAAGAACAGTGTTGCTGTCACACTTCTTGGAGTTTTTGCGCGTTAATAAGATTAAAGAGCGAGAGATAGAGTAATATATATCCTTGACACACGTCGTTGATAATATATCAAAATCTGTTTCCAAAATATATAGAGTTATTCATAAGTAAGTTACATTTTGAAGCTGCCGTAATTTCCTTATAAAGTAAAGTATAAACAAATTAAAGAATTAAATTTATTGGTAAAACAATGGAGTTCATTACAAAGCAAATTACTTCAGCGCAAATTTTGAATATGTCTTCAACAAGAAGTAACCTTTATTCTTTACTGTGGACAATATCGTGGAGTAAATTAACTGGAATAGCTGCCACTCAGCAACGCGCCGTATTTTTGGCCGCCTGTGTGCATGCATAAGTTTGCCGCCCCTACTTTTTTACTATTTTAACATAGAATTACATTTATGTGTTAGG